>JAULAV010008155.1:0-157908 GCA_030789695.1 Scilla litardierei | reverse complement strand
GCACAAGTGGATATTAATTTACAGCCGTGCGCACGACGGACCAAATTACCCCCGTCGTGCGCTAGGGGGAAAACGCAATATGTAAAGCAATTTCCATCCGTGCGCACGACGGGCAAACTTACCACCCGTCGTGCGCGTGGGTTAAATCGCCTAGTGTGAAGAAATTCACATCCGCGCGCACGACGGGCAAAATTACCCCCATCGTGCGCATCCTGTGCGGGCAAACGCACAAGTGAGGAGCAATTTACCGCCGTGCGCACGACGGGCCAAATTACACCCGTCGTGCGCGAGGGGGAAAACGCAATCTGTAAAGCAATTTCCATCCGCGCGCACGACGGGCAAACTTACCCCCGTCGTGCGCGTGGGTTAAAACGCCTAGTGTGGAGCAATTTCCATCCGAGCGCACGGCGGACAAAATTAACACCGTCTTCCGCGGGGGTTAAAACGCACAAGTGTGCAGCAATTTCCATTCGCGCGCACGACAGGAAAAATAACCCCCGTCGTGCGCGTCGTCCGCGGGGGTTAAAACGCACAAATGTCGAGCAATTTCCATCCGCGCGCACGACGGGCAAAATTACCCCCGTCGTGCGCGTCGTGTGCGGGCAAACGCACAAGTGTGGAGCAATTTACAGACGTGCGCACGACGGGCCAAATTACCTCCGTCGTGCGCGAGGGGGAAAATGCAATCTGTAAAGCAATTTCCATCCGTGCGCACGACGGGCAAACTTACCCCGTCGTGCGCGTGGGTTAAAACGCCTAGTGTGGAGCAATTTCCATCCGAGCGCACGACGGACATAATTAACCCCGTCGTCCGCGGGGGTTAAAATGCACAAGTGTGCAGCAATTCACATCCGCGCGCACGACGGGCAAAATAACCCCCGTCGTGCGCGTCGTGTGCGGGCAAACGCACAAGTGTGGAGCAATTTACAGCCGTGCGCACGACGGGCCAAATTACCCCCGTCATGCGCGAGGGGGAAAACGCAATCTGTAAAGCAATTTCCATCCGCGCGCACGACGGGCAAACTTACCCCCGTCGTGCGCGTGGGTTAAAACGCCTAGTGTGGAGCAATTTCCATCCGAGCGCACGACGGACAAAATTAACCCCGTCGTCCGCGGTGGTTAAAACGCACAAGTGTGCAGCAATTTCCATCCGCGCGCACGACGGGCAAAATAACCACCGTCGTGCGCGTCGTGTGCGGGCAAACGCACAAGTGTGGAACAATTTACAGCCGTGCGCACGACGGGCCAAATTACCGCCGTCGTGCGCGAGGGGGAAAACACAATCTGTAAAGCAATTTCCATCCGCGCGCACGACGGACAAAATTAACCCCGTCGCCCGCGGGGGTTAAAACGCACAAGTGTGCAGCAATTTCCATCCGCGCGCACGACGGGCAAAATAACCCACGTCGTGCGCGTCGTCCGCGGGGCTTAAAACGCACAAGTGTCGGGCAATTTCCATCCGCGCGCACGACGGGCAAAATTACCACCGTCGTGCGCGTCGTGTGCGGGCAAACGCACAAGTGAGTATATTAATTTACAGCCGTGTGCAGGACAGGCCAAATTACCCCCGTCGTGCGCGAGGGGGAAAACGCAATCTGTAAAGCAATTTTCATCCGCGCGCACGACGGACAAACTTAGCCCCGTCGTGCGCGTGGGTTAAAACGCCTAGTGTGAAGAAATTCACATCCGCGCGCACGACGGGCAAAATTACCCCCGTCGTGCGCGTCCTGTGCGGGCAAACGCACAAGTGAGGAGCAATCTACAGCCGTGCGCACGACGGGCCAAATGACCCCCGTCGTGCGCGAGGGGGAAAATGCAATCTGTAAAGCAATTTCCATCCGCGCGCACGACGGGCAAACTTACCCCCGTCGTGCGCGTGGGTTAAAACGCCTAGTGTGAAGAAATTCACATCCGCGCGCACGACGGGCAAAATAACCCCCGTCGTGCGCGTCGTGTGTGGGCAAACGCACAAGTGTGGAGATATTTACAGCCGTGCGCACGACGGGCCAAATTACCCCCGTCGTGCGCGAGGGGGAAAACGCAATCTGTAAAGCAATTTCCATCTGCGCGCACGACGGGCAAACTCAATGATCCATCTCCATTCCCAGCTACTGCCCTTCATCGGAATGGCCCTCGACATATTTAGCAGCTTGATGGTTGTGCCTGCCCTCAACGACTGTTAACCTTCACTCCTCACCGCCAACGCCGACGCCCACCATTACCACGCAATGAGAACAGACATTGACACTTCTTGGTTTTAACTGGCCTGTCGGTCGTTTTTTCCTTTCGGTGTCACCTGTAAACCCCGCTTCATTCACATGCAAAGTTGTTTACTTTGCATGTGAAAGAAGCGGGGTTTACAGGTGACACCGAAAGGAAAAAACGACCGACAGGCCAGTTAAAACCAAGAAGTGTCAATGTCTGTTCTCATTACGTGGTAATGGTGGGCGTCGGCGTTGGCGGTGAGGAGTGAAGGTTAACAGTCGTTGAGGGCAGGCACAACCATCAAGCTGCTAAATATGTCGAGGGCCATTCCAATGAAGGGCAGCAGGAATCATATCGGAAGTTTTACATGCAAAGCGACAACATTCTTGTTGTCCCTTTTTACACGGTGACGTGCATTATAAATTTATTTGCATGGAAGGTAGGATTCTCCTACATGACTGTCAAAATTTCAGCCGGCCTCAGCGTGCTATTTGCCAAATCTCTCAATGATTCCATCTCCATTCCCTGCAACTGCCTTCATCGGAATGGCCCTCGACATAATTAGCAGCTTGATGGTTGTGCCTGCCCAGCTGCCCTCAATGACTGTTAACCTCCACTAACGCTGGATTTTTTACGACATAAATAGTACCTTGGATTTTTGTACCTTCTCGAGCAATCTCAACTGTATCTGCATGCATGTAAAATCACCAAATTTCTACATCATTTTCCACCCAATTGAATAAGAATTACACCTATAGTGTATTTAAAAGTATATACTTACCAAATGGAATACCTCGAAAATCCCTACTTTCACACCCAAGAAAGGAAGAAAATGCTCATGTATCCTAGAAGGTCCGCTGACCGCTGAGATCTTCTGGGAAGATTTGAAGGTGCATTTTGGTTGCAAATGCTACTACGCTGACCGCTGAGATCTTCTGGGAAGATTTGAAGGTGCATTTTGGTTGCGAAGTTAGACTGATTTCATTGGAGTCATCTTCTACCGCCATCCCATTCTCTTTACAGGCATCTACATCATGAAGGAAATGGTCCACGACTCCACATTGAAATAGCAGGAGTAAATTTCAATTTTATCTTCCATTTACCATGGTATATTTCTACATCAAGCAGAACGAAGCAATGGTAAGAATTTGTCCGGTTAAACTGAGAAACAAATATATTGTAAGAAAAATATGTAGAATACCGTGGCTATACGAGGAAGATCCGAGAAGAAGAATACTTGGCAGATGTAATTGAAACCGCTGAGGCGCGACCTCGGTGGTAATCGATGTTGCCGGTTGCTCCCAAACGTTAACACAGCAGCCCCTGGCCGCGTCCACACTTGGCCAGAGACTTTGGATTTTGCACAGTATAGCTACCCAGGAGAACGAGATGAAGCACAAAAGAATTTTTGGAGGAAGCAATTTTTCCGTGTATTTTCTTGAGGAAAGCAGTGGGATATAAATAGAATTCAAAAAATAGCTGTTATGAATTCAAACGGTCAAATATTAAACGAGTATTAAAATAGGCTTTGAATGCTGCGTATTAAAGCAAGGCTTTAACTGCGTATTTATTGAGAGGTTTTGAATGCTGCAATCAAATTAGCAGTTACCAACATTTTAGAATGAGACGCCATTTATTATAGACGATTTGGACTGTCCATGGATGAGGATGAGACTACATTTGATTTACTGTGAGTAATGGAAAGAACACGTGAGTCTACAGTTGTTGAGCTCGTGAATATACAGTATATACAGATGTTGCGGTGTGAGTAATTTTTGAGGGTAATGTCAAACACAAAGCGAAATTTTTGAGGGCGTTCACGGTCAATTTATAGTGAAATTGACCATTCAAATTGATGAGTATAAGTCCGTTATCCTACAGCGAGCCCTTCATTGCAAACATCTACGTAGACAATCATATGTATCAGTTTGTAAGAGCATATGCTAATGAATCAGTTTGGGTCTGTATCAGTATGTACATCAATATAGTTGAATTCGATTGAATATGCCTTCAGCCTTGAATAAGTATCAGATTTAATTTTAAAGTTTGCATGTAGTTTCTGAGTCAGAGTGAATAAGTATCCGGTTTAATCTACAATGTTTCCAGATTGAACAAGTATAATAAGACTTAAATCTAAAAGCTTGCATGTAGGCTTGATTGGGATTCAGAATAAGTATGATTAAATATATTCCCGTGGTCGTGTTGAGAAAATTTGTCATCGATGAAACATCAGCTTAACGCGCACAACGAGTAAATTCTGCTGGTTGTGCGCGTTAAACAATTGTTCATAAAATACCTTAGATGCTCAAAGCGAACAGCTGGCTCTGGCTGTGCTTGTTGTGCACTTTGCGCAATTAAAGTAACCATTATAAATATCATCAACGCGCACAACGGCCATAAATTAGTTGGTTCTGGGCGTTGAGCAATTATGTAAGCGGCTATTAATTTTTCCAGCTCACGTCCCACCGACCGGTCAAACATTCTTGAGACATGCACATGTCTGGTATCAATCAGCTGTAGATTTACGAACAGTCTTTTGTATATTCACGAGAACCCCTCAGTTTGTAAGAGCATAGGCTAATGAATCAGTTTGGATCTGTATCAGTAATTCAGTATGTATATCAATATATTTGAATGGCTGGGTAATTTTCAAAATGTCATCAATTTGAATATGTATGGGATTTAATCTAAAATTTTGCATGCAGTTTATGAAGTCGATTGAATATGCCTTCAGATTGAAAAGGTATCAGATTTATTTTTAAAGTTTGTATGTAGTTTCTGAGTCAGAGTGAATAAGTATCCGGTTTAATCTACAATGTTTTCAGATTAAACAAGTATAATAAGACTTAAATCTAAAAGTTTGGATGTAGGCGTGGTTGGGATTCAGATTAAGTATGATGAAATTTGGAATTTGATTGATTCACTGCGGTGGCGCGCAGTGGGAGTAAACTTATAGCATCTCACAAATATGATCAAAGAGCAAAACGGTCAAATTTATTCCCGTGGGGGCGTTGAGCAAATTTGTCATCGACGCAACTATAGAGCTTAACGCGCTAAACGGGCATAATTCTGCATGTTGTGCGCTTTGCGCAATTATGTTAGCCATAACAAATTTGAGAACGCGCACTCCGGCTCAAAGTGAACACCTGGCGATACTTGTTTCTACATACATTGTTAATCTAATACATTGTTTCTGCATGAAAGAAAACTATAAATAATATTATTCTTCAATGTTAATTTTTTTAATTTTTAAGTATTTAGTATTTCTTGTAATGTTGTAAATATTTTAAAATTTGCTCGAAAAATATCCAATATTGGTCTCAGGTAGTATGTATAATTGAGATATTTCCATCGGTTCTAAACTTATTAAATTTGGTCATGTGCCTTGTAAATTACATTTGTAATAAATAGCCGTTACCAAGCTATGACGGTAATAAACGCAACGAAGGGCTGATATCAATTATCTGTTGTGCGCGTCGTGCGCGGTGGTCAAAAGTCATAGTGTGAATCAATATCCATCCGCTGTACACACACGGTCTCACATCTGAGGACTCCACAATCCACATTACACACAAGGGCTTATAGTGGAACCAATTAAACCGCACTCACAACAGAAACAATTTGATTGTTTTTGATGCGCTGGAAAATAAATAATTTTTCGAGTGTTCGACGGAGAGTAATTCAAGGCACAAAAAGGTTCGGTATCCTTGTCCTATGGGGAGAGTAAATTGCCTCTTTTTCAGCTGAGCCTAAAATACTTAGGATTACGCGTTTTTCTCGGTGGGATTACGTGTTGAGTAAATAAGATGTTCATTCCCGAGATCCTTAGCATTACTGTAGGATAACGGACTTAATACTCATCAATTTGATCGGTCGTTTTTCACTATAAATGGACCGTGAATGCCGTGAAGGCCCTGGAGAAGCGTATGAAATTGGAGGCCTACAGGCTGATGCAGTCGCCTCCCGAATATGCTTCTCTCCCTGGTCTGCGAAGAGAAGAATGGCCCACCGGGCCTTTGCGCCCTGGTTGGCTGCTCTGGGTCAATTAGGTTGGCGGTGCATGGCTACCGTCTCTCTGAGGCACAAGCACTCCCTTCTGTTCTTTTCGATCTCTTGGCTCGTAGCCAAATTGGGCAACTCTGACTGTGGATGAAGCAGATCATAATTGTCCCTTTCCTCCTGGGGATTTCCAATTTTGGCTGCGAGCCAAGAGATCGAAAAGAACAGGAGGGAGTGCTTGTGCCTCAGAGGGCCGGTAGCCATGCACCGCCAACCTATGTGACCCAGTGCAGACATCCAGGGCGCAAAGGCCAGGGGGCCATTCATCTCTTCGCACTTCGCAGACTAGGGATAAGAGCATATTCGGGAGGCGACAGCATCAGCTTGTAGTCCTCCGATTTCATACGCTTCTCCAGGGCATTCACGGTCCATTTAGTGTGAAATTGACCATTCAAATTGATGAGTATACTCCGTTATCCTACAGCGAGCCCTAATGCCTGACGCTTACGGTAGAAATGGACGATGGAATTCAACCAGTTATCTTTTCACGTAAAGCTAAATGGTTGCTGTTGGAAACTTACGCAATGGTGGTAATAAACGCAACGAAGGGCTATCGTCCATTTATAAACATGCATGCCCGATGAATGCCTTCCATATGTGAGCATTTCACCTTCCACTCCTCGACTATACACTCCATATCCATCTCCTCTTTATAAACTCCATCCAAACCATTAAATCCTTCATCATTTCACTATACCTCGTCTATGACACACAAACACTCCCTCCTGTTCTTTCCGATCGCGAAGATAAAAAGCTCATTCTATTTGTTATGCAACCATTTGGTGTTGTTCGACGCCTCATTTGAATCGGAGTTCCTCGGTGTCTTTGAAACGGCTACATACCCGACTGCAGGTTACACCGACACATGCTATGACTACACTCATATCCAGCCGATGATGGCAGAAAATCGGCAACGACGGTAATAAACGGAACGAAGATGGTCGCCCGGTGAACTCGTGGAAGTTGACGGGGAAGCACGCAGATCACACCGACAATCACATGTTTCAGTTTGTAAGAGCATAGGCTAATGAATCAGTTTGGATCTGTATCAGTATATACATCAATATATTTGAATGGCTGGGTCATTTTCAAAATAACATCAACTAGAATATGTATGAGACTTAATCTACACTTTACCTAAACGCGCACAACGGGCATAATTCTACTGGTTGTGCACGTTTAAGTATGATGAAATTTGGAATGTGATTGATTCACTGCGCTGGTGCGAGGTGGAATTAAAATTATAGCATCTCACAAATATGCTCAAAGCGCAAAACGGTCAAATTTATTCCCGTAGGGGCGTTGAGCAAATTTGTCATCGACGCAACTATAGAGCTTAACGCGCACAACGGTCATAATTCTGCATGTTGTGCGCTTTGCGCAATTATGTTAGCCATAACAAATTTGAGAACGCGCACTCCGGCTCAAAGTGACCATCTGGCGATACTTTTTGTGCGCTTTGAGCAAATTTTTAAACCATTAAAAATTTGCTCACCGCGCACAACGGCCAAAATATAAATTTTGCTAGCTCACTTGCCACTGGTCATACATTCTTGGGAAAATCATATGTCTGGTATCAATCAGCAGTAGATTCAGGAGCAGTATTTTCTTATTCACGAGCACCCTTCTGTAGCTTGACGGGGTCTTCGATGTAGCCACACAGGTAATATGGTACTGCAGCAGTCACATCCTCAGTGACCCATCTGCGTTGTGCGCATTGAGCAATTCCCATTTTCCATGCTTTTGCGCGAGGATCAATTATAATAGTTTCTCTCTTCTGTATTATTTAGCCCGGGGTGCGTGTCGAATAAAATGTATTAAAAAATCTTAGTGGAGAGTAGTATTGTCGGGAGTAACTTTCCTATTAGCATCAATGTTGATCAAGGCGAAAAATCGATGAGTTTCCTTGTTATGCGCGGAGAGTAATTAACCAATTTTGATACAGATGCTAAAATAATTGGGATTACGCGATTTTCGCGTTGGTATTCCGAGGTTTGCGCGTTGAGTAAATAATTGTTGATTCCCGAGATCCATTGCATTACTGTAGGATCAAGGACTTATTATACGCTTCATTTTGATTGCTCCAATTCCCGTATAAAATTGGCGGACAAGGAGCACTCATCTTCTCACAAGTTCATCTACTTTCTTCCATCATCTTCTTCTTTATTTGCCCCCACAACCTTCCTATTGAAACAGTAAGTCCTTCAGCTGTTCGTGCATGCTTGATATAGATATCAGATATTGCTATCAAGCATGCACGATAGCATTCATTCAGCTGTTCGTCCATTTATAATCAGGGATTCCCGAAAAAGGGTTTCCATATGACCGTCCCCGAAACTGGGCACCCAGGTCAACCGCCCAAGAAGTACTGGTCAGGGGGACATAACCAGCACATTGTGTCAAGTATGATACATATTTGACAGCCGGTTACAACGACGCGTGCAATGACGACACTCCTATCATGTTTCACTGTTGCCGACAGTCGGCAACGACGATAATAAACGTAACGACGATGGTCGACCGAGGTAACTAGATGGTTATAGATTGTTATGGACGCCTCCCCCAAGCTTTTAACAGTTCATTTTTTTGCTTTTAGCGATCGAGGATCATCTCATCCTTCTTAAGATCATCGAACTTTGTCCGCTCCGTCGGAATACCCTTCAAGATTGAATCACGAACAACGTCCTCGGGCCCAGGAAGTATCGAAATTACTGTAACCATTGATCCAGACGTTCTAGAATGCTTCGTTGGATGTGAGCCGTTGCGCCCGCCAATGTTCCAGGTTCAAAAACATGGATTTTTGAACCTGGAACATAGGCGGGCGCAAGGGCTCGCATCCAACGAAGCATTCTAGAACGTCTGGATCAATGGTTACAGTAATTTCACCATATTCCCACTCGATTGTTCTTCATTTTCTTATTCAATTTGGATTCGAACCAAGAGATCGAAAACAAAAGGAGGGATTGCTGTTGCCTCAGAGGGACGGTAGCCATGCACCGCCAACCTATGTGACCAAGGGCCGCCATCCAGGCTTAATCATATGTATCAGTTTGTAAGAGCATAGGCTAATGAATCAGTTTGGATCTGTAGCAGTCTGTATGTATAGCAATATATTTGAATGGCTGGTTAATTTTCAAAATGTCATCAATTTGAATATGTATGAGATTTAATCTATAATTTTGCAAGTTGTTTGTGAATTCTATTGAATATGCCTTCAGATTGAAAAGGTATCAGATTTATTTTTAAAGTTTGTATGTAGTTTCTGAGTCAGAGTGAATAAGTATCCGGTTTAATCTACAATGTTTTCAGATTGAACAAGTATAATAAGACTTAAATCTAAAAGTTTGGATGTAGGGTTGGTTGGAATTCAGACTAAGTATGATGAAATTTGGAATTTGATTGATTCACTGCGGTGGCGCGCAGTGGAAGTAAACTTATAGCATCTCACAAATATGCTCAAAGCGCAAAACGGGCAAATTTATTCCCGTGGGGGCGTTGAGCAAATTTGTCTTCGACACAACTTTTGCGTCACGCGCACAACGGGCATAATTCTGCATGTTGTGCACTTTGCGCCATTATGTTAACCATTACAAATTTTGCTGAACGCGCACACCGGCTCAAAATGAACACCTGGTGTTACTTGTTGTGTGCTGTGAGCAATTTTTTGGTACTGAACGTTGAGCCCTTATGTAACGGCTATAAATTTTTCCACCTTACTTGCCACCGGTCATAAATTCTTGGGAAAATCATATGTGTGGTATCAATCAGCTGTAGATTCAGGAGCCGTATTTTCTTATTCACGAGCACCCTTCTGTATCTTGAAGGGGTCTTCGATGTAGCCACACAGTTAATATGGTACTGCAGCAGTCACATCCTCATTGACCCATCTGCTTTGCACGCATTGAGAAATTCCCGTTGTCCATGCGTTTTGCGCGGTGATCAATTATAATAGTTTCTCTCTTCTGTATTATTTAGCCCGGGGTGCGTGTCGAATAAAATGTATTAAAAAATCTTAGTGGAGAGTAGTATTGTCGGGAGTAATTTTCCTATTAGCATCAATGTTGATCCAGGCGAAAAATCGTTGAGTTTCATTGTTATGCGCGGAGAGTAATTAACCTATTTTGATCTAGATGCTAAAATAATTGGGATTACGCGATTTTCGCGTTGGTATTCCGCGGTTTGCGCGTTGAGTAAATAATTGTTGATTCCCGAGATCCATTGCATTACTGTAGGATCAAGGACTTATTATACGCTTCATTTTGATTGCTCTAATTCCATATAGCAACTCCACCACAAATCTCTAAAAAACCCCCTTTCAAAATGGAATATCTCTAAAAGATGCTATTTTTGAGGATGGGCAACTCCAACCCACCATCTTCAAATCCTATTTTTTCTTTGTTTAAGCTTTACTAATGAAAAATATTTATCGTTATAATGGGTTAATCTAATACATTGTTCCTGCTTGAAAGAAAACTATAAATAATATTATTCTTCAATGTTAATTTTATTTAATTTTTAAGTATTTAGTATTTCTTGTTGGTCTCATGTAGTAGGTATAATTGGTCTCATGTAGTAGGTATATTGGGCGAAAAATATCCAATATTGGTCTCATGTAGTAGGTATAATTGAGATATTTCCATCGGTACTAAAATTATTAACTTTGGTCACGTTATTTGTAAAATACATTTGTAATAAATAGCCGTTACCAATCCATGACGTTAATAAACGCAACAAAGGGCTGATATCAATTAGCCGTCGTGCGCGTCGTGCGAGGTGGTTAAAAGTCATAGTGTTAATCAATTTCCAACCGCTGTACACACACTGTCTCACATCTGAGGACTCCACATTACACACAAGGGCTTATAGTGGAACCAATTAACCCGCACGCACAACAGAAACAATTTGATTGTTTTTGTTGCGCTAGAAAATAAATAATTTTTCGAGTCTTTGACGGAGAGTAATTCAAGGCGCAAAACGGTTCAGTTTCCTTGTCGTGTGGGGAGAGTAAATTGCCTCTTTTTCAGCTGAGCCTAAAATACTTAGGATTACTCGTTTTTCTCGGTGGGATTACGCGTTGAGTAAATAAGATGTTCATTCCCGAGATCCCTAGCATTACTGTAGGATAAATGGATCGTGAATGCCGTGAATGCCCTGGAGAAACGTATGAAATCGGAGGACTACATGCTGATGCAGTCACCTCCCTAATATGCTTCTCTCCCTGGTCTGCGAAGAGAAGAATGGCCCCCCGGGCCTTTGCGCCCTGATTGGCTGCTCTGGGTCAATTAGGTTGGCGGTGCATGGGTACCATCTCTCTGAGGCACAAGCACTCCCTCCTTTCTTTTCGATCTCTTGGCTCGCAGGCAAATTGGCCAATTCTGAATGTGGATAAAGCAGATCATAATTGTCTCATAATGCAGAAGCTGGAAGCCTGGAACCTGTGCGAAAAGACAAAAGGCATGGTTGTCTCAGATTTCCAGAAAATCAAATGATGTGAAGAGTCACACATCCATTTCCTCGTCCGAACAGATGATGGTGATGATGCTCAAGTAAAGCGACAGAAATTACAAAACGAGCAGGGAAGTGACTGTAATGACACGCCAATGACGGCATGTCGCGCCTTTGAACTATTTGAATTGGAAAATGTTTTGAACTATTTGAGTCTTTGGATAATTATCGGAGGAAGCCATCTTATGAACACCTTTCCTTGTGTATGCGTTTACGGAGGCCCATGTCCAGTTGTGCACATATCATATTTGTCTCTTATATTGGTCTCTTACAGGCGGTGAAGATCTTCTCTGGATTAAGCTTTTACTTCACCGATCAGTTCGAGCCTCCTTAAAGGGGCTTCCTCGAAAAGGTGGATCTAGCTACCGGTCGAACCGTCCGGATGAATGTTGACCAGGTGATGGACGCATCAAATGCCAGTGTGTTCTCCGTAGGATCCGCCTTCATTGTCTACAACGAAGATCCTCCACCTACGTGCGCCTTAGCAGATCTTGAGGAGGTTGTAACGAAGAGATGCGACGAGGTTGGGGCCGCATGCAGGGTTTAGTATTCTCTTACTGGAACACATCGCCGCATGCAGTTCTGCATCTGAGCTTGTAAGTTGTTCAAAGACCAGCGGTGTTTGGTATTTTGATCTGTTGGTGTTGTTCGACGCCTCATGTGAATCGGAGTTTCTCTAGGTGTCTTTGAAACGGCTACATACCCGACTACAGGTTACACCGACGCATGCTATGACTACACTCATAGCCAGCCGATGATGGCAGAAAATCGGCAACGACGGTAATAAACGGAACGAAGATGGTCGCCCGGTGAACTCGCGGAAGTTGACGGGGAAGCACACAGATCACACCGACAATCACATGTTTCAGTTTGTAAGAGCATAGGCTAATGAATCAGTTTGGATCTGTATCAGTATGTACATCAATATATTTGAATGGCTGGGTCATTTTCAAAATAACATCAACTAGAATATGTATTAGATTTAATCTACACTTTAGCTAAACGTGCACAACGGGCATAATTCTGCTGGTTGTGCGTGTTTAAGTATGATGAAATTTGGAATGTGATTGATTCAATGAGCTGGTGCGCGGTGGAATTAAAATTATTCCAATTCACAAATATGCTCAAAGCGCAAAACGGTCAAATTTATTCCCGTGGGGGCGTTGAGCAAATTTGTCATCGACGCAACTATAGAGCTTAACGCGCACAACGGTCATAATTCTGCATGTTGTGCGCTTTGCGCAATTATGTTAGCCATAACAAATTTGCTGAACGCGCACACCGGGTCAAAGTGACCATCTGGCGATACTTGTTGTGCGCTTTGAGCAAATTTTTAAACCATTAAAAATTTGCTCACCGCGCACAACGGCCAAAATATAAATTTTGCCAGCTCACTTTCTACTGGTCATACATTCTTGGGAAAATCATATGTCTGGTATCAATCAGCAGTAGATTCAGGAGCAGTATTTTCTTATTCACGAGCCCCCTTCTGTAGCTTGACGGGGTCTTCGATGTAGCCACACAGTTAATATGGTATTGCAGCAGTCACATCCTCAGTGAACCATCTGCGTTGTGCGCATTGAGCAATTCCCATTTTCCATGAGTTTTGCGCGAGAATCAATTATAATAGTTTCTCTCTTCTGTATTATTTAGCCAGGGTGCGTGTCGAATAAAATGTATTAAAAAATCTTAGTGGAGAGTAGTAATGTCGGGAGTAATTTTCCTATTAGCATCAATGTTGATCAAGGCGAAAAATCGATGAGTTTCCTTGTTATGCGCGGAGAGTAATTAACCAATTTTGATACAGATGCTAAAATAATTGGGATTACGCGATTTTCGCGTTGGTATTCCGAGGTTTGCGCGTTGAGTAAATAATTGTTGATTCCCGAGATCCATTGCATTGCTGTAGGATCAAGGACTTATTATTCGCTTCATTTTGATTGCTCCAATTCCCCTATAAAATTGGCGGACAAGGAGCACTCATCTTCTCACAACTTCATCTACTTTCTTCCATCATCTTCTTCTTTATTTGCCCCCACAACCTTCCTATTGAAACAGTAAGTCCTTCAGCTGTTCGTGGAAGGCGAAATCCTCACATCTGGAAACCCTTTTTCGGGCATGCCTGATTATAAATGGACGAACAGCTAAATGAATTCTATCGTCCATATCAGATATCTATATCATGCCCGTTACTCTGTGGTGTCTCTTGCCGAAGATGAAAGAACTCACCCTCAGACGGATACCCTGCACAACAACGACGTTTTCAATCTTGTCATGCTTGCTGAATAGCTGCCCGAACCTGGAGGATCTAGTCATTTGAGTAAGTTCAAATTTTCTAATTATTTCCTCTGAATAATTCAAAACTACGTATGTATGTATGATGGCATTAAGCATTCTGTTTTGTTACCATGATGAAATGTTTGATTTTCCAGACCCGGAAGCTTCAGCACTAGAATACTGGGATCAGCAGATGCCTTCGGATTGCATGACAAATACGCTGAGCACGGTAACTGTAAATGTGGAGGATGTACACCACAAGGGCTCGCATCCAATGAAGCATTCTATGACCTCGGGATCGATGGTTACACGAATTTCACCTTTTTCCGTATTCCGACGCGATTCTTCTTCATTTTATTCTTCAATTTGGATGCGAGACAAGCGATCGAAAACAACAGGAAGGCGTGCTTGTGCCTCAGAGCCAGAGGGACAGTAGCCATCCACCGCCAACCTATGTGACCAAGGGCCGCCATCCAGGCTTAATCATATGTATCAGTTTGTAAGAGCATAGGCTAATGAATCAGTTTGGGTCTGTATCAGTATGTACATCAATATAGTTGAATTCGATTGAATATGTCTTCAGATTGGTTGTGCGCGTTAAACCATTGTCTATAAAATACCTTAGATGCTCAAAGCGAACACATGTTAAAGCGCACAACGACTCAAAGCGTCTACACCTGTCGTTTCTTGTTGTTCGCTATGAGCAATTATTTAAACCATTAAAAATTTGCTCATCGCGCACAACGGCCATAAATTTGTTTGTTCCTACCTTTATGCAATTATGTTAGCGGCTATTAATTTTTCCAGCTCACCTCCCACCGGCCGGTCAAACATTCTTGAGAACTGCACATGTCTGGTATCAATCAGGTGTAGATTGACGTGCAGTCTTTTGTATAGTCACGAGAACCCCTCCTGTAGCATGACGGGGTCTTCGATGGAGCCACACATTAACTCTACTTCGGTCGCATCCTCATAAACCAATACAAATCGCTGCCATGCTTTGTGCGTTGTGCGCCTTGAGCAATTCCATTTTACCATGCGTTTTGCGTGGTGAGCAATTCTGATTGTTAGTTTGTTACTCGATCCTGTATTATTTAGCACGGTGTGCGCGTCGAATAAAATGTTTTAGTATTGTTGGGAGTAATTTTCTAATTGGCATCATTGTTGATCAAGGCGAAAAACCGTTTAGTTTCATTTTGATTGGTCCAATTCCCCTATAAATTGGCGGACAAGGAGCCCTCATCTTCTCACAACTTCCTCTAATTTCTTATATCATCTTCTTCTTTTTGCCCACACAACCTCCGTCTGGAAACAATAAGGTCTTCTTTTGTTCGAGCATGATGCATGAGGTATAAATGGAGGAGATGGAGATGGATATGGGGTGTAAAGATGAGATGGTTTTCTACTGTTCGGGCCTGATGCTTGAGATAAAAATGGACGATAGAATTCAACCAGTACTTTTTTCACGCATTCACATGGAACGGCCATCTCCTCTTTTACACTATCTTCTCCTCCATCCCCTTCATATTTGTACTATAGATCCTCTATTTATAACGAACCATGTGTCGGTGTTCACCGCCTCTTGGCAATCGGAGTTATTTTCGGTGTCTTTGAACCGTCGTCATACTTGACAGCCGGGTACAAGGACGCCTGCAATGACGACACTCCTATAAGGGATACGGTGGCAGATAGTTGGCAAACACGTCCATAAACTCAACGAAGATGGTCGCTTCGTTGCGTTAGTTAACGTCGTTGCCTACTTACGGCAACCGTAGGCAGGATATGAGTGTCGTCATTGCAGGCGTCGTTGTAGGGTGAAGCACGCAGATCACGCCGACAATAGATCCGGTAAAAAGCACCTTCATTGCAAACATCTTACGAAGACAATCATATGTATCAGTTTGTAAAGAGCATGGGGTAATGAATATGTTTTGTTCTGTATCAGTATGTACATCCATATAGTTGAATGGCGGGGTCATTTTGAAAATGTCATCAATTGGAATATGTCTGAGATATAATCTAAAAATTTTCAATCAGTATACGAAGTCGATTGAATATGTAGCCGATTTAATCTAAAATGTCTTCAGATTGATTATGTATCAGAGATAATCTAAAAGTTTGCATGTAAACAAGTTAATTTTATCATAGACGGAATTTAACAACTTGCTTGGAGGGACATTTTCGCGTTCTTTACAATACGTCGATAACGACGCCAGTGGTTGAATGCAGGGCGTTGGATGGCGGGCCGTTCCACTTTACTGTAAACTGCATCAGGATGTGCGACGGGAGGTCGAGGAGTGGAAGGCAGGCCTTTGGATGGCGGTCGGGGGTTTCGTTCCAATTTACTATAACCTGCACCAGGATGTGCGACGGGTCGTCAAGGAGTGGAAGGCATGCCGTTGGATGGCGGGCTGGGGTTTCGTTCCACTTCAGGATGTGCGACGGGAGGTCGATGAGTGGAAGGCAGACCGTTGGATGGCGGAGGGACCCGTTGTCTGGGAACGGTGGTGCCCAGTGGGGTGATTGGCATGGCGATGCCTTCACCGGTGATTTGGACCGACACCCCGCGGGTGGCGACGCCTCCACCGGAGGTGGAGGTTGTCACGGAGTAGGCGCTGGAGGGGAGGAGCGGTCCGCCCTAAGTCCCCTGGCGTTAGTTCTCCAAGGGAATTCGGGGAGTGGAAGGCTGGCCGCTCCATGTGTAAGACGAATAACTCGTCGGCGATCCGCCTGAAAAAGGAAGAATTCGTCGGGAAGGAGAGGTCCGGTATCGGGCCAGCGGGAGGTTTCGGTGACGCCGCCCCCAGAGGTGGAGGTCGTCACGGAGTAGGCGTTGGAGGGGAGGAGCGGTCCGCCCTAAGTCCCCTGGTGTAAGTTCTACAAGGGAAGTCGGGGAGTGGAAAACGGGCCGCTCCATGTGTAAGAGTAATAACTCGTTGGCGATCCGCCTGTAAGACGAAGAATTCGTCGGGAAGGAGAGGTCCGGTATCAAAGGAGGGCCTATCCAACGTTCGGGCCAACGGGAGGTTTCTTTTGAGAGGGGAGGAGTGCCTAGAGGCAAATCGTCCCAACACCCTGGGATTGTGAGGAGAGATCGAATACGGGGGCTTTTCTTTCTTTGCTTTGATCAATTATGTCTCAGCGTTGAGCAATTAAGTAAGCGGCTACAAAACCACTCATACCTCAGAATTACTCACCGCACACAACCACTCAATCTCAGAATAAGCTCACCGCACAAAACCCACTCAAAACTCAGAATTGATCAGCGCACAAATCCACTCAAAACTCAAAATTGCTCATCGCACACAACCACTCAAACTCAGAAGTGCTCACCGCACACAACCTCTCAAAAATCAGAATTGCTCAACGCACAAAACCACTCAAACCTCAGAATTGCTCACCACACACAACCAATTTTGTCACAGTGAGGGTGAACTGACACAAAGTTCGCCACTGGGTCACAATTGCTCTTGCTTTTGAGGACATTTGTGTCATTTTCCGGGTCAAAGGTCTCCCTGAGAGCTTTCAAATCGCTCCTGCTACATCAATTCTCTCCCATCGCAATTAACGTCTCTTCATCTCTCTGACATCAATCCGCTGTAGATGAGCAGTCATTTGTATATTCACGAGAACCCCTCTGTAGCATGACGGGGTCTTCGATGTAGCCACACATTAACTCTACTTCTTCTCATCAATACAATTCGCTGTCATGCGTTCTGCGTTTTGCGCATTGAGCAATTCTCGTTTTCTAAACGTTCTGCGCGGTGAGCAATTATGATAGTTACTCGCCTCTGTATTATTTAGCCCGGTGTGCACGGTGAATATAATGTATTAAAAAATCTTAGTGGAGAGTAGTATTGTTGAGTGTAATTTTCCTATTATGTCATCAAGGCAAAAAACCGTTGGGTTTCATGGTTTTGCGCGGAGAGTAATTAACCTATTTTTTTCCACATTCTAAAATAATTTAGGGAGCCTCTTTGGAGATGCTCTAAATGTCGATTCCCGAGATCCATTGCATTACTGTAGGATCACGGACTTTTTATACTCTTCATTATGATTGGTCCAATTTCCCCTATAAATGGCGGACAACGAGCACTCATCTTTTCTAAACTTCGTCTACTTTCTTCTATCATCTTCTTTATTTGCCCACACAACCTCCATATGGAAACAATAAGTCCTTCAGC
This sequence comes from Scilla litardierei, assembly GCA_030789695.1. NCBI lineage: Eukaryota > Viridiplantae > Streptophyta > Magnoliopsida > Asparagales > Asparagaceae > Scilla > Scilla litardierei. Next base: position 139,678 of record JAULAV010008155.1, on the reverse strand, counting down.
TGTTCGTGCATGCTTGATATAGATATGGACGATAGCATTCATCCAGTACTCTTTTCACGTAAAGGTAAATGGTTCATGTTGGAAACTTATGCAACGAAGGGCTATCGTCCATTTATAATCAAGCATCCCCGACAATGCTGGGGGGTGTTGCAACTGCGTTGAGAAAATTTTTCCCAAACAACACTATGAAAAATGTGTTCGATGATCATACCATATTCTTTTGGGGTGATATTGGCTATGTTGTCTCACATGTTTCAGGAAAGCTGCTGGGTGTTGTACCATGATAGATTGTTATTCCCTCCTATTATGAATTGTGGCTATGTATTTGTTTTGCGTGTCTTGCTATACACTCCATATCCATATCCATCTCTACACTCCATCTCCTCCATCAAACCCTTCATCGTTTCACTATACATCATCTTTGACGCACAGACACTCCATCCTATCCTTTCCGATCTCTTACACTCCCAAACACAACTTCTTATGCAACCCTGTGTTGTTTTACATCGTCTCCGGTAACGGAGTTCCAATCGGTGTCTTTTGTCCTGACTTCATGTTACAACGACGACAGCAATGACGGTAATAAGCGAAACGGTCTGTCGACTTTTTAATTCACGGCGTCTCCTACAAAGGACAAAGTTCCACGTCATTGCAAACATCTGGTATGACAATCATATTGAGCAGATCAGGGCAGAAATTCGGCAACTGCAACGTAGATGTGGAGCGCATTGCCCGTGTCGTACATCGCCACAGGGGAATCGGGGTTCCAGGCGTTGTGTTTGACACGGCTACATACTTGACTGCAGGTTACAAGGACGTTAATAAACGCAACGAAGATGTGCGCCCGATGAACTCGCGGAAGTTGAAGGGGGAAACACACAGATCACGCGCCACTTCATTGCAAACATCTGTGAAGACACTCAAATGTATCAGTTTGTAAGAGTAAATGGATATGTATCTGTTTGGATCTGTATCTGTACGTACTTCAGTATGTTAGAATGGGTTGGCCATTTTGGAATGGTCACCGTTTGAATATGTATCAGCGTTAATCTAAAGGTTTGCATGCAGTTTCTGAATCAGATTGACTAGGTATCAGATTTTATATAAAATGTCTTCAGAATGAATAAGTATTGGCCTTAATCACAATTAGGTAAAGTTTCTAAGTGAAGTTTGACTGTTGGCATATGGCTGAATCACAATTTTAGTATGATGAAAATAGGAGTGTGAATGATTAACCGTGGGAACAAAAATTACAGCATCCAACAAATATGCTCAAAGCGCACAACTGGCAAAATTAGTCCGTGTGGGGCGCGTTGAGCAAATGGGCTATCGTCGAAACTTTGCTCAACGCGCACACCAGGCATAAGGCTACTAGGTGTGTGCGCGTTTAGCAATTGTTGATAAACTACCTTTTATATGCTCAAAAAGCGAACCACCGGCTTTCCTTTTTGCCCGTTGTGCGCGTTGTTTTGCCCGTTGTGCGCGTAATTTTTGCCCGTTGTGCGCGTTGTTTTCCCGTTGTGCTCGTAATTTTGCCCGAGCCTAAGGGCATTATTTTGCCCGTTGTGCGCGTTGGGCTATTTTTTAAGAGGCTACAGTTTATCCCAACGCGCAAAACAGAGCAACTCCAACCCATCTCTATAACTCTAAAATGGAGATTGAAGTTGCTCCAACCCATCTCCCAAATGAAGATAGAGATAGAGATTTGCAATAGTGCCCCTTCATATTTGGAGGGGCACTATTCACCCCTTCAAATCTCTAAAGTTCTCATTAATGACAACTTAGACCTTAATTAAAATCTTATAATTATTTATTACTAATGTATTTTACAAATCACATGACCAAATTTAATAATTTTAGTACCGTCGGAAATATCTTAATTATACCTACAACATGATACCAATATTGGATATTTTTCGAGCAAATTTAAAATATTTACAACATAACAAGAAATACTAAATACTTAAAAATTAAAAAAAAATTAACATTGAAGAATAATATTATTTATAATTTTCTTTCATGCAGAAATAATATATTAGATTAACCCATTTTAATGATAAATATTTTTCATTAGTAAAGCTTAAACAAAGAGAAAATAGGATTTGAAGATGGTGGGTTGGAGTTGCCCATCCTCCAAAATGGCATCTTTTAGAGATATTCCATTTTGAAGGGGGGGTTTTAGAGATTTGGGTTGGAGTTGCTCTTTGGCAGGCATTAATCATTATAGAGCAGAACATCCGGCTGGTAGCAATCCGCTGTATATTAACGATCCCTGATCTGTATGTTCACCAACACTGATCTGCAGACTCGAGGGGTCTCTTAGAATATTAGTAAGACCAAAGGTTCCAATATATCGCCATTGTGCGCTGTGAGCATTTCTGTTAACCATTAAAAATTTGCACGGTGCGAGCAGCAATAAATGTGGATATATCAGCAAATTTTATTGAGTGGACGAGGAGGAGTTTTTTTTCGCACTAAAAAATTGCTCACCGCGCACAACCGGCCAAAATTATTTGTTCTGATCGTGGTGAATGGTGAGCAATTGTAGTAACCACTAACAAATTGGCTAATAAAGGCGCTCAACGGGCAAAACTTATCAATGGGAGTTTGTGGTAAGCAATTTTGTCAGACAATAACATATATGATACAATAACCCTACTCTCACTTGGAGTATTGGACACTCTAACAATGACACATTCTCATCGCATAACAATTTGGAACAAAGGTTGATGTTATTAAAAATACCCAGAGCGCAAAACCGGCACTAATATTGCCAGTTCTGCGCGTTGAGCAATTTGGTAGGTAAAGACTTAATTACTCAAAGCGCAAAACGGGCAATATTACTGCAGTGTTGCGCTCGGTGTAATTGGTATGATACACAACATCAATCCATACCGATGATGACATTTGCACAATTCAGAAGCCATGATAAAATTTCATCCGCCAAAGTGGTCCATTTTTATACCAAAAAAACCTTATTACATTGATAAACGTTTTATCTTACAGATACTAAAAACCATCAGCGGTAGCAATATTCGTATCTTTTACTTTATCAACGAATGACTGCATCCTCTGCTCGTAACCAGCCGGCCATCCATCGGCCACAGGGTCATGCGATCTTGTCCACACAACTGAAGTCGGAGGGACGTCACCTGCTGGTTGAAGTTGAAGGATAAAAAAGTGATTTCCGTTCACATAACCCAACGTTATGTGGCGTCTGGAGGCTCGGTTTACTGGAGGACTTCTCAATGGAAAAAATGTCACACACATACGATTTGAAATCAAATGTACTACACAGATGTAGCATGAGGCAATGACATGTCCCATGTCTGGCATCTGCATCCAATTTTCCCGTCCTGCACCTTTATCAGTAATAAAATAGTCCACTGCCTTCAAATTATTATTATATGAAACCTCACTCAGAACACGCCTGTACAAGCCGCTGTATGTCCGCATCTCACGGAGCAAATCAGCTCTGACAGTCCCCCAATCGGAATCTTTCAAGCCCAACTGAACTGCCACAGCCATGTACCCACAGTTGCCATCTGCATCCACGTCTACGCCGCCCGCCATGAGGGGTTGTAGCGTGTGATGAAAATCCAAATAATATGGTATGAGGAAGTTGGCAGGCAAATCATCAACATAATCATCAGGGGGAAACGAAGGTTTCGGCTTCTTTATTTGAAGTTTCAGACGCCTACTACTTTCCTTCGAAGGCCGCCTCTTCCATTTAAGCTTCTCCTTCGCCGCCGCCGTATGCTCTGCAATTGAATGCAACCGTGGAGCCTTAACAGGCTTCCTCCTAACTGTAGGCTTCTCCGTCACATCCGAAAAATGATCAGAAATCTCATCAACCAGGGGAGAAAGTTGTTTAAGCATGACATCCATCTCTTCGTGCTCATCAAAATACGAGGCCACAGCCATCTCCTCCTCCCTCCCAGCAGTCTGAGCATCCACATTATGATCCCCCGTCTCCACCGTCGCCCCCAACTCCAACGTAAGCTCAGCTTGCATCAACCCAGCATCCTCTATCTTCTCATCCTCCACATCCTCCACATTCGCCTCATCCTCATGCGGCTCCTCATTCTCCCCAGCTGCATTCTCCCCCTCATCCATCTCAGCAGTCTGGTCAGCCACATTACGTTCCACCGTCCCCGCCGTATCCACCAACTTCCCAGTATGCTCCTCAGCAATCAAATCAGTAGCCACTTCCTTATCATCATCCTCCTCGTTTGCCTTCTCCTCATACATCTTCGGCTCCACAGTCTCAGCCGCTGCATTATCCTCCACCAGTACCTCCTCAGCATTCTGCACCTCCACGTTAAGGGCAACCGTCTCCTCCGTCTCCACCATCTCCCCAATAACATAATCATCTACAGTCAACTCAGCAGCCACTGCATTCTCAGCCTCATCATCCCCATAAACATCATGCACCCTCGGCTCCACATTCTCATCCGCTGCATTAACCTCATCCTCCTCCGCAGCATTATGCTCCTGCCCACTAAGAGCCAACTTCTCAGCAGCCTGCTCCATCGCATTACGATCCACCACATCATCCTGCCAATAAGCATCCAATGCAGTCGCCTCCTCAGCCTCATCCACCTTCTCCTCATCTCCCTTCTGCTCCTCCTCAACATTATCCACATGCACCACAAGCTCATCACCCACAATTCTACATGGTGATGCTAACTCCTTCAACTTGTTTACCATACCCACACTCTGCCCCCTTAGTAATCGGGAACGTGCATTATAAATTGATTTGATTGGTGTTTCATTGAAGGATTTAGTTTCCTTCAGGCCTTTCAAAATTGCTGACGGCGGCACCTTTCTATTTGCCAAGTCTCGCAATGCTTCCACCTCTTTTCCCTGCAACACCCCGTCGTCGAAATGGCCCGCGACATAATTAGTAGCTTGATGGTTGTGCCTGCCATCAACGACCGTTAAACTCCACTCACCGCCATCGCCCACCTCATTACCACGCAATTTGAACGGGCATCCACACTTGTTGGTTCTAACTGGCCGGTTGCTCTTTCGTACTGGTCGGTGTCCCCTGTAGTACCCGCTTCTTGCACATGCATAGTAGGCAGCGGGAGTCCTATTGGATGATTTATTCATACTCGACGCACTGGTAACAATCACATGCCCATGTTGTCGTCCGACGCTCTTTATCCACTGAAAGAGTTCGTCTCTACTTTTAAAACGTTGAAGCGTTGTAAATTCGGCTGTATAATCCATATACACCTGTATCAAACAATTCATACAACTAATTGGACCGGGAACTAAACATTAGTTACATTATTGACGTAAAGAAAAATCAATATTACCTCCGAATTTTTTAGCATCTCCATCAATCTCAATTGTATCTGCATGCAATTAAAAACCAAAAATTTCGCCTCCTCTTTCTACACATTGTAATTGTAACAAGGATATCAAATAAAATGTACTTAACATTGTATACTTACCAAATCGCGATTTCGACAAATTTAGGTCGAAAACCCCTAAATCGATTGCTCTCGCTTCACCGATTTGTTTGAACGCAGTAGTTGCCACTGTGATGTAAATGTCGAGCCCAGTAATAAAAATCAAATCTTTGGAATTTCCGTCTGTGCGCCTTGAGCAATCTACGAAAAACTGGCCGTTTGATATTCCGCCTTGAGCAATCTGTGGAAGGTTATGGCTGTGAGCGGTGAGCAGAATTTATCAAGGGATGAAAGAGGGTCCAAACGGGTCAAAACGGGTAAAAATTTTAACCCGTTGCGCGTTTCGAGTAAATTCGGTGGTTTAGTTGGCAAATTTTACTCAGCGCGCACAACGGTTATATTTTAGCACGATTCGAACCGTTTTGCGCGCTGAGTAATATTACATGGATTGTCAGGCTTGACATTAGTAACGGTAATCGTTATTAATCGCGACGCTGAGAACGATTTTGACCGCGGTGCGCGCTGAGGAGATCTAAATTTTGTTTTTAATATTTATTCTATTGGATTCCTCATATTCTTATGCCGATGTTAACAACATTATTGATACGTATAAAATAATATAATACCAACGTGATAACTATCATTAGTTGTATTAATTAACACCCTTAAGAAAATCTGGATAGATTGCGTGTGTTATTAAGCATTCAAAATCCAGTATATATCAGTTTGTACCCGTTCACCAAAAAGTTAGTAAGAGGCAAACTTGATTAGTAGGTCTATCGTTGGGCATAACTTATAGATACCATACACCAAAGCACGGCATACAGATGATAACATTTGCACATTTAGGCAGACATGATAAAATTTCATGCTACCAATCTGTCAATATGAAATAAACAATCCACAGTAAAATGATACAACGTTTTATCCTACAATATTTCAATAACGTCAACGGTTGCAATATCGTGCCCAAATACTATTGACTGGAATTGATGCATCCTATCCTCATAAGCAACCGGCCATCCGGCTGACACATCGGAACGGTATCTTAGCCACATACTTGAAGTCGGAGGGACAGGACCATATGGGGCAAGTTTAACAATAACGAAGTGATTATTGTTCACATGACCCAACGTTATGTGGTGTCTGGATGATAGGGGTACTGGAGGAGTTCTTAAAGGAAAATATGTCACACACTGATGAGGTGCAAGAATATGTACTACACATTCGTAGCATGAGACAATGACATGTGCCATTTCTGGCATCTGCATCCACCATTTAGCTTTTGGACGGTCTAACAAATGGCCCAGTGCCAATACATTCTTTTTAAATTCCACGGCACCCATAAGTTGCCGGTACAAGCCGTCGTGGTTCTGCATCTCTTCTCGCAAGTCATATTTCACCTGCCTCCATTCGTCCTCACCCAGTCCCAACTGAGCTGCCACAGCCCTATACCCACAGTTTCCGTCTGCTTTCACATCTACGACATGCACTATAAGGGGTCGTAGACACTCAGGAAAAGCGTTCCAATATGGTATTATTATGTCGGCAGCCAAGTCCTCGTCACTATCATCATGTGAAATTGATTGTTTCAGCTTCTTTATTGTACGTTTCCACAACGGTCTACTTCTTCCCTTACCCGGCTTACACATCAATGTAGACGTATCCGTTATCTCAGCATGCTGCTTAGCAATCTCCGCTACCATGGTAGAAATTTGAAGACGTAGAACCTCATGCTCCTTCTCAAAGGCCTTAGCCACTGCATTCTCATCATCATCCTCCTCCTCCCCAGCAGTCTGCTCCGCCTCATTACGATCCACCTTATCATCCTCCCCACCCATCTTCCCAGTATGATCCTCCTCCTGCAACTCAGCAGGCACTGCATTCTCCCAAAACGCCTCCCCCACCTTCTGATCCCCCCCTCATTATTCACAGCCTTCACATTCTCAGCACCCACAATTTTATCAGCTGATGCTAACTCCTTCAACTGTTTTACAATACCAACCTTCTTCCCCCGTTGTAACCGGTTTCGTGCAATATAAATTGCTTTGATTGAGGTAGCACTGAAGTTTTTATTTGCCTTCAGTACTTTCAAAATTTCAGCTGGCCAAACCTTGCTATTCGCCAAATCACGCACTGTTTCCATCTCCATTCCATGCAACGTCCCGTCATCGGAATGGCCATCGACATATTTAGCTGATTCATGGTTGTGCCTGCCACAAACGACTGTTACCTTCCACTCCTCAACGCCCACGCCCACCATATAACCACGCAATGAGAAAGGACATGAACACTTCTTGGTTTTAACAGGCTGGTTGGTCTTTTTTAGCTTTCGGTGTCCCCGATACTCACCGCTTCTTTCACACGCAAAGTACACAGCATGATGCCCTTTGGCCGTTTTACTTAATCTCCCCGAACATGTAACAATCACATGCCCATGACTTAACCCGACGTTTTGTATCCACTGAAACAGCTCTTTTCTATCCTTGAACAGTTGATTGGTGGTAAAGTCGGTTGTAAAATCCATAGTATCCTGTATCAAACAATTCATAACCTGATCCTCAAAGATTTAATGCATTATTGCCGAGAAGATAAATCAATATTAGCTTGGATTTTTGTACCGACTTCATCAACCTCAACCGTGGATGAATGCATGTAAAATCAAAATAAGAAAGGCAGATAAACTATACTTAAAAGTATAGACGTACCAAAGAGTCGATGTTGATAAATTTAGGTCAAAAACCCCTAAATCGATTTCTCTCGATTCAGCTCTTTGTTTGATCTCACCAGTTGACTAAGTGATGTATCCTTCGAGCAATTAAATAAAAATCAAAGCTTTTGGATTTCGGTCTGGGCGACTGGAGCGATCTTTGAAAATACTTGCCGTTTGAAATTCCGCCGTGAGCAATCTGTGTAATTGTCTGTCAATTCGCTGCGAGCAGAAGGTATCACGGGACAATTTCGGGTCCTACCGAGTCATATCGGGTCTACAATAATTTACCCGTTGTGCTGGTTGAGTAAACAAGTCTAGTTTGAAATATTACTAGCAAATAACCCGTCCACATGTGCACGTGGACTTGACCAAAACGGTTGTGGGCAGTGAGCAATTACGGGTTTTGAGTGGTTGTGTGCGCTGAGCAATTCCGAGTTTTGCGTGGTTGTGTGCGTTGAGCAATTCCGTGTTTTGATTGGCTGTGAGCGGTGAGCAATTCCCAGTTTTGCGTGGTTGTGTGCGCTGAGCAAGTCCGTGTTTTACGCGGTTGTGTGCGGTGGGCAAACTGCTAGACGGTTTACAGAGGAAAGCAATTTACATTTTTGCCCTCCCACTGTTCGCGATGAGTAATTTACACTATGAACCACTATTTCTACGCATCCGTATATACAAATGCATCGTAACAGCTTCCATATGCGATCAGTTTTGTGACCTAAGGCGGGAAAAGCTAACGAGATAGGGTTTGATCAACAGAAATTATTCTAATTCGCTGAGGTATATAGACTATAAGAGTTCCTGCTTATATCAAACGAAGGTCCTTAAGGCAGTGCAAAAGATTTGTGTCATTGGGTTGGGGTGCCCTAAAATAGTCGACTGCGGCCGCACTGCATCGTAAAGTTGGTAAGCCATTAATTGATGCTAATTAATTTGGTATTTTTTAATAATTTCAGAAATTTATTGCTGCAATGTACATTTGGAACATGATTGCGTAGAAATTACGAAGATTGAGATGGGCTCGGTACACATTGAGGGGATCTGGGATGAAGCGGACAAAGAAGCAAAGGTTTGAAATTATTTTGCTTTGTTAACTGACTAATTTACTAGAAAATAAAGCTTAACATTTAGTGACTATATTGGTATCTGGGACTTAATTCAGCGTATTGTTGAAGGCTCAGAGGTTAATGAAGATTATACAAATCAGTTCACAACAAATAAAATTTTCCCCAGCATAGAAGAGCTTGGTAAATGGGTAAAAGGGGTCGGTGTGAAAACCGGGAATTTGGTTGTTACAAAATCATCAAATATGAGTACAAAGGGCAATAGGGTCCCAACTTATTATTTTTGTTGTGAAAGAAGTGGGACATATCGGCCACATAGGCCGGATATATCGGCCAAAAAATCAACTCGAAGCAAGAAGTGTTCATGTCCCTTCTACTTGAGGGCTAATGGTGTGGCAACAGATAAGTGGATTTTGACAGTTGTACGTGGCAATCACACCATAAACCCGCAATGTACATCGAGCGACATCCAGATGAGAGGAGGTTCGGAGGTGGGGAGATGGCCACGGTGAGAGACTTGTCACATAGACTGCTTAGGCCAAGGGAAATCTTGAAATACCTGAAGGAAAAGGATAATGCAACATCTACCACAATCAACACTATTTATAAAGCCAGACAGAGGATGAAGGCAGTGGAAATGGCCTGGAGAGCAGAAATGCAGCTATTCCTTAATCTACTGACACAGTGTAATTACATTGTGTATCATGAAGTGGACGAAGTGACAACTGCAGTGAGGACTATATTTTGGGCACATCCGCAGTCGGTTGAGTTATTACGAAAATTTCCAGAGATTCTGGTTATGTACTGCGCGTTGAAGACCAACCGCAACAGGCCACCATTGATGGAGATGTATGGGGTGACGTCCACAGATATTCAGTTCGCAGCGGCATTTTGTTACACGGAGGCCGTACGTGAGGAGAACTACTTGTGGGCCTTGGGGAAGTTGAGCTCTTTGCTGCAGGGATACAGGATGCCACGTGTAATTTTGTCAGCACTGGAGCCAGCACTTATGAATGCCATTGGCCATGAATTTCCCCTTGCGGTGCACCAAATATGTAGAATGCACATATCCAAAAATATTGCCAAAAATTGCCAGCCCTCTTTTGAAGATCAAGAAAAATGGTTAGGTTTCATCTCTAGCTGGAATTTATTGGTGGGGGCACGCAAGGAGGAGGAGTATGTTGCTAAACTGAAGGCATTGGAGACCGAGTACAAAGATTACACAAGGGTCGTGAGCTATGTGAAGACATCTTGGTTGGACAAGTACAAGGAGAAGTTTATTTCTGTATGGACAGATGGCAATCTCCACTTTGGAAATGTCAGTACCAACAGAGGGCAGACCAAAAGAGCACAGACTGAACATTCTAAGCTTAAAAGGGCATTGGGTTCATCGGCCTTCAGTTTATCCGCTTCTTGGCCAACCCATACATGAATCATTAGAGGGGCAGCATATCGAGATCAAGGCATCATTCGAGAAATCTAAGATCATGTTGCAACATAATGTGCATGGGTTCTTGTTCAAGGAGCTGATAGGATTTACAGCCGCTGCGGCGTTGAAGATAATGTCTGTGGAAGCTGATAAATCTGACCCTATGGGAACGGACCAATGCACAGGTGATTGTCTAGCTAGAATGATTTATGGTGTACCATGTGCCAATGAGATTGGCAAATACACAAGGGAAAATCTCCCCATTCCCTTAGATGCCGTAAATTCTCATTGGAAGCAGCTAGACATGGAGGCTAAGCCGGAATTGATGTCTGAAGAAGATGGGCTTATACATGCTGAATTAGAGCGCATACACATGCTCTATGCTCAACTTGATGGGCCGATGAAGCAGGAGTTGTTAATTAAGTTGAAGGAGCTAGCTACCCCGGCGACAAATCTGATTACAGAGCCGCAAGTTAATGTCGTGTTCAATGGAAGAAGAAAAAGGGATAATAATTTGACAAATGAAGATACAGCCACCCCCATTCATCCTGCTCATTTTGATCATGACTTCGGCGATGCGGCTAGTTGCTCTGCTTAAATTCCACCTGAAGTCTCATCGAAACAAGAAAGCGTCGGCCGTGTCCAGCCGAGACGGTCCCAAAGGATCAAAAATACGTCTGCCCCACCCATTCCTCCTCAACTTGCTAGAAAGAAACCAAATGGCAAAGCCGCGACATCTGGCAGTATGACTGGGGTTTCTGCTACAGCTTCATTTGCAGCAGCAAATTATGAAGCAAAGGACGCTAGAGCCGTTCAAGGAGGCATACCTTATCTTGATCAATTCCCCGCTGCAATCGCCAAATATATATCGAATGTCACAGATGTGACGGCAGATGGGAACTGTGGTTACAGGGCTATATCTTCACATCTAGGGATGGGAGAGGACCAGTGGAAGGTGGTCAGAAGAGAATTGCTTCAAGAGCTGCGTGACCACTATGATGTGTACTCAAAGGTGATGGGTGAGGAAAGTGCACAAGAACAGGTAGTGTCAATTAACTATATGGGTGACCACCCCCGATGCAATATTGAATGACCTTCCCTGAAGTTGGACATATTATCTCAAGTCGTTATAACTGTGTAATACATCTGCTGTCAATGCAACAATGTCTTTCATTTTTTCCGTTAAGATCAGGACCACACCAAGGTACGAAACGTGGTCCCTTCACCATAGGTTTTGTAAATAATAATCACTTTGTAAATATTCAACTTAAAGATAGAAGCCTAGTCCCACCGGTAATAAGGCAATGGAAGGCTAACCGTCTGCCTGCGGCCGAAGGATGGGTGGAAGGCCTTAAAGAGAGGATGCGACAATTCGAGACCTTATTCTGTAAAGATGTAGGCAAATCTCCCACTGTAATTACCGTATCATCAGAGCATTGAATTTATAATTTTTTGCAAATGTAGTGACTGGGTTTATAATGAAAGAATATACTGAATTTTTTGGGATTTTTGTACAAAATCTATGGGATTTCTGCACAACGGGAACTCAACGCGCCATCATGTCTTTGCTTGTTGTGCGCTTTGAACATTTATGTTATGGGATACAGTAGCTAAATTCGCACGCCTGGCATAATTTTGCCCGTTGTGAGCTTTGAGCAATTTATGTTACAGCATTAAAAATTTGCTCACCGCGCACAACGGACATAAAGGAGAATGCTAAGAGTTGGACTCATAATTGTGTGCTTTGGTATGTTATTGATGTTGAAGACCGTATACTGCAGTAAATGTGTTATTTATGTTGCATGAAGTGATTTCCACCTCTGCGTATTCTTGAATCTTTCTCTCCTTGACGATTGTCTACTTGAATCTATGGCATAAGTCCAATATCCCAAGTTCGTTTAAAGGAAAACTCTATACGTAACAATCTCGATGCATGTAGAGGCTATGTGAATGCTGGAGAAAATGACTCCAATGAAACACACTGACATATCAGATTCATCCATACACATCAGGTAAAAGGTGGGACCGGTGTAAGCAATGAGAAAAAAATTGTATATCTGGTTCACTGTGATGCTAAGCTCAATTCCAACGCAGTTCACGTGCACTAAGTATATTCCCGGGAAACTTCGATATTTCACACCATCCTTAACCATTTCTTTGATGGCTGTATGCTAATAGTTTTAATATCCACAAGAAATTAAGCAATCGGTGTACGAAGATCGCTAATGGTTGGCAAACAGATAATTAAACTAACAAGCGGTAAAAGACTAGACCAGACGGTGTTCATTGCCAATTGAATGTTCGGGGTTCATTACTAACGCGTAAACCATCACATGTTCACCTCTCAAAATATGAAAACCATTTGGGGTACTAAGATGGCCACGATTCACACAGACGCCTCGCTGGAGGGGGCGTTGGTAGCCAAACCGTCCTACGTTTGGGCCGATCCTCCACCGGACTCCCGACCAGATCGCTGACGCTTCCTCGCCTCAGCCTCATGCCTCACGTCTGCAATCGAGTTTGGAGGAAGCGAGTTTCTCTCCAACTCGGCTATATGAGCCAGGAGACTGCTCTTCTCTACGTACCATCGCTCTTCGGAGCTCTTCCGAACCGCTGACATAGAGGCCGCCCGATCTTTAGCTTTCGCAACCTCCCACTCCGCCTGAGATCTGCGGTCTCTCTCTTTCATCAGCTGCTCCTTCAAATCCTTAAGTTGAGATTCGAAGGAAACCGCCTTTTTCCGCTCGGCAATCAACAATTGCACCACTCGGCGACGCAGTTCCGCCCCGACCAATGATGTCTGCAGGGAATCATGGATAAGTAAGACTGTAAGAGTAAGGCAACAGCACAACGAGACGACATTAGTACTTAACCTGGTAACTGCCATAAACGACTGAGTTAGCGAGCCTTTCAATGTCAATTTGACCCAGGACACTTTGGTCAATGGGAAGGATGGAGTTCTCCACCAGCCGACTGGCCACCCCCCTATCCACCAATGCAGACTCGCCGTCCCAGATGGGGAAGAAGGGTCGGTGACGGTTCCCCCTAGTACCTTCCGATGGAACGTCAGTGGGCGGATTAAACAGCAATGCCCCCTCGTACGCCGGGGGGACATAGCCTGCCGGAACGAGACCTCCCCATGGCCACGTATCCCTTAGGGGAGTCTCAGGCAACTGCGGCCGCACATCCCCCCTGTCATGAAGGGAACGGTTATCAGCTACGTCACCGTCTCTTCTTCCCTCTGAAGACTGGCCTTGCAAAGTTTCTTCGTCCCACTGACACGATTTCTCAGCCATATCTGCAGTGAAGGCACAAATCATGGCGAATGGTGATATATCCCCAAATTTGGCGGGATAAATATCCTCCACTTGACCGGACGCATGGCGGGGTTTTCTGGGGTCTTCGCGGCGTTTTTTTGCGGTCTGCTACATTAATACTCCGAGTTTGGCGGCAACTCAAATTTTTTGCCGGGTCCTGCATTATGGGTGGCCATCTTGCTTCTTGACTCTCTCGCTCTTCCGTTTGTTATTACAAGTATAAACAAACGGCGGATTAATTACTGAGCTCGCAAAACGGGGCAAAATTTGAACCGATGTGCGCGGTGAGCAAACATAATTTAGTCACGCGCAGTATATGCATAAATGAGGGATAGTTGTGCGCGGTCGAATATTTGGATTTATTATACGAATTTCCTCATCGCACACATATGGCATTACTGTATACAGTTGTGTGAGGAGATATATTAAACGACTAAAATGTTTTACTTGTCAGAATGGATACAAATATTCGCTGATATGGCGCTTACGTGAAAAACTTTTCTCAAACAAAGTACCAGCAAAGTCGGCAGTTGGATGAGTAGATGACCGGTCGAATTCTTGTTTGTGGTCCCACCAACCTCTCACCTCATCCGCAATTTCCATCTCTACGTACCATCGCTTTTCGTCTTATTAATAGTAACACATTAAAGTGGAGCCCACAGAGGGAAAAAGATAGAATATTTCAACGCAGCACAGCGGAACGACGCGAAACCTACTGCAAATTGCCCAGTTAACAACATTCGAACGCGAAGGTCCGCATATTGTTTAGCGGGCCCCACAATATATTCTCGAGTCTCGACCCTTGTTAGCAATACGTAATACGGGAAATATTCGGGACGTGAATAAAACGTGTTTAATTCGGTCAATTTCAAAAGACGTTTGGTCAAAAATTCGGTCAAATATGCGCAATACGGGAATAATACATAAACGGGTTAAATTGTGTTTAATTCGTTAGCCCAAATAAAAACGCGACTAAAAATACGAATACTGTCTAGATATCATTCATCCATATGAACTTAAAAATCAATAATATCAATATGAAATAAGAGTAAAATAAGTTCTATATTCATGATTTAAATTGTATTCATAGTTTTAACCAAAATCATGACATGATCATACTATTATATTCCATGTAGCGTGCACTAAACCAAAGTATGATCATTAAATTATAGTTCAAAATGATTTAAAGTGTCTCCAAAATGCGTTTAAAACGCATAAAATGCGCAATACGGGAATAAAACGCGTTTTGTTCGTTAACCCCTAAAAAAGCGTGTATTTTTCCGAATAATTCAAATGGACATCCGTTTAATACGGGAACCATTTTAGACGGGTTTTTAACGCAAAAAACATAAAAATTCGCGTTTTTTACTAACAACCCCACTATCCAACCCCATTGAATCTAGTTGGTAGATGATGTGACATTTAATTAGGTATTTTTTCCCATATTTAGTTTACGTGAATTAAGCTATATTCGACGACTCCATGCAAGTCTAAGCGGAAGTTGGCCGGTTATTGTAGGATCTAAATAAGGCCTAGAGGGGGGGTGAATAGGCCTTTGACCAAATTATCGCAAGATAAAAATTAAGCCTAGTTTACAGCATGCAGTTTAGGAATCAGACAATCAAAGCATTCACAGAAGACACAGAATTTAACGTGGTTCGGTCCCCATGACCTACGTCCACCCCAATGAGCAATCACTTATACTGTTTCTTTAAGAAGTTACAATCTCCCTTAGATTGGTGCACCAACACCAACCTGTCAGACCAACTCAAGCTCACCAAAGCCAAAAAGAAACATACAAGTATCACTCCCCAACCCAACTTGCCCCAACAAGTTTGGTTCCCAGAGTCCCAAATAGCGGAAGAAATTATATTACAGAAATGCTGATCAAAACATTAATAACTTCACAAATAAATAAGATCAAGAGTTTAGAAAGCTCATTTGTGAAGATCTCTCTGGTTATCGTCTTTCAGCACGTCAGTTGCTTCGCAACGCTTCTTACGGAATGTTGATCGGATGTCTGTAGAAGAAGTAGTCGCTGTCCCCGTGGAAGTAGTCGGTAGAAGTTCCTCACTCAAAATGATCTCATTTGCTGCACAGGAGGAACTAGCTGCTCAACTTGCTGTCACTGCGTCGGGGATGAAGTCACGGTCGCAACGCTTCTTGCGGAACTCAATTTGGATCTCTAGAACTCCACTTATTGATGAAAATGTGAAGAGATGTACATGGGTATATATAGGATCAGCTTAACGGGTCTGTGCACTGTGCGAGGGGATCCGCTAACGTCGGCTTCGCGGGTTTAAAGCCGCTGGGACCCGCATCCGCATTAAAATCGATGTCGGTAGCCGTTGGATGTTGAATGGACGATCGAGATTGCGCCACGTCTCGCGGATTTTCCGCGTTCAGCGCCCGCCTCCGCTGACGAGCCGCCCGCCAGCGCTGACTCGAAGTCGGCAGCGTTTGGACCGCTGGATGGTGATCCGACGGTGGTGATTATTCCACGTCGCCACGTGGCTGACTCAGCGGCGCCCGCCATCTGCGACTTCGTCGATTGGTTGGTGACCGTTCGATGCTGATCGAGCGGCGCTGAAGAAGCCACGTCGCCCGCTTCGAGCGGCCGTTGGATGCGAAATGGACGGCTCAGATCATGCCACGTCGGCCGATTTAATTCTGCGATGAGGCGTATAAATGAACAGTACCGTATGCCGTATTTGCTGAGTATTTTCACTGTATTCTTGCGTATTTTGGCATCAAATAAATCCCAAAAATTCTGAAATAATTCTCAAAAATCCCATAGCTTCATATTGACATGTGAGAAAATTTTCACCTCATTTCACCTCTTGTAGAAAAAGTTTCTTCTTTGTATACTCAGTATTTTCTCGTATTTCCCCGTATTTGAACTTCAAACAATCTCCATAAATCCTGAGAAAAATCCCATGCTATTTATAGCCTATGATTAACTCTAGAGTAGAGTTTCATAGCTATACTCCATTGTTTGATCAGCTTGTGTAATTCCAAATGAAGTTTCATCCTTGTATCTCTACGTACTTGAGTACGTACATGTGTAACCTGAGCAATCATGACTATAGGGACCTGTGACACACTCAACAAACATATTAGAACAGTTCAGTAGGGTTTGTTATCATCAAACATAGGCTAGACTGCTGTTTCCAACAATCTCCCCCTTTTGATGAGAACAAACCAGACATTAAGATTACATCAAAAATGTGTGCAGTGTGTGAGTGTGTGAGTCATGAATATGAGCATGAATGGCAAAATGATATGCTCCCCCTATTGACATGCTCCCCCTATCGACATACTCCCCCAATCTTAATATTTCTCTCCCCCTTTGTTTTCATCAAAAAATGTATGAAATAACATATGAGGAATGGAAAATTGAACATTATAAACCAAAACAAAAGGCAATACATCGTTTGACCACAATGAATAAATAAGCAATAATCACTAAGTCATAACTACCATAATTCATCTCCGTGCTCAAGTGTGATGATCAAATGTTTAGTACATATGGAGAGGTAATAAGGAAGACATCCTGTCATAACCATCTTTTCCACTGAATATATGAACATCAAAGATTGAGTTTCCCCTTCTCATGTAATATGAGTTCAAGTTACCAATTCCAAACATGACCGAGAAGGATTTTTAAATGTGAAATGGCAGTGCTTGACGGACTTAACACCAACGCTAAAAAATGACATTTATAGCATAAGTTGGATGTCCAAGGGTAGTATCAAGGACATGGATCGTATCCATTTTTCATACGAAGCTCTGTGTATATATTTTGAAGACACTCGTCTTGCTATTCTTTTTATACACGTATATTTTGATGAGAGCTTTTCTTTTTACCCATGCCTTGAAACATCATATCCCATTAAAACATAAATTAGTCCACCAACAACCACTTTTCTTATTCAATATTTCAAATCCATATCAAAAAACATATTGATCTGTGTAAGTGTGATTGGATGATGAAAAACGTTAGTTACTCATTAATGAATATGACCTAATTAAGCATGTAGTCTTTGAATGCAAGCATTGTTAAGAATATAATATTCAAAATCCATAAGACATATGTTTTGCATTTAAAGTTGTTTCTGATGAAAAAAAAAAATGCAAAAGGAGGAGATAGACAATTCACTTTCCCTTTCTGTTTATATTTTTCTTTTTCATTTTTTTTTTATTTTTATTTTTCATTTTTTTTTTTATTTTTCTTTTTGTAGCACACCACACAAAAACAATAAAAGCACACCAAATAATATTTTCACTCTAAATATAATCAATAATGCCCAGTTCTAGACGTAGACGACAAAAACGATCTTCTGGCAAAGGTTTTGTAAAGATATCTGCCAACTGAGAATCAGTAGAAATATATTCAATGGATACATCCTCTTTTGCCAAATGATCTCTAAGAAAATGATGTCTTACATCTATGTGTTTTGTCCGAGAGTGATGAACAGGATTATTAGAAAGATCTATAGCACTCTTACTATCACATCGTAATGGAACTTTTCTAAGATCCAAGCCGTAGTCAGACAGGGTTTGCATCATCCAAAGTACTTGGGCACAGCAACTGCCAAGGGCAATATACTCAGCTTCAGTAGTGGACAAAGCAACACTGTTCTGCTTACGACTAGACCAAGAAACCAATGAATGTCCTAGCATAAAACATGTTCCACTAGTGCTCTTTCTATCAATCATACTACCAGCATAATCAGCATCAGCATAGCCAACCAAATTAAGATTACCACAAGAGGGATACCATAGTCCAAGTGTAGGAGTGTGAATAAGATATCGAAAAATCCTCTTAATGGCTATCAAATGTGATTCTTTTGGACAGGCTTGAAATCGTGCACACAAACAGACAGAAAACATGATGTCTGGTCTAGATGCAGTTAAATAGAGTAAGGACCCAATCATACCTCGATAAAGCTTTTGGTCCACATTTATACCTTTGTCATCCTTTTCAAGCTTCGTCGTCGGACTCATTGGAGTTCGCATTGGCTTTGCATTTTCCATCCCAAATTTCTTCAACAGTTCTTTTATGTACTTGGTTTGGGAAACATATATGCCATCTCCAGTTTGTCTTACTTGAAAGCCCAAAAAGTATTTCAACTCTCCGACCAGACTCATCTCAAATTGATCCTGCATAACCTTTTCAAACTTTTGGCATAAAAGATCATTAGTAGCACCGTAAATAATATCGTCCACATAAATCTGAACAATAAGAAAATGATCCTGTTCATGCAAGATAAACAAAGTGTTGTCTGCACTACCCTTTTTAAAGTTATTTTCCAAAAGATATGAACTGAGACGGTCGTACCAAGCTCTGGGAGCTTGCTTCAGACCATACAAAGCCTTTTGCAACTTGTAAACGTGATTTGGAAAACTATGACTTTCAAAACCAGGGGGTTGTTCAACAAAAACATCTTCTTTCAAATAACCATTTAAAAATGCACTTTTCACATCCATTTGCTTCAATTTAAAACCTTTGAAACTTGCAAAAGCCAGTAATATTCTAATGGCTTCTAATCTAGCAACGGGTGCAAAAGTTTCATCACAATCAATTCCCTCAATCTGGTTATATCCTTTGGCCACTAATCTTGCCTTATTTCTGATTACATTTCCAGATTCATCAAGTTTGTTTTTGAAAATCCATTTAGTGCCAACAATTGGGTAATTATCAGGTCGGGGCACTAATGTCCAAACATTATTTCTATCAAACTGATTAATCTCATCATGCATGGCCATAACCCAACTTTCATCAGTTAAAGCGATTTCAACGTTCTTCGGTTCAATTTCAGAAATAAGGTCACCATGAATGCATAAGGCACACAAGTTATTGAAAGTGGATCGAGTGCGTATACCTTCCGTAGGAGTCCCCATGATCAGCTCAGGTGGATGATGTGGATTGAACCTGAGCTCTCCTCTTTCCAGTCTATGTCCTTGTGTTACTTCTGGTTCAGCTTCCTTTTGGCCTTCAGATGGTTCAGCTATGTTTTCAGGCTCTGTAGTTTCCTTGTCTGCATCTTCAGTTTCCCTGCAATTTAAAAGATCTATTTCAGCTTCATCAAATTTCACATTAATTGACTCAACAACAGTTAAGGTTCGTTTATTGTAGATCCTGTATGCTTTGCTCCTTGATGAATATCCTACGAACACTCCTTCGTCTGATTTGGATTCAAATGTCCCCAGCTGATCTCCTGTGTTTAAAATGAAACACCTGCATCCAAATACTCTGAAATATGAAATGTTAGGAGTCTTGCCATGCCACAGTTCATAGGATGTTTTGTTCATTAAAGGTCTAAGCATAACCCTGTTGCAGACATAGCAGGCTGTATTCACTGCTTCGGCCCAAAAATACATAGGAAGAGAATAATCATTAAGCATGCTTCTTGCCATCTCTTTTAAAGTTCGATTCTTTCTTTCGACCACCCCGTTTTGTTGAGGTGTTCTAGGAGAAGAAAATTCATGTAAGATCCCTTTTTCCAAACAGAAGTTTTCAAAAACAGAGTTTTCAAATTCACCACCGTGATCACTTCTAATTTTCATAATTGAAAGATTTTTCTCATTTGAAACTTGATTACAAAAATTTTGGAAATTTTCAAAGGAATCCGATTTCTTGGCTAAGAAGTAAACCCATGTATATCTAGAAAAATCATCGATCAAAACAAAACAAAATCTCTTTCCATTGAGGCTAGCAACATCGATAGGCCCAAACAAATCCATATGAATCAATTCTAGGACTCGTGAAGTGGTAACTTCCCGAATTCCCGTAAAAGTGGATCTAGTTTGCTTACCTTTTGTGCATGCAACACACAACTTACCATTCTCGTACTGTTGATGTGGCAAGCCTCGGACCAGGTTTTTATTCTCCAGCTTATGTAGCAACTTCATGCTGGCATGTGATAGTCTCCGGTGCCATAGTATAGCCTCCTCCTCCCTGCCAATCAAACATTTAGCAATTGTCATTTCTTCAATTATTATTGTATAAACATTATTTTTCCTATTGGCTATGAAGAGGGTATTACCTGTGACCGAGTCATAAATTTTACAAATTTTCTCATCAAAAAGTACTTTCATACCTTTGTCACAGAGTTGGCTTATGGAGATGAGGTTGTGTTTGAGATTTTCAACCCAGAGGACGTCAGAAATTTTAAAAGTATTGTTGCCAACAATACCTTTACCCATTACCTTGCACTTGCCGTTGTCCCCTAATGTAACACTTCCTCCTTCTTGCTTCACGAGGCTAAGGAACTTGTCGCTGTTCCCTGTCATGTGTCTTGAGCAGCCTGAATCCAAATACCACTCACACAGTTGTTCCTTAGCCACGCTGAGTCCCTACACATAAGAAGAACAAGGTATGTGTGACCTGGGTAGCCAAATAGGTCCACAATGGTTAGACATGGTACCTTTCGGAACCCATACTTGTTTGAACTTCATGTTTTGGTTCTTATAACGACAATTTCTATATAAATGCTCAAAAGAACCACATGTATAACATTTGGCGTTCCGTTTCTTTTTCTTGATGTAATTATTTTTCTTTATCATGTTTTCATTATAAACATTTCCAAATCCTAGTCCTTGTTTATCGTTTTTGATTGACTGGTATCCAAGAATGATGTCTAGTGATTTCCTTCCTACACCAAATTTTCTGATACTCAGTTCTAAATCAGAGACTTTGGATTTCAAAAAGATGTTTTCATTTACTAGCATGACACTTTTATTTATAAAACTCTTTCTAACATTATCTTCATTTTTAGCGAGAGTTTCTATTCTTTTATTTAGGCCAACAATCTTTTCATTACCATTCTTAATTTCTAGCTTTAATGAAGCACAAGTCTGACAAGGTATAGCTTCAGTAATACTAGATTTTCCTTTGAGTTTTTCAATGGTAATTTTGAGCGATGCAATTTCATTTTTCAATTTTATTTCATTTTGCAAAACATTATAATTTTCTTGCTGTAGTTGGAAATTCATTTCTTTATAATTTTCTATAGAGGATTCAAGAGAAGTAATTTCTGAATTCATGTTTTCACAAATGTTCATTAATTCTGGTAAAGAAAATTCATCTCTTACCTTGTTCGTGTCGCTTTCACCTATTAGGCAAAGTGATGATTGCGCTACTTCGTCTTGTGGTTCGTCTTCATCGTCATCATCCCATGTTACCGCAAATGATTTCCCTTTGGCTTCGGATGACGCGTTCTTTGTTGGACAGTTTTTCATGAAATGTCCAAATTTCTTGCAGTTGAAACATTGAACACTTTTAGTAGTATTCTGTTCAGACGAGGAATTCAAAGGATTAAACTTATTAAAACGATTGAACCTTTTTGCCATTTCAGATTTTCCGGCAGGAGTTCTGATGAAGCGTCGGAATCCTCTGACCATCAGTGCATGTTCCTCGTCGAGATCTTCTTTGTCACTTTCTTCGGCTTTGAGAGCGATGGTCTTTAAAGGTTTAGCCTCACCTTTTTCTCTTGTCTCGACGGTTTTGAGTTCCAGCTCATGGGATAACAGATTCCCAATCAGATCATCCAGCTTCAGCTTAGTGAGATCTCTAGCTTCTTGGATGGCCGTCACTTTAGGTCGGAAGGAACTAGGAAGCGCTCTTAGGATTTTCCGAATGAGGTCGATGCTGTCGTAAGACTTTCCCAAGGCTTTTGAGTTGTATACGATGTCGGTGAAGCGAGTGTACATGTCCTTGATGGATTCTCCTGGTAGCATGTGGAAACCATCGTACTCTGAGCTCAGCAGCGCTAATCTGGACTCCTTCACCTGAGAGGTTCCTTCGTGAGTGACTTCGAGAGTGTTCCAGATTTCCTGCGCAGTAAGACAATGAGATATACGGTTAAACTCAGTTCTGTCAAGTGCACAGATAATTGCATTCATAGCTTTACCATTCAGAGCATAAAGTTTATTATCGTTATCATCCCATTTATCTTCTGGTTTTGGTACATCAATATCTTCAATTTTGATTGTAGGTGGGTGATAGCCTTTAGCAACAATTTTCCAAATTTCAAGATCTGAAGAGACTAAGAAAATTTTCATCCTAGCTTTCCAGTAAGCAAAATCAGTCCCATTAAATTTGGGTGGTCTAACTGTAGACTGTCCTTCAGCAAATGCTGAATCATATGTATTCATTATGAACTAGACTCAAATGGCCAGGCCTGGTGCTCTGATACCACTTGTAGGATCTAAATAAGGCCTAGAGGGGGGGTGAATAGGCCTTTGACCAAATTATCGCAAGATAAAAATTAAGCCTAGTTTACAGCATGCAGTTTAGGAATCAGACAATCAAAGCATTCACAGAAGACACAGAATTTAACGTGGTTCGGTCCCCATGACCTACGTCCACCCCAATGATCAATCACTTATACTGTTTCTTTAAGAAGTTACAATCTCCCTTAGATTGGTGCACCAACACCAACCTGTCAGACCAACTCAAGCTCACCAAAGCCAAAAAGAAACATACAAGTATCACTCCCCAACCCAACTTGCCCCAACAAGTTTGGTTCCCAGAGTCCCAAATAGCGGAAGAAATTATATTACAGAAATGCTGATCAAAACATTAATAACTTCACAAATAAATAAGATCAAGAGTTTAGAAAGCTCATTTGTGAAGATCTCTCTGGTTATCGTCTTTCAGCACGTCAGTTGCTTCGCAACGCTTCTTACGGAATGTTGATCGGATGTCTGTAGAAGAAGTAGTCGCTGTCCCCGTGGAAGTAGTCGGTAGAAGTTCCTCACTCAAAATGATCTCATTTGCTGCACAGGAGGAACTAGCTGCTCAACTTGCTGTCACTGCGTCGGGGATGAAGTCACGGTCGCAACGCTTCTTGCGGAACTCAATTTGGATCTCTAGAACTCCACTTATTGATGAAAATGTGAAGAGATGTACATGGGTATATATAGGATCAGCTTAACGGGTCTGTGCACTGTGCGAGGGGATCCGCTAACGTCGGCTTCGCGGGTTTAAAGCCGCTGGGACCCGCATCCGCATTAAAATCGATGTCGGTAGCCGTTGGATGTTGAATGGACGATCGAGATTGCGCCACGTCTCGCGGATTTTCCGCGTTCAGCGCCCGCCTCCGCTGACGAGCCGCCCGCCAGCGCTGACTCGAAGTCGGCAGCGTTTGGACCGCTGGATGGTGATCCGACGGTGGTGATTATTCCACGTCGCCACGTGGCTGACTCAGCGGCGCCCGCCATCTGCGACTTCGTCGATTGGTTGGTGACCGTTCGATGCTGATCGAGCGGCGCTGAAGAAGCCACGTCGCCCGCTTCGAGCGGCCGTTGGATGCGAAATGGACGGCTCAGATCATGCCACGTCGGCCGATTTAATTCTGCGATGAGGCGTATAAATGAACAGTACCGTATGCCGTATTTGCTGAGTATTTTCACTGTATTCTTGCGTATTTTGGCATCAAATAAATCCCAAAAATTCTGAAATAATTCTCAAAAATCCCATAGCTTCATATTGACATGTGAGAAAATTTTCACCTCATTTCACCTCTTGTAGAAAAAGTTTCTTCTTTGTATACTCAGTATTTTCTCGTATTTCCCCGTATTTGAACTTCAAACAATCTCCATAAATCCTGAGAAAAATCCCATGCTATTTATAGCCTATGATTAACTCTAGAGTAGAGTTTCATAGCTATACTCCATTGTTTGATCAGCTTGTGTAATTCCAAATGAAGTTTCATCCTTGTATCTCTACGTACTTGAGTACGTACATGTGTAACCTGAGCAATCATGACTATAGGGACCTGTGACACACTCAACAAACATATTAGAACAGTTCAGTAGGGTTTGTTATCATCAAACATAGGCTAGACTGCTGTTTCCAACAGTTATATCATCTCCAAACCACACTGCAACAACACGCCAAATATGGCATTTTCCCTCCATCAACCGCCCTGCAAAACTGGAATCATTTTGCCGGTTTGCTACAGGGCCATCCAAATTTGGAGAGTCAATGTAGCAACTTCCGGTGTATAAAAAAACAGTGTAGAACCCTACATCCAGTTTTTGTATGTCTGTTTATTAGACCATACATAGAACATTCATTACGCTTCTGTTTGTTTATTTCGATCCCCCTATGGCATTATCCAAAAGGCGGCAGTAAAATAACAACAATCGTGCCAAATAAGAATCTAAATATATATAAAATCCAAAAAATCATAAAACCACATTATAAACTTAGGTGATAAGAGGAACGAAAATCCAATATCAACATTGAGATACACGAAGGAAACTTAACGTCTCAAATCACAACACATATAGATATAGCATACATGGAGACCATATCACAAAATTCACACATATATATGATATATGATCAACAAATATAGTGCGGAATTAAAATTAAACCCAAATAATAAACAAATGCACACGCAATTATGTTTCAAGTGTTCGGATTACCCAAGTAACTTCCCGCCTTGTTCCCGGTTATCCTACGTCCCTTCCACCCGGATACCTCCGGATACTCAAGTTAGAACACTAACTTGAGGTTGCCTTTAAACCCACTTGTAGCAACCCTACAAGTGAAATCGAATACAATCGATGTCCTTCACTCCTACAACTTGTGAGTAAGCAAACCGCTCTCGCAAACCTAGCACAAAAACAAAATAACGAAAGTTATGAAATTATGAAAGCAACACTTACAATCCCATATGCCTTGAAGTAAAACTTGAAGGAGAAGTGTGTTGTGTGTTGAAAACTCTCTTGGAAGAGAGGAGAAAGCCCTTTCTCTTGACTGCACATATTACCTTGACGATCACGTTCCGTTTGAGTACACATCGCTCCTGCCTTTGCACCGGCTCCATTATATCAGTTCCCGCCTGTTACTCAGGAATCCCTGTCAATAGATAGGACTACTGCCGTAAACGTGGAGGCCGAGGTAATAGACCAAGTGCCAATCGGCGGCTCTAGGCTGGACCGATATACGTGCACCTCATGGGCATTCACGTTCCGTTTGAATGCACATCGCTCCTGCCTTTGCACCGGCTCCATTATATCAGTTCCCGCCTGTTACTCAGGAATCCCTGTCAATAGAGAGGACTACTGTCGTAAAGGTGGAGGCCGAGGTAATAGATCGGGTGCCAAACGGCGGCTCTAGGCTCGACCGATATACGTGCACCTCATGGGCATTCACGCTCCGTTTGAATGCACATCGCTCCTGCCTTTGCACCGACTCCATTATATCAGTTCCCGCCTGTTACTCAGGAATCCCTGTCAATAGAGAGGACTACTGCCGTAAAGGTGGAGGCCGAGGTAATAGATCGGGTGCCAAACGGCGGCTCTAGGCTCGACCTATATACGTGCACCTCATGGGCATTCACGTTCCGTTTGAGTACACATCGCTCCTGCCTTTGCACCGGCTCCATTATATCAGTTCCCGCCTGTTACTCAGGAATCCCTGTCAATAGAGAGGACTACTGCCGTAAAGGTGGAGGCCGAGGTAATAGATCGGGTCCCAAACGGCGGCTCTAGGCTGGACCGATATACGTGCACCTCATGGGCATTCACGTTCCGTTTGAATGCACATCACTCCTGCCTTTGCACCGGCTCCATTATATCAGTTCCCGCCTGTTACTCAGGAATCCCTGTCAATAGAGAGGACTACTGCCGTAAAGGTGGAGGCCGAGGTAATAGATCGGGTGCCAAACAGCGGCTCTAGGCTCGACCGATATACATACACCTCATGGGCATTCATGCTCCGTTTGAATGCACATCGCTCCTGCCTTTGCACCGGCTCCATTATATCAGTTCCCGCCTATTACTCAGGATTCCCTGTCAATAGAGAGGACTACTGCCGTAAAGGTGGAGGCCGAGGTAATAGATCGGGTGCCAAACGGCGGCTATAGGCTCGACCGATATACGTGCACCTCATGGGCATTCACGTTCCATTTGAATGCACATCGCTCCTGCCTTTGCACCGGCTCCATTATATCAGTTCCCGCCTGTTACTCAGGAATCCCTGTCAATAGAGAGGACTACTGCCATAAAGGTGGAGGCCGAGGTAATAGATCGGGTGCCAATCGGAGGCTCTACGCTGGAACGATATACGTGCACCTCATGGGCATTCACGTTCCGTTTGATTGCACATCGCTCCTGCCTTTGCACCGGCTCCATTATATCAGTTCCCGCCTGTTACTCAGGATTCCCTGTCAATAGAGAGGTCTACTGCCTTAAAGGTGGAGGCCGAGGTAATAGATCGGGTGCCAATCTGCGGCTCTAGGCTGGACCGATATACGTGCACCTCATGGGCATTCACGTTCTGTTTGAATGCACATCGCTCATGCCTTTGCACCGGCTCCATTATATCAGTTCCCGCCTGTTACTCAGGATTCCCTGTCAATAGAGAGGACTACTGCCGTAAAGGTGGAGGCCGAGGTAATAGATCGGGTGCCAATCGGAGGCTCTACGCTGGAACGATATACGTGCACCTCATGGGCATTCACGTTCCGTTTGAATGCACATCGCTCCTGCCTTTGCACCGGCTCCATTATATCAGTTCCCGCCTGTTACTCAGGATTCCCTGTCAATAGAGAGGACTACTGCCGTAAAGGTGGAGGCCGAGGTAATAGATCGGGTGCCAATCGGCGGCTCTAGGCTGGACCGATATACATGCACCTCATGGGCATTCACGTTCCGTTTGAATACACATCGCTCCTGCCTTTGCACCGTCTCCATAATATCAGTTCCCGCCTGTTACTCATGAATCCCTGTCAATAGAGAGGACTACTGCCGTAAAGGTGGAGGCCGAGATAATAGACCAAGTGCCAATCGGCGGCTCTAGGCTTGACCGATATACGTGCACCTCATGGGCATTCACGTTCCGTTTGATTGCACATCGCTCCTGCCTTTGCACCGGCTCCATTATATCAGTTCCCGCATGTTACTCAGGAATCCCAGTCAATAGAGAGGACTACTGCCGTAAAGGTGGAGGCCGAGGTAATAGATCGGGTGCCAAACAGCGGCTCTAGGCTCGACCGATATACGTGCACCTCATGGGCATTCACATTCCGTTTGAATGCACATCGCTCCTGCCTTTGCACCGGCTCCATTATATCAGTTCCCGCCTGTTACTCAGGAATCCCTATCAATAGAGAGGACTACTGCCGTAAAGGTGGAGGCCAAGGTAATAGATCGAGTGCCAATCAGAGGCTCTACGCTGGAACGATATACGTGCATCTCATGGGCATTCACGTTCCGTTTGATTGCACATCGCTCCTGCCTTTGCACCGGCTCCATTATATCAGTTCCCGCCTGTTACTCAGGATTCCATGTCAATAGAGAGGTCTACTGCCTTAAAGGTGGAGGACGACGTAATAGATCGGGTGTCAATCAGCGGCTCTAGGCTGGACCGATATACGTGCACCTCATGGGCATTCACGTTCCGTTTGAATGCACATCGCTCCTGCCTTTGCACCGGCTCCATTATATCAGTTCCCGCCTGTTACTCAGGATTCCCTGTCAATAGAGAGGACTACTGCCGTAAAGGTGGAGGCCGAGGTAATAGATCGGGTGCCAATCGGAGGCTCTACGCTGGAACGATATACGTGCACCTCATGGGCATTCACGTTCCGTTTGAATGCACATCGCTCATGCCTTTGCACCGGCTCCATTATATCAGTTCCCGCCTGTTACTCAGGATTCCTTGTCAATAGAGAGGACTACTGTCGTAAAGGTGGAGGCCGAGGTAATAGATCAGGTGCCAAACGGCGGCTCTAGGCTGGACCGATATACGTGCACCTCATGGGCATTCACGTTCCATTTGAATGCACATCGCTCCTGCCTTTGCACCGGCTCCATAATATCAGTTCCCGCCTGTTACTCATGAATCCCTGTCAATAGAGAGGACTACTGTCGTAAAGGTGGAGGCCGAGGTAATAGACCAGGTGCCAATCGGCGGCTCTAGGCTCGACCGATATACGTGCACCTCATGGGCATTCACGTTCCGTTTGATTGCACATCGCTCCTGCCTTTGCACCGGCTCCATTATATCAGTTCCCGCCTGTTACTCATGAATCACTGTCAATAGAGAGGACTACTGCCGTAAAGGTGGAGGCCGAGGTAATAGATCGGGTGCCAAACGGCGGCTCTAGGCTGGAACGATATACGTGCACCTCATGGGCATTCACGTTCCGTTTGAATACACATCGCTCCTGCCTTTGCACCGGCTCCATTATATCAGTTCCCGCCTGTTACTCAGGAATCCCTATCAATAGAGAGGACTACTGCCGTAAAGGTGGAGGCCGAGGTAATTGATCGGGTGCCAAACGGCGGCTCTAGGCTGGACCGATATACGTACACCTCATGGGCATTCACGTTCCGTTTGAATGCACATCACTCCTGCCTTTGCACCGGCTCCATTATATCAGTTCCCGTCTGTTACTCAGGAATCCCTGTCAATAGAGAGGACTACTGCCGTAAAGGTGGAGGCCGAGGTAATAGATCGGGTGCCAAACGGCGGCTCTAGGCTCGACCTATATACGTGCACCTCATGGGCATTCACGTTCCGTTTGAGTACACATCGCTCCTGCCTTTGCACCGGCTCCATTATATCAGTTCCCACCTGTTACTCAGGAATCCCTGTCAATAGAGAGGACTACTGCCGTAAAGGTGGAGGCCGAGGTAATAGATCTGGTGCCAAACGGCGGCTCTAGGCTGGACCGATATACGTGCACCTCATGGGCATTCACGTTCCGTTTGAATGCACATCACTCCTGCCTTTGCACCGGCTCCATTATATCAGTTCCCGCCTGTTACTCAGGAATCCCTGTCAATAGAGAGGACTACTGCCGTAAAGGTGGAGGCCGAGGTAATAGATCGGGTGCCAAACGGCGGCTCTAGGCTGGACCGATATACGTGCACCTCATGGGCATTCACATTCCGTTTGAATGCACATCGCTCCTGCCTTTGCACCGGCTCCATTATATCAGTTCCCGCCTGTTACTCAGGAATCCCTGTCAATAGAGAGGACTACTGCCGTAAAGGTGGAGGCCGAGGTAATAGATCGGGTGCCAAACGGCGGCTATAGGCTCGACTGATATACGTGCACCTCGTGGGCATTCACGCTCCGTTTGAATGCACATCGCTCCTGCCTTTGCACCGACTCCATTATATCAGTTCCCGCCTGTTACTCAGGAATCCCTGTCAATAGAGAGGACTACTGCCGTAAAGGTGGAGGCCGAGGTAATAGATCGGGTGCCAAATGGCGGCTCTAGGCTCGACCTATATACGTGCACCTCATGGGCATTCACGTTCCGTTTGAGTACACATCGCTACTGCCTTTGCACCGGCTCCATTATATCAGTTCCCCCCTGTTACTCAGGAATCCCTGTCAATAGAGAGGACTACTGCCGTAAAGGTGGAGGCCGAGGTAATAGATCGGGTGCCAAACGGCGGCTCTAGGCTGGACCGATATATGTACACCTCATGGGCATTCACGTTCCGTTTGAATGCACATCACTCCTGCCTTTGCACCGGCTCCATTATATCAGTTCCCGTCTGTTACTCAGGAATCCCTGTCAATAGAGAGGACTACTGCCGTAAAGGTGGAGGCCGAGGTAATAGATCGGGTGCCAAACGGCGGCTCTAGGCTCGACCGATATACGTACACCTCATGGGCATTCACGCTCCGTTTGAATGCACATCGCTCCTGCCTTTGCACCGGCTCCATTATATCAGTTCCCGCCTGTTACTCAGGAATCCCTGTCAATAGAGAGGACTACTGCCGTAAAGGTGGAGGCCGAGGTAATAGATCTGGTGCCAAACGGAGGCTCTAGGCTGGACCGATATACGTGCACCTCATGGGCATTCACGTTCCGTGTGAATGCACATCACTCCTGCCTTTGCACCGGCTCCATTATATCAGTTCCCGCCTGTTACTCAGGAATCCCTGTCAATAGAGAGGACTACTGCCGTAAAGGTGGAGGCCGAGGTAATAGATCGGGTGCCAAACGGCGGCTCTAGGCTGGACCGATATACGTGCACCTCATGGGCATTCACATTCCGTTTGAATGCACATCGCTCCTGCCTTTGCACCGGCTCCATTATATCAGTTCCCGCCTGTTACTCAGGAATCCCTGTCAATAGAGAGGACTACTGCCGTAAAGGTGGAGGCCGAGGTAATAGATCGGGTGCCAAACGGCGGCTCTAGGCTCGACCGATATACGTGCACCTCGTGGGCATTCACGCTCCGTTTGAATGCACATCGCTCCTGCCTTTGCACCGACTCCATTATATCAGTTCCCGCCTGTTACTCAGGAATCCCTGTCAATAGAGAGGACTACTGCCGTAAAGGTGGAGGCCGAGGTAATAGATCGGGTGCCAAACGGCGGCTCTAGGCTCGACCTATATACGTGCACCTCATGGGCATTCACGTTCCGTTTGAGTACACATCGCTCCTGCCTTTGCACCGGCTCCATTATATCAGTTCCCCCCTGTTACTCAGGAATCCCTGTCAATAGAGAGGACTACTGCCGTAAAGGTGGAGGCCGAGGTAATAGATCGGGTGCCAAACGGCGGCTCTAGGCTGGACCGATATACGTACACCTCATGGGCATTCACGTTCCGTTTGAATGCACATCCCTCCTGCCTTTGCACCGGCTCCATTATATCAGTTCCCGTCAGTTACTCAGGAATCCCTGTCAATAGAGAGGACTACTGCCGTAAAGGTGGAGGCCGAGGTAATAGATCGGGTGCCAAACGGCGGCTCTAGGCTCGATCGATATACGTACACCTCATGGGCATTCACACTCCGTTTGAATGCACATCGCTCCTGCCTTTGCACCGGCTCCATTATATCAGTTCCCGCCTGTTACTCAGGAATCCCTGTCAATAGAGAGGACTACTGCCGTAAAGATGGAGGCTGAGGTAATAGATCGGGTGCCAAACGGCGGCTCTAGGCTCGACCGATATACGTGCACCTCATGGGCATTCACGTTCCGTTTGAATGCACATCGCTCCTGCCTTTGCACCGGCTCCATTATATCAGTTCCCGCCTGTTACTCAGGAATCCCTGTCAATAGAGAGGACTACTGCCGTAAAGGTGGAGGCCGAGGTAATAGATCGGGTGCCAATCGGAGGCTCTACGCTGGAACGATATACGTGCACATCATGGGCATTCACGTTCCGTTTGATTGCACATCGCTCCTGCCTTTGCACCGGCTCCATTATATCAGTTCCTGCCTGTTACTCAGGATTCCCTGTCAATAGAGAGGTCTACTGCCTTAAAGGTGGAGGCCGAGGTAATAGATCTGGTGCCAATCTACGGCTCTAGGTTGGACCGATATACGTGCACCTCATGGGCATTCACGTTCCGTTTGAATGCACATCGCTCCTGCCTTTGCACCGGCTCCATTATATCTGTTCCCGCCTGTTACTCAGGATTCACTGTCAATAGAGAGGACTACTGCCATAAAGGTGGAGGCCGAGGTAATAGATCGGGTGCCAATCGGAGGCTCTACGCTGGAACGATATACGTGCACCTCATGGGCATTCACGTTCCGTTTGAATGCACATCGCTCCTGCCTTTGCACCGGCTCCATTATATCAGTTCCCGCCTGTTACTCAGGATTCCCTGTCAATAGAGAGGACTACTGCCGTAAAGGTGGAGGCCGAGGTAATAGATCGGGTGCCAATCGGCGGCTCTAGGCTGGACCGATATACGTGCACCTCATGGGCATTCACGTTCCGTTTTAATACACATCGCTCCTGCCTTTGCACCGGCTCCATTATATCAGTTCCCGCCTGTTACTCAGGAATCCCTATCAATAGAGAGGACTACTGCCGTAAAGGTGGAGGCCGAGGTAATTGATCGGGTGCCAAACGGCGGCTCTAGGCTGGACCGATATACATGCACCTCATGGGCATTCACGTTCCGTTTGAATGCACATCGCTCATGCCTTTGCACCGGCTCCATTATATCAGTTCCCGCCTGTTACTCTGGAATCCCTGTCAATAGAGAGGACTACTACCGTAAAGGTGGAGGCCGAGGTAATAGATCGGGTGCCAAATGGCGGCTCTAGGCTCGACAGATATACGTGCACCTCATGGGCATTCACGCTCCGTTTGAATTCACATCGCTCCTGCCTTTGCACCGGCTCCATTATATCAGTTCCCGCCTGTTACTCAGGAATCCCTGTCAATAGAGAGAACTACTGCCGTAAAGGTGGAGGCCGAGGTAATAGATCGGGTGCCAAACGGCGGCTCTAGGCTCGACCGATATACGTGCACCTCATGGGCATTCACGCTCTGTTTGAATGCACATCACTCCTGCCTTTGCACCGGCTCCATTATATCAGTTCCCGCCTGTTACTCAGGAATCCCTATCAATAGAGAGGACTACTGCCGTAAAGGTGGAGGCCGAGGTAATAGATCGGGTGCCAAACGGCGGTTCTAGGCTCGACCGATATATGTGCACCTCATGGGCATTCACGCTCCGTTTGAATGCACATCGCTCCTGCCTTTGCACCGGCTCCATTATATCAGTTACCGCCTGTTACTCAGGAATCCCTATCAATAGAGAGGACTACTGCCGTAAAGGTGGAGGCCGAGGTAATAGATCGGGTGCCAATCGGAGGCTCTACGCTGGAACGATATACGTGCATCTCATGGGCATTCACGTTCCGTTTGATTGCACATCGCTCATGCCTTTGCACCGGCTCCATTATATCAGTTCCCGCCTGTTACTCAGGATTCCCTGTCAATAGAGAGGTCTACTGCCTTAAAGGTGGAGGACGAGGTAATAGATCGGGTGCCAATCAGCGGCTCTAGGCTGGACCGATATACGTGCACCTCATGGGCATTCACGTTCCGTTTGAATGCACATCGCTCCTGCCTTTGCACCGGCTCCATTATATCAGTTCCCGCCTGTTACTCAGGATTCCCTGTCAATAGAGAGGACTACTACCGTAAAGGTTGAGGCCGAGGTAATAGATCGGGTGCCAATCGGAGGCTCTACGCTGGAACGATATACGTGCACCTCATGGGCATTCACGTTCCGTTTGAATGCACATCGCTCCTGCCTTTGCACCGGCTCCATTATATCAGTTCCCGCCTGTTACTCAGGATTCCCTGTCAATAGAGAGGACTACTGTCGTAAAGGTGGAGGCCGAGGTAATAGATCGGGTGCCAAACGGCGGCTCTAGGCTGGACCGATATACGTTCACCTCATGGGCATTCACGTTCCATTTGAATGCACATCGCCCCTGCCTTTGCACCGGCTCCATAATATCAGTTCCCGCCTGTTACTCATGAATCCCTGTCAATAGAGAGGACTACTGTCGTAAAGGTGGAGGCCGAGGTAATAGACCAGGTGCCAATCGGCGGCTCTAGGCTCGACCGATATACGTGCACCTCATGGGCATTCACGTTCCGTTTGATTGCACATCGCTCCTGCCTTTGCACCGGCTTCATTATATCAGTTCCCGCCTGTTACTCATGAATCACTGTTAATAGAGAGGACTACTGCCGTAAAGGTGGAGGCCGAGGTAATAGATCGGGTGCCAAACGGCGGCTCTAGGCTGGAACGATATACGTGCACCTCATGGGCATTCACGTTCCGTTTGAATACACATCGCTCCTGCCTTTGCACCGGCTCCATTATATCAGTTCCCGCCTGTTACTCAGGAATCCCTATCAATAGAGAGGACTACTGCCGTAAAGGTGGAGGCCGAGGTAATTGATCGGGTGCCAAACGGCGGCTCTAGGCTGGACCGATATACATGCACCTCATGGGCATTCACGTTCCGTTTGAATGCACATCGCTCATGCCTTTGCACCGGCTCCATTATATCAGTTCCCGCCTGTTACTCTGGAATCCCTGTCAATAGAGAGGACTACTACCGTAAAGGTGGAGGCCGAGGTAATAGATCGGGTGCCAAATGGCGGCTCTAGGCTCGACCGATATACGTGCACCTCATGGGCATTCACGCTCTGTTTGAATTCACATCGCTCCTGCCTTTGCACCGGCTCCATTATATCAGTTCCCGCCTGTTACTCAGGAATCCCTGTCAATAGAGAGAACTACTGCCGTAAAGGTGGAGGCCGAGGTAATAGATCGGGTGCCAAACGGCGGCTCTAGGCTCGACCGATATACGTGCACCTCATGGGCATTCACGCTCTGTTTGAATGCACATCGCTCCTGCCTTTGCACCGGCTCCATTATATCAGTTCCCGCCTGTTACTCAGGAATCCCTATCAATAGAGAGGACTACTGCCGTAAAGGTGGAGGCCGAGGTAATAGATCGGGTGCCAAACGGCGGTTCTAGGCTCGACCGATATATGTGCACCTCATGGGCATTCACGCTCCGTTTGAATGCGCATCGCTCCTGCCTTTGCACCGGCTCCATTATATCAGTTCCCTCCTGTTACTCAGGAATCCCTGTCAATAGAGAGGACTACTGCCTTAAAGGTGGAGGCCGAGGTAATAGATCGGGTGCCAAACGGCGGCTCTAGGCTCGACCGATATACGTGCACCTCATGGGCATTCACGTTCCGTTTGAGTACACATCGCTCCTGCCTTTGCACCGGCTCCATTATATCAGTTCCCGCCGGTTACTCAGGAATCACTGTCAATAGAGAGGACTACTGCCGTAAAGGTGGAGGCCGAGGTAATAGATCGGGTGCCAAACGGCGGCTCTAGGCTGGAACGATATACGATCACCTCATGGGCATTCACGTTCCGTTTGAATGCACATCGCTCCTGTCTTTGCACCGTCTCCATTATATCAGTTCCCGCCTGTTACTCAGGAATCACTGTCAATAGAGAGGACTACTGCCGTAAAGGTGGAGGCCGAGGTAATAGATCGGGTGCCAAACGGCAGCTCTAGGCTGGAACGATATACGTGCACCTCATGGGCATTCACGCTCCGTTTGAATGCACATCGCTCCTGCCTTTGCACGGCTCCATTATATCAGTTCCCGCCTGTTACTCAGGAATCACTGTCAATAGAGAGGACTACTGCCGTAAAGGTGGAGGCCGAGGTAATAGATCGGGTGCCAAACGGCGGCTCTAGGCTCGACCAATATACGTGCACCTCATGGGCATTCACGTTCCGTTTGAATGCACATCGCTCCTGCCTTTGCACCGGCTCCATTATATCAGTTACGCATGTTACTCAGGAATCACTGTCAATAGAGAGGACTACTGCCGTAAAGGTGGAGGCCGAGGTAATAGTTCGGGTGCCAAACGGCGGCTCTAGGCTCGACCGATATACGTGCACCTAATGGGCATTCACGTTCCGTTTGAATGCACATCGCTCCTGCCTTTGCACCGGCTCCATTATATCAGTTCCCGCCTGTTACTCATGAATCACTATCAATAGAGAGGACTACTACCGTAAAGGTGGAGGCCGAGGTAATAGATCGGGTGCCAAACGGCGGCTCTAGGCTGGAACGATATACGTGCGCCTCATGGGCATTCACGTTCCGTTTGAATGCACATCGCTCCTGCCTTTGCACCGGCTCCATTATATCAGTTCCTGCCTGTTACTCAGGAATCACTGTCAATAGAGAGGACTACTGCCGTAAAGGTGGAGGCCGAGGTAATAGATCGGGTGCCAAACAGCGGCTCTAGGCTGGAACGATATACGTGCACCTCATGGGCATTCACGCTCCGTTTGAATTCACATCGCCCCTGCCTTTGCACCGGCTCCATTATATCAGTTCCCGCATGTTTCTCAGGAATCACTGTCAATAGAGAGGACTACTGCCGTAAAGGTGGAGGCCGAGGTATTAGATCGGGTGCCAAACGGCGGCTCTAGGCTGGAACGATATACGTGCACCTCATGGGCATTCACGTTACGTTTGAATGCACATCGCTCCTGCCTTTGCACCTGCTCCATTATATCAGTTCCCGCCTGTTACTCAGGAATCACTGTCAATAGAGAGGACTACTGCCGTAAAGGTGGAGGCCGAGGTAATAGATCGGGTGCCAAACGGCAGCTCTAGGCTCGACCGATATACGTGCACCTTATGGGCATTCACGTTCCGTTTGAGTACACATCTCTCCTGCCTTTGCACTGGCTCCATTATATCAGTTCCCGCCTGTTACTCAGGAATCACTGTCAATAGAGAGGACTACTGCCGTAAAGGTGGAGACCGAGGTAATAGATCGGGTGCCAAACGGCGGCTCTAGGCTCGACCGATATACGTGCATCTCATGGGCATTCACATTCCGTTTGAATGCACATCGCTCCTGCCTTTGCACCGGCTCCATTATATCAGTTCCCGCCTGTTACTCATGAATCACTGTCAATAGAGAGGACTACTGCCGTAAAGGTGGAGGCCGAGGTAATAGATCGGGTGCCAAACGGCGGCTCTAGGCTGGAACGATATACGTGCACCTCATGGGCATTCACGTTCCGTTTGAATACACATCGCTCCTGAACGTGCAGTGGCTACTAAACAAT
Organism: Scilla litardierei; assembly: GCA_030789695.1. NCBI lineage: Eukaryota > Viridiplantae > Streptophyta > Magnoliopsida > Asparagales > Asparagaceae > Scilla > Scilla litardierei. The sequence continues at coordinate 102,300 of JAULAV010008155.1, read as the reverse complement.
AGATATTTATAGATCGGTTGCGAGACGCAATCGGTATGCCACGTAATGATGAAAGTACAACCGCCATCTCGTACAATCTTATTTCGGAGGTACGTAATGATGACAGTAAATGATTCTGCTTTCTTCTCAACAATGTTCACGTGTGGTAACTGGAGAATGAGTCAAGTATAACCTCGGTTTCCGTGTAACCCCTTCATTACGATTTTTTTTGCCCATCCGAATGGATGCTTTACCCCAGCCGTCTGATGAGATCGTTTTAGTCAGTTCCACTTCCATATGTAATCCAACGGCTGAGATTAAAATAACCAATCATTATATATATGTGGAGTCAGTAGCCGAGGGGTTTCGCGGAAAATTTCATTCCTCTTTCCTTTGGTCTGTCCTTCCGTTTTCTTCTTCATCTCAACACTCTCGCATTTCGTACTCTGGTTTCTTCATGCCGCCAAAACGATCTCGTGAGTCGGCTTTTTCTGACCCTTGGGCAGTTAGTGATGATGATTCACCGTCACCTGATCACGATGATCCCCTTCCCTCATCGTTCCCGGCCTATAGACCCATTCTGCGTGATTCGCTTTCGCTTGGTCCAACTCAAGGTGAACACAATGTGCTGTTGCCTCCTACTGGGTTTCCTCCTTTACATGCAGGTTCATCAGTTCCATCTCTGGCTAAAAAAGCCCCACTCGAGGACAACAGTAACGGCCTCCTCTCTATGGATGGGATGTCTCGCCGTCAGGACTCTGTTATGCACAACCTCCGTAGCAAACTCGAGGAGCTTACTACGTCTGTCTCTGTACTTACAGATGAACAACGTCAGCTTAAGGATATTCTCATAGGCAATGTAAGCCCCGCATCTGCTGCTTCATCATCCTCCCATCAGCCGATGAACTTTACTCGTAGATTAGGAGAAATTGAAACCCATCTCTCCAACACCAATCTGGCGATCTCACTTTTGCGTAGCGACTTCGACACTATGATGCTCATAATGTCGAACATACAAGAGAAGATGGAGACTCTGGTGCCCTCTCCTAGAGACATCCGTACTGTTGCCCCATTATCACCACCGCCGCCTCCGCCTCTGCCTCCAGGTTTTTGAGTTGGCCGGGCCTTTGGCGCACAAGCCTTTCTCTTGTCTTATATTGTATTTTTGATCATCGACGGAGAAGAGTGTTTATGGGTAGATATTCTTTGGTGTTTTATGTCATTATGTACGAAATGTGGTTTCAAATTTGTTGTGGAATGTACATTGTAACTTATAAATGTTGTAGTATGATAGAATTCAGACCTTAATACACTGTCATTTAATTTGATACAATTGCATGACATTACGAAATTGATATATGTGATATATACAACGATGCTTACTTGAATCAATGTCCGAAATTGAAATTACCTATGTAAAAACTTTTTACCGTTATATGATTTACCCAGTGAGCACAACGGGCATAAATTGTGACCGTCCTTATATACGTTGTGATAAAACATTTACGTTTGCACACAATTACTCAGCGCGCACAACGGTCACATACTGTGTTTGACCGATGTGCGGGCTGTGAGCATACCCGTATCTGATTATCCACAATTACTCAGTTCACACAACTGCACGTATTTGTGACCGTTTTGCGCGCGGAGCCAAACTCGTTTTTTGAATTCTAGGGCTGACTAGGACAAGATAAAGAGTGGCTAGGATTTGATCCTGGGAAATCAATGGCTGAGATTGGATTTTATGGAAATTTTATGTTGGAAAACTTAAATTTTAGTGGGAAAAGTGTCTTGGAACCCAAAACTTTGAAATTAGAAGTGTCTTTGGAAAGATTGTGGAGATTAAATTTGGGGGGGACGTGCCTTGGGAACCTAAACTTTGAAATTAGAAGTGCCTTGGGAAAGATTGTGAAGATTAAATTTAGGGGAGAAATGCCTTGGAAACCTAAACTTTGAAATAAAAAGTGCTTTGGGAAAGATTATGTAGAAGCATGATCCATTAAATTAAACAAAATAAAAAATTTAGTGTAAAACAATTTAGCGGAACAACAAATTAAATAATTAAAAGTGCCTTGAGTAATATTGTACAAACATAAATAATTTGCTCATCTTGCACAACAGCCATTATTTTCCCCGTTGTGCGCGTTGAGCAATTTTGTTATTGGCCTTCAAGTTTGCTCAACGCGCACCGTAAAGTCCAAACCTTCTTGGGAACATCATTTGGCTGAAACAGTATGTTGTAGATTCACTCGTCTTTATGTCCAATACAATATCACGCACAGTGACTCTACTGTAGTCTATCGTCCTCATCAATGGGCCAGTCCAATTCGTCTATAAATAGCCTCTCTTCCCACTAGACCTGGTTGAACCACTCCACTTCTTAATGATAGTATTCTAACTGATTCTATCTGTTTCTACTTCATACACTATTTTTTCTTCACAATGCTAAATATTTCCCGTTGTTCATCACTGCTTCGTCTTCAACACACAAAGATGAACAATATACTACCGGCAATTGACGTGTACTGGAGTCTGGAAGATGTTATTTGCTCCTTCATATGTTCTACTACAGCACCGGATTCTTCCGAGAAGAAGCAACCGTGATATATTTTTATATCAGTGCCTAAACGTAAAGTTGCATGTCTTTATACCCTATTTTTTACTTAAATATGCTTTTTATCGTTCATAATTGATGCTTCTTCAACGCATACAGTGGCATGCGCTTAAGAATCCAGATCAGCCAACTTCGTTAAAGGAGTGGCTACTTATACCGTTATGGACGATCTGGATGCTAGTGATATGGTGTGCTATTGGAGCTGATCATAAATGCCATCTTACTTGAGCTGTTCAGCATGACTCTGTCACTGTGAATAGTTTTGCGTAGTGGGATTCAATGTACCATTAGGATATTCCCGTGATTAAATTTCATACCAGTTCCAAACTGTGAAGTTGCAAAATGTTTAGCTGTAGTTTCAACTTTGTTGTGTAATGTACAGAATAATGCATAAATGTTGTAGTATTTTGGAATTCAGACCCTAATACAAAAATGATATAGGTGATATATATGTCCGACGTTGATATTACTGAGCAAAATTGTTTACCGAACTATAAATAACATTTATGCATTATGTACATTATAATGCATAATGCTGTAGTTTGTTAGAATTCAGACCTTAATACAATGTCATTTAATTTGATACAATTACAGGACAATACAAAATTGATATAAGTTGATATATACATTGATGCTTACTTGAATCAATGTCCGACATAGATATTCTGATCAAACATTGTTCACCGAACTATAAATTCCCCAGGGCGCTCAACAGGCTCATGCTATATGTTGTGATAAACTATTTACGTGTGCACATAGTTACTAGCATGCACAACGTTCGTATCGATATGTTCGACCGCTGTGCGCGCTGAGCAAAACAGTATCTTGTTATCAACCATTACTCAAATCACACAACTGGACGTAGATGTGACCCTTTTGCTCGCAGAGCCAAACCGTATGCAATTAAACACAATAGACCATCGCACACAACAGTCAGATGCCATGACCGTTGTGCGTGCTGAGCAAAACTGTATTACATGCTCCATTACCCACAGTTAATCATCACGTCATATGGGCAACATAAGGAAAGGTTGCGAGCACTGATCAAATTACCCCCACCTGGGCGCGTTGAGCAAAACGGTCGTAACGAATAATTGCTCTGCGCGCAAAACGTTAATAAAAAATCCCAAAATATAAAAGAAACACAAAATCGGGCGAGAATTAAATAATGTTCAGTCTGACATTATTTAAAAAATCAAAATTTAAGCAAATTTGATGCGCAGCAGTTGAATGATGGGTGTAAAGACATTTAAGTGATAAGACAACACATATCCTACTGTTTACATAATAGGACATCAAAAATAGCAGATTTCTTTGATTTTTTTTAAAAAAATACATTTTGGATATATAATACAGCGCGCACAACGGATCAAAATACACCCAGCTGTGCGCGTTGAGCAAAGTGGACGTTACGAATAATTACTCTGCGCCCACAACGTTCAATACAAAATCCGCATAATTAATAACTTCAGCGCGCACACCGTTCAATATAAAATCCCAATAATAAAGAAGAAAACAAAATTGGGGGAGAATTAATTAATGTTCAGAGTCACTTCAGACTGACAGGCCAGTTAAAAAAATTACCATTGAAGCAAATGTGATGCGCAACAGTTGATTCATGGTGTAAAGACATTTAAGTGATAAGACAACACATATCAGACCGTATTCAGAATAAGACAGCAAAAATATCTACATTTCTTTGATTTGTTAAAATTTGATCCTTAGTGCGGGGTATATAAAAAGGTATCTATACATTTATAAAATATAATACAGCGCGCACAACGGATCAAAATACACCCAGCTGTGCGCGTTGAGCAAAAAGGTCGTAACGAATAATTCCTCTGCGCGCACAACGTTCAATACATTTAATTCCCATAATTCCCATAATTTATTACATCAGCGCGCACAACGTTCAATACATTTAATTGCAACACATATTCGACTGTTTGCGGAATAAGACAGCAAAAAGATATACATTTCTTTGATTTGTTTAAATTTGTCACTTAGTGCGAGGTATAAAAAAAGGTATACGTTTTTTGAATTCTAGGGCTGACTAGGACAAGATAAAGAGTGGCTAGGATTTGATCCTGGGAAATCAATTCGTCTACAAATAGCCTCTCTTCCCACTAGACCTTGTCAACCACTGATTCTATCTGTTTCTACTTCATACACTATTTTTTCTTCACAATGCTAAATATTTCCCATTGTTCATCACTGCTTCGTCTTCAACACACAAAGATGAACAATGTACTACCCGCAATTGACGTGTATTGGAAGATGTTATTTGCTCCTTCATATGTTCTACTACAGCAGCGGATTCTTCTGAGAAGAAGCAACCGTGATATATTTTTATATCAGTGCCTAAACGTAAAGTTGCATGTCTTTATACCCTATTTTTTACTTAAATATGCTTTTTATCGTTCATAATTGATGCTTCTTCAACACATACAGTGGCATGCGCTCAAGAATCCAGATCAGCCAACTTCGTTAAAGGAGTGGCTACTTATACCGTTATGGACGATCTGGATGCTAGTGATGATGGTGCGTGCTATTGGAGCTGATCATAAATGCCATCTTTCTTGAGCTGTTCAGCATGACTCTGTCACTGTGAAGAGTTTTTGCGTAGTGGGATTCAATGTACCATTAGGATATTCCCCTGATTGAATTTCATACCAGTTCCAAACTGTGAAGTTGCAAAATGTTTAGCTGTAGTTTCAACTTTGTTGTGTAATGTACAGAATAATGCATAAATGTTGTATTTTGGAATTCAGCCCCTAATACAATGTCATTTTATTTGATACAATTGTAGGACAATACAAAAATGATATATGTGATATATATGTCCGACGTTGATATTACTGAGCAAAATTGTTTACCGAACTATAAATAACATTTATGCATTATGTACATTATAATGCATAATGCTGTAGTTTGTTAGAATTCAGACCTTAATACTATGTCATTTAATTTGATACAATTACAGGACAATACAAAATTGATATAAGGTGACATATACATTGATGCTTACTTGAATCAATGTCCGACATAGATATTCTGATCAAACACTGTTCACCGAACTATAAATTCCCCAGGGCGCACAACAGGCTCATGCTATATGTTGTGATAAACTATTTATGTGTGCACACAGTTACTAGCATGCACAACGTTCGTATCGATTTGTTCGACCGCTGTGCGCGATGAGCAAAACAGTATCTTGTTATCAACCATTACTCAAATCACACAACTGGACGTAGATGTGACCCTTTTGCTCGCAGAGCCAAACCGTATGCAATTAAACACAATAGACCATCGCACACAACAGTCAGATGACATGACCATTGTGCGTGCTGAGCAAAACTGTATTACATGCTCCATTACCCACAGTTAATCATCCCGTCATATGGGCAACATAAGGTAAGGTTGCGAGCACTGATCAAATTACACGCCAAACGTTCGTAACGAATAATTGCTCTGCGCGTAAAACGTTAAATAATAAATCCCAAAATATAAAAGAAACACAAAATCGGGCGAGAATTAAATAATGTTCAGTCTGACATTATTTAAAAAATCAAAATTTAATACAATTTGATGCGCAGCAGTTGAATGATGGGTGTAAAGACATTTAAGTGATAAGACAACACATATTCTACTGTTTACATAATAGGACAACAAAAATAGCTACATTTCTTTGATTTGTTTAAAAAAAATACATTTTGGATATATAATACAGCGCGCACAACGGCTCAAAATACACCACGCTGTGCGCGTTGAGCAAAGTGGACGTTACCAATAATTACTCTGCGCCCACAACGTTCAATACAAAATCCCCATAATTAATAACTTCAGCGCGCACAACGTTCATATAAAATCCCAATAATAAAGAAGAAAACAAAATTATAGGAGAATTAATTAATGTTCAGAGTCACTTCAGACTGACAGGCCAGTTAAAAAATTACCATTGAAGCAAATGTGATGCGCAACAGTTGATTCATGGTGTAAAGACATTTAAGTGATAAGACAACACATATCAGACCGTATTCAGAATAAGATAGCAAAAATATCTACATTTCTTTGATTTGTTAAAATTTGATCCTTAGTGCGGGGTATATAAAAAGGTATCTATACATTTATAAAATATAATACAGCACGCACAACGGATCAAAATACACACAGCTGTGCGCGTTGAGCAAAACGGTCGTAACGAATAATTCCTCTGCGCGCACAACGTTCAATACATTTAATTCCCATAATTCCCATAATTTATTACATCAGCGTGCACCACGTTCAATACATTTAATTGATAAGACAACACATATCCGACTGTTTGCAGAATAAGACAGCAAAAAGATATACATTTCTTTGATTTGTTTAAATTTGTCCCATAGTGCGAGGTATATAAAAAGGTATACATTTAGAATATATAATACAGCGGGCACAACGGAACAAAATATACACAGCTGTCCGCGTTCAGAATAATGGTCGTAATGAATACTTACTCTGCGCGCACAACATTCATTACAAAATCCTCATATTTAATAACTTCAGCGCGCACAACTTTCAATAAAAAATCCCAATAATAAAGAAGAAACACAAAATTTTTGTAGATTAATTACTGTTCATACTGACATGCAAGAAAAAAAATCAAAATTGATGCAAATATAATGGCAGCAGTTGATTGATGGGTGTAAGGAAATTTAAGTGATTTGACAACACATATCTGATAGTTTACAGAATAAGACTGCAAAAATATTCCCATTTCTTTGATTTGTTAAAATTTGAGTTTTAGTGCTCACCGTGCGGGGTTTTTAATTTGTATACATTTTGGACATATAATACAGCGCGCACAACGGATCAAAATACAACCGGCTGTGCGCGTTGAGAAAAACGGTCGTAACGAATAATTACCATGTGCGCACAACGTTCAATACTAAATTCCCATAATTAATATCTTCAGCGCGCACAACGTTGAATAAAAAATCCCAATAATAAAGAAAACACATAATTGGGTGGAGAATTAATTAATGTTCAGACTGACATGGCAGATTAAAAAAATCAAAATTGATGCAAATATAATGCGGAGCAGTTGATTGATGGGTATATAGACATTTACGTGATAAGACAACACATATCCGACAGTTTACAGAATAAGTTAGCAAAAATATTCACATTTCTTTGATTTGTTTAAATTTGCGTTTTAGTGCGGATTGTGCGGGGTATTTAAAAAGGTATACAGTTTGCATATATAATACAGCGCGCAAATCGGATCAAAATACTCCTAGCTGTGCGCTTTGAGCAAAAAAGTCGTACGAATAATTACTCTGCGCGCACAACGTTCTTCTAAAATTCCCATAATTAATTACCGCAGCGCACACCACGTTCAATAAAAAATCCCAATAATAAAGAAAACACAAAATTGGGGGAGAATTAAATAATATTCAGACTGATGGGTGAACAGACATTTATTAAGTGATAAGAAACACATATCTTACTGTTTCCAGAATAAGACAACTTATACCTATGTGTTGATACTCATGGGTCACGCTGTTTGATTTGAGGTGTTCACATCGCTATAAATGTATTTATGAGAAATATTGTATAAACATAAATAATTTGCTCAACTCGCACAACTGCCATATTTTTACCCGTTTTGCGCTTTGAGCAATTTTCTTAGAGGCAATCAATTTTGTTAGCGTCAATTTCTGTAGCCCACAGTAACCCCACTGTAGTCTCAGCCTCATCCATGCGGACCATACCCAGTCCAATTCGTCTATATAAAGTGATTCACTTCCCTCTAGACATCGTCAACCACTACTCCTCTCGATGATAGTGTTCTATATGGTTATACATATACACTATATTTTCTTTTACATGCTAAATTTTTGTTCTTACTACTGAATGCTTCGTCTCCGACACACAAAGATAGCCAATAAACTTGCGGCAATTACCGTGTTGCTGAAATTGAATTCGTCACATTTATATGGGCATCAAAGATGGAGTCTGCTACTTCAGATATCATCAACGATGGTGTTGGCTCCTTCAGAAGAAGCACACGATGTTTTCGAATGCTTCACATTGCCATCAGCCTGAAGGTGCCACCAAGGTATCGGCTCTCAAACTGCGCAATCTTCTCTGAAACTGTGCATCCTCATTTGTTTCCATGCTCAGAAGAATTTCTTACGAGTGCCATTATTGCATTTCATACCAGTGCAAAAATGTGAAGAATCTCTATTGGAGCTGCTCATAACTGCAATATCCCCAGTAGACATGGTCACGGCATGAGAGCTTGTCGTATGAGCAAAATTGTATTCCATTGCTCAAAGTTAATCAGCCCGCCCTGCGTCCAAAAGTAGTGACCTTTGTGTCCACTAAGCAAAAATATTAACTATACTGTGATTTGTCACATTTACTCTCTTCTGATATGATGTTGTATGTTTTTTTTGGAAAAACTTGGACATGCACCGCAAGAGTATCGGTGTATTTAGATTTTTCTCTTTTGGTAATCGAAACCAGATGTTTTTTTGCCGTTGTGCGCGTTGAGTATAAAAAGGTCTACCTTCAAGCAATTTTTCTCTTCGCGCACCACCGCACTCGGATACTAGTTGGAACAACGTATGGCTGGTATCCATCTGCCATATATTCACGAGCACGAACTGTTACTCTACGGTGTTTCCATCCTCGTACTTGGTCAGTCCAACTCGTCTGTATATGGTTTCCGTACCCACCAGACCTCATCAACCACTACCCCAGGTGATTATAGTTCCTTTATCTGATTCTCTCTGGTTCTTCTAATACAATGTTTTTTCTTCAAATTTGTAATTTTGTTGTTGTTCATGAGTGCGTCGTCTACAGCACACAAAGATGGCCAATATACTAGCGGCAAGTGCCGTGATGCAGAAATTGAATTCATCACCTTTATATGGCGGCGAAGATGTTCTTTTGCTCCTCTTCGCATGATCTGTTCTTCTTCATTGCAAACCTCAAATGAAGGCAAAGATGTTCTTGCAATCATTACAGCTTCATTCACGTCCATGCCAACTTGCAAAAATTCTTTGACCCTTCGTAAGTTCCGTTCAGAATCATTGCATACATAACTGCTTGATGATAACAACTGTTCTACCTAAGTCTAATTATATTTACTTTTTTATTCTCTCTTTTCCTAGGGGAGTTTGTACTTGCTGGTATCCCTCCTGCTACCACGGGTGTTCGAAGTGTCATGGTTTGTCTTGAGATAGATGCCAACGGTATCTTGAATGCCTCTGCAGAGGAAAGTATGTGTGCAGAAAAATAAGATCACTATCACTAACGATAAGTGCCACGTAGACCCAGGAGGAGATTGAAAGGATGTTCCTTGAGTCAAAGAAGTATAAAGCAGAAGATGCAGCGAACAAGAGAACGGCGGAGATGGAGTGTTATGTTCATTGGAATGCATAAATGTTGTAGTATGTTGGAATTCAGACCTCAATATAATGTCATTTAATGTGATACATTTGCAGCCCATTACACAGACCTTAATACAATGTCATTTAATGTGATACATTTGCAGCCCATTACAAACTTGTGATTGGTGATATATACATTGATGCTTGCTTAAATCAAATTCCAACAATGAAATTTAATGGGAAAAATTAGTGAAAAGTAATATACTAAGATTTACACAGCGCGCACAACTGGCAAACGGCGTGAACGTTGTGCGCATTTAGAAATTTTGATCGAGGCCAACGATTATGCTCACATCGCTCAGCACGTCAGTGGATCTTTATCTGGGAACAGCATCTGTGTAATACATACAAGATTATTCTGTATATTCACGAGAAATCGTCTGTTGACCTTTATTTAGTAGAAGTGCTACTTTTGTTTATACCAGCTTCCATTTACCCCTGGACACTAATTAATCATCCCACATAATTGCTCAGCGTGCACAACTTGCAACAGAAATGAAAGTTGTTCGCGCTAAGCAACGCTTTCTACAATTACCGAGTTTTGCTCGTCGCGCACAACGGTGTTATTTAACAATCTGTTGTGCGCTCGGAGCTAAACTGTATACAATTACTCATCGCGATCATATACGGAAGGTCATTCTCCCGCCAGTCTCGTCCTCGGTGACGGGGCCGTGTCGGCCGTCCAACAGGGTTCCCGGGTGTCGACCTGGAATCAGGGGGAGGTAGTAAACGCTCTCACTCGGCGTCTGTTGCAAAAATTCCCTTCATTAAATTCTGAAAAAATTACATATGACTCGCTCGCGAGCAGCAGTCTTACAAAAGTAACGATTCCCAAAATTTAGGAAGACGACGCACCGTCGGCTGTAAAGAGGTCCTTTATCGCTCTCGCCACCCTTTCCATCTTGGCGGTGGCCCGAGATTTGAAAGCGTCGACCTCTTGCTCCTTCTCGAGAAGCTTGGCCTGAAGGTCAGCAACCTCCTTCCTCGATGCCTCAAGATCAGCTCGGAGTTGAAAACGCTCTCTACCCCACTGATCTTCCAACTGCTTCTTGGCGCTTGACAAGGCGACGAGGCTGGATTTCGCGTCCGAGGCCGCCCAATCCGACTTGCCCTTGACGGCCATTATCTTCCCCAAATCTTCCTCCAGCTTCTTCACCTGAGCTCTGAGCTCAGAAGCCTCGTTCTCGGCATCCGCCACCCGGCGCTGCCCCTCGATCAGTTCGCGGGCCCTGCGGCGCAGACCTGCCCCGAAAATGGTCACCTGCAGATGGCGACAATCAGCAAAACCAGAAGGGGAATCAAAATTCGGAATTCACATTGGCAACGAACCTGAAGGCCACTGCGAACGAAGCAGTTGGCCATCGTCTCAAGGTCGACCCCATTCAGGAAATCGACATCCCTTGGCAGAGTGATATTCTCCGCCAGACGAGCCCCCGTCCCAAAGTCCAGGAGGGCCGACTCGGCCGTCCCCACGATGTACGGTGGCCGATAGGTCTCCCCGTGAATCTCCGCATGATGGCCAGACCCAATGCGGTTCGACTGCAGAAGGTGGCCGAACTCTGGAGGTATGGGGCCGACGGAAGGGACCGGAGGATCAATGTCCTCGTATGGCCACCCGTCGTGTGGCGTGCTGGAGGATGATGCGCCCCCAACTCGAGGATCAGAAGGAGCCGCCTTCAAAGACCGCGTAGCTTGACTTGAGGAGCATCCAGCCTCCCCCAACTCCAACATGAGGTTCCCCGATTCCTCCGATTCCTCCCATTCCTCCCATTCCTCCTCTTCCTCCTCTGCCCTCTTCCTCTTACGGCCTTCTTCATTGGCCCGCTCCATCGCTGAAGTAACCTCTCTGTATGCTCCTCCCGCCATTTTTGTTTCTGGAAGAAATAATAAGATGATGAGATTTCCTCGGAGCGCAAAAGCCATTGGCCTCACCTCCAATTTCTTTTATTACACGAACGAATGGACAAGATGATCGACACGTGTCGGAATTTTGGCAAAAACAACGGTTGAGATAGGCGAAAGGTTTTGGCGGCCTTAATCCAAATTCGATGCTTCGAATGCCGTGCCCTATTAAAGGAAATTACCTATCAGGCGGCCTCGATCCGTGTTTATAATCCAGAACGAATCACGGGGGCCAATGTTGAACCCGTGTACGGCGCCAAAAAGGCATGGGGTTATTGCTCATCGCACAAAACGACTCAAACCCTATAATTGCTCTCCGCACACGCCCACTCAAAACTCACAATTGCACACAGCACACAACCATTTTTTTTCCCCATCCACGTTTACATGTGAAAGGGTAAATTTATTATTCGTATCACCGTTGCATAATTGTTAAGAAATTCCATGTCACAACTAGTCCTTACACAAAGTTTGGAAATGGTGCATGTCAGCAGGCAGAGTGTATGTCATGGCATATACATCTACTGTAGTAAAGGCAGTAACAACTATACTTATGAACATGTGAAAGCGTGCACGTGCAACAGGCAAGGTGTACAACAATGGATCGACACATGCAACAGGCAGAGTGTAATGCAAGACTGACGTGCATTCAATCATTGAGATACAAAAACAATCAATTCAAAGTGTCAAATAATACATCTTATGCATGTAGTCCTCATCAAAGGGTGTTAGTGTTACGATTTGATGTATGATGAGAGTCTTGTACTTTTGCCCTTCTTTTTTCGAGTGAGTTGTGAATATGAAGATGTTGGTGTATGTATAAGATGTATCAATGTATCATTAAAATGGAATATTGTGTTATTTTCTCAGTCTTTTTATCTGTGATGGAGTTTTACTTGTACTTCCCTGCAAGTGCGAACTACCTGCAGTGTTCTTTCTGCTCTCTTCTTTTATTTCTTTCTACGTAAAAACACTCGTCTTTTCGGGTATACATGATAAGGGTTCGTACTTATCGGATATCCCGGGGACCGGGTCGCATTGAATGAAGGCCAGTCGAACGAATTCTCCCGCCCATGGGGAGTGGTATTCGAAGTGCCGCCTCTGTGAGACTTTGACACGTGTTCCTTGCTGACGGCTTGGATTCCAAGGGACCGTCAGTATAAAGCCTTTCTCCTTTTAAATTCTGCTTTACCCGTTGCTCGTTACCCTGATTTTCATCTTTTTTGCTCAGATGGTGGGTCGGGATTTCAGTGAAGACGTTCCTGACGTTCCTCACCATCCGCCCTTGGGCACGGCTGAACCTTCGCCCTTCGTGGCGAATCAGATTGATTCGCCCTCCGGTCTCGACCTCGGAGAGGGGGACGTGGCGGGCGTCGAGCAGGGTTCCCGTGTGTTAACCGGGAATGAGGAGAAGAAGAGACGCTCTCACTCCTGGTCTGAAGGTCCCGAGAGGAAGAAGAAGAGGAGTGAGAGTAGTCCAGCTGTCCTTCCGAGTGACCGCTCCTTCAGGGAGAAACTGGCAGACTCTCTGGTATGGCATATCCAGCATGTCGGACCCTTTTTTCTTCAACGACTGTTTTGTTGATGGCGACATTCATCCATGCGGTCTTGCAGGTTTACCCGGTTGCTGTAGATGGTCTTGAGGCGGCCTTGGCGCAGGAGCGCCTGAGGGCTGAGGCGGCTGAGAAATCAGCCAAGGAGGCCCACCAGTTCAAACTGAGAGTTGCAGAGCTCACCTCGGAGGTGGGATGTTTGACGGAGGCTCTGGCTGTCGCCATGAGTTCGGCCAAGTATGCTGAGGATGCACTGTCCCCGCCCGGGAGGAGCATAGAAAGGCGAAAGGCGCTCTTTGGGCCGATATAGGCGACCTGCGGGAAGTGGCCCATGGTCGGATCGTAGCTGAGGTCCAGAGGGACTATGGGGATGTCCTGGCTCCGAAGATCGTGGAGTCTATCCGTGAGGGATTCCGGGAGTTCTCGGCCATTTTTGCTGCTCAGATCGAGAGGTCCTTCCGGGATGGTTTGGCAGCGTTCAAGGCGCGGGGCCGAAGAATGCTTCCCCGACCTCCGGTTGTCCCTGGTCACCCTACTGGTTCGGGAGAAGACGAATCGCCTGGGGACGCCTCTTCTCGAGCTCCTGCATCATAGGTGGATCGAACCCTTTTTTGTTTCTCCTTTTTGTTCGTTGTACTTGGAGATATTTTTTATCAATGGAAACAATTTCTAGAATGATTTCTTGACAATTGGCGTGACCTGCTGTAACAGATAAATTATAAGATATGAGATCGACAGCAGCATATAGATTTCTCGAATGATAGGCATCATCCTCATACTCTCATAATTAAAACTTTGGGTATTAAGTTTTAGTTTGTACCCGCAGACCTAGGAATTCAAAGCCACACTAGCTGCATTTTGAACTAAAATACCAGATAAATCATTTTTCATAGATACAGCTTTCCAGATATTCAGTTTTCAGCACATTTAATGATGGGCTTCATTACATAAATGCTTTTCATACCACTGCCACTTTTTCTTTGGTGATGAGCTTGATGACTGAGCCCACACGCATGGCCAAAAGGCTGAAGAGGAAATTGACAAACTCTTTGCCCGCTTCCGCGAACAACACTCTCTTCATCTGCTTGTCTATGAAAAGCTTCAACCTCGTTTGGGTGGCCATCTTCACTGCTGCATCAAAACGGTGATGGTTTGTTTAAGCTATGGTCTCTGGTTGTTTGGGAAGGGTTAGCTTGATATGGTCAGAGTAATATTTGAGCAAGGTTACTTCTTTCTCATGCCTTTCACAGCACTCGAAGTGTTGTGGTTGAATATATTTTGTGGGTATGGAAGCCATTTATAGACGAATTGGACTGCCCTTGGATGAGGATGAGCATACAGTCGAGTGTAGCATTACTCCTTCCTCATGACTGATAACCATCACTCGAAGTGTAGAGGTTGAAGAGGGCTTGTGCGTAGGAAATCCATTTTATAGACGAATTAGACTGCCCTTGGATGAGGATGAGTCTACAGAAGAGACCCCGTGAGTCTACAAAGCAGTGATCGTGAATGTACATAAGATTTTATTCATCGCGCACATCTTCCAAAATTATTTGCTCTCCGCGCAAAACGGCATTATTCTTGCCGGTTGTGCCCGTTGAGCTATTTTGTTTGCTCAACGTGCACCACCACGGTCATACATTATTGGGAACTCAATCTGATGTAGATTCACGGGCATTCTTCTGTATAATCACAAGCAATTTGCTGTAGACTCACGGGGTCTCTTGTGTTGCCTCCCAGTAACTCTACTGTAGTCTCATCCTCATCCAATGGCATCCAAAGTCGTCTATAAATGGCTTCCCTTCCCACAAGCCCTCGTCAACCACTACACTTCTTGATGATATTATTCTATCTTATTGTATCTTATTCTAGTTATATGATATTTTCTCTACGACATTCTATTTTTTCCTTCATCACTGCTGCGTCCTCAACACTCAAAGATGGACAATATACTAGCGGCTAGTGACGTGATGCAGAAATTGAATACATCACATATATATTGATTCGAAGATGTTCTTTGCTCCTTCATATGTTCTGTTTGTCGTCATTGAAGCTATCACCTTCCATGCACACCCGTTTCTTCACTGCTTGTATATGCTCTTTGATACTTCGTTGCAGACATCACTGCTCGATGATAATAAATGTTCTATCTTATTCTAAGTCTACCCGTACAATATTTTTACTTAATTATGCTTTGTTATGTGTTCATCACTGATTCTTCTTCAACGTAGACAGGGGGACGGATGGCCAAGATACAAAGAAGCAAGTGACGCTGATGCAGCTACTGGAGCAGCTCATAAATGGCAACAAAGTTTAAATTTTTTTCATGGTGGGAATCCCTGTATCCCTAGTATAGTCTAGTGCTTTAATTGCTTAGTCGGGCAAAAACTGTGATGTTGCAAAATGTTTAGATGTAGTTTCTACTTTGTTGTGTTATGTACATTTGAATGCATAAATGTTGTAGCATGTTGGAATATAGATCTTAATACAATGTCATTAAATTTGGTACAATTGCATCACATTACAAAATTGCTTGATGCTAACTTGAAGTACCCACAATTACTCAGCTCGCACCAACGGCAACAGCATTGAACGTTGTGCGAGCTGAGCACAACTGTCTACGATTACCAACATTTACTCATCGATCATAACCGTCAAAGTTATGAACCGTTGTGCGCGTGGGGCTTAACTGCTTACAATTACCCATATTACTCGGCGCACACATCCGTAACATTATTGAACGTTGTGTGCGCTTATTAGGAAGCCTGTAAAATTACCAAGTTTTGCTCAGCGCGCACAACTGGTAAAAGTTGTAAACGGTGTGCGCGCGGAGCTAAACTGTATACAATTACCCACCATTACTCATCGCGGACAGCTACATGCCTCATTCTCTTGAATCTTCATTCTCTTCAGCTCTACTGCTTCTGCTTCTTACTCCTTAATCCCATTAATTTTCTTGACATTTGTCAGGTTCTACAGCAACAGAGAAATTATAAGATATGAGATCCGCAGCATCGGATATAGGTCTCGAATGATAGGCATCATCCTCATAGGCTTATAACCAAGACTTACTGTTTTAATGTTCAATTTGGACCCCCAGCCCTCTTAATTCAACTCCACGATGGCTGCATTTTGGACTAAAAATATAGGAGGCTGTCGTTTTCAGATGACCATTTTTAAAGAGAACCAGTTTACTTACAACCCATTTACACTGATATGTCCGTGACAGATGCATGTAGTATATTTCTTCCAAGCTGATACAAAATTGTTACCTTTAGGATATAAAAATGTCATCCTTCATATCACAGCCTTGTTAAGTCATCGGGCGAAGATTTTTCCTACAGAGATTATGGAGCAATGATGTTACAATAATTTATACTAGTATATAAAATAGTAACCAGTTGTGCTCATATATACCTTATTTCTACCAGCTGTGCTCATACGACAAGTTCTCATGTCATGACCCTTTTCTGCACAAACACTGCATGTCCTTGTTCTTGTTTGACTTTGTTCTTGGGAGACTTGTATTCCAGACGGAATCCTTGACGCCACTCGTGGTCGGCCTTTAGTTCTAGCTTTTGCAGGATCATGCATAATGACATCATTTACTCCCACTTCTTGTTTGATAGGTGCACTTGACCCCACCTGTGATCTTGGCTCTCCAGAAGCAGTTTGCGCTTTATTAGTCATATTATGCTGGTCCAAAAAACTGTTTGCCCACCCAAAGACGACATCAAACAGAAGGGGATCTCTTGTTACCGCCTCCACGACTTTATCGAATGATGAACGAAGTCTCCAGGCTTGAAGTGGAGTAATTTGAGTTAGATGCACTCCGTGTACTGTGCTAGTCGACGAGGCCCCAAGACTCATGATGCTATGTCTTGCATTTAGAGTCCACCTGGGTAAATTATATCTCTCAGGGATGGCTTGCATATCATACTTTTGCTTCATCATATATAAAATTTGCGTGCATAGCAAACCTTCAGTCACCGCCCTTGCACACGTACACCTGAACATTCCCTTAGATATATTGCATTGAACATTATGCACGTAGCTCTTTCCATCAATCCGCATAGTTACTCTATACGTGCTCGTGTCCCCTTCCGTGCTCACCCTTTCGTGCCGACAGTATAAAGTATTTTTGAAACGATTTTGAAAAATGGAAAATATGTTTCTAGTATATACCTTTGCGGCATGAACCTCTAACTCATGCATGCCGCTAAATTCTGGTTTGTTCCGCATACAAAAAGTATCTTCTCTCTCCTCTTTGTCTCGCTGAAATTTTACGGCTTTATCATATTGATCAATGAACTCGTATAATGGAGTCATACAGTTTACGTATCCATCAAAATACGCGTTCATGCTTTCACTCCTTTGGCTGGACGCCATGCCTACACACAAAACAATAAATGAATACCATGTGCTGAGTTTATTTTGATCATATATTTTTACACCAATCTCTATCGTATTAACATTCATACCCGCAAAGAAAGTATCCAGTAGGTACGCCTTAATCCAATGTTGTGCTTTCTCATGCATCATATGCAACCACTTCCAGGCTTTCATTTCATTTTTTTGTTTTTCTGTCAATGGCTCCTGAAATTCCGTTTGGTACTTCTCCATTAAGATGCACCAACAATTCTCAGCTTCTTCAACATTTTGACTGTTCTTACACCAGTTTGCATAGTCTTCTTCAAATTCAGGGTTATAAGAAGACCGCAATGAACGTAGATGCTCATCTTCGTGCAGACTGATATGCCATATGCAATACCTGTGTTTTGTATTTGGAAAAACTCTTTTGATTGCATTGCATATTGCCGGGTCTTGATCGGTGATGATAGCTCCTGGTGCTTTATCCCACATACATGTTAACCACTGTCCGAATAACCAAACAAAGGTTTCTTCCTTCTCATCAGCAAGAAGAGCACATCCAAATAAAATAGACTGTTTATGATGATTGACACCTGTAAAAGGTGCAAAAGGCAACATGAATCTATTTGTCTTATAAGTGACATCAAATACAACAACATCTCCAAACTGGCTGTATGATGTCCTCGCCCTTCCATCAGCCCAAAATATACTCCTGCATACATTCTCTTCATCATGCTCAATAGCATAATAGAACTGAGAGTCTGTAGCTTGCCTTTTAATAAATTGTTCTATTACTCTAATGCATTCCTTCCCAATGTTGTTCTTTCTTTCTACTCTCCCATGATCAATGCATTGTTGCGTAGTAATATTGACATTACTACTACTCGTGGCATTTAGAATCCTTGCAATCTTTGCAGGTCCTACTCCACAGCCACGCATCTGATCAACTAAATTCCTACATGTTCCGTCCATCTGCGATCTTTTATGTGACCGTAGCATCTGGATCTTCGCTGGGCTTTTTATCAACTCATGATTATGATCATCATTAAAGGAGTTTATCCGCCATACTCCTCCGGTGATTTTATGAACTGTCATTCGAGCCATACAGCCTTCTCTCTCGTTTTTCCTTCGATTAACGTCCCTCCCTATCTCCCTCTTATCTTTTAAGCTTTTATACCCTTCTTTGTTGCACGTATACTTCCTCCTCGTGGTATTGCCATCTTTTCCCTTTCCCGTAGATCCCTTTCGGGTTGCAAAACCTTTCATTGCTGCATATGTATTATAAAATTGATACGCATCTTCTTCTGTTTGAAATGTCATTCCAACATGTGGGCTGCCTTTTTCACTATCACTATGCCTATCCTCTTGATATACGCTGTTTGCACTGTCATTTTCAGCTTCAATCTCATTTGGCATCTCCTGATCATGCACATAGGGTTCACTCTCTTCGATTTTCATTTTCTACATTAGAAACAAGTAAAAATATCAGTAATATTGCCGCAGCATGACTGCTATACATGTCTATCCAAGTATCAGTCGATCATCATCAGCATGTTAGTTGAAACCACACTACTATTACTAATCATGTTAAAACCTTGCGTATTATATCTATTCTTTTTCAATCTGATCTAATTGTTACCATCATATTTGATGACCGGATCAAATCCATCAAAAAATCAAACATATCAACCGTTTTGCGCGGTGGGCAATATTATGTACGCCATTCGCTCCATGTTGTTGTGCTATATGAGCTGCTTCGGGAAGTTTTGATGGACATCTCATATTGCTCAACGCGCACAACGGGTGCGATGGTTGAAGGGTTGTGCGCGGAGAGTAATTTCCATCGCAACACTTCGCTAGTTTGGAAATTACTCACCGTGCAAAACGGGACAATTTAGCCCGTTGTGCACGGAGAGGAATTTCCAGGCTAATCGTCCAACGGTTGGAAATTACTCCCCGCGCAAAACCCTTCAAAAATTTATCCCGTTGTTTGCGTTGAGCAATATGAGATGTCCAACAAATTAGGGATGACGATCCTTACCTCGATGGAGGAGAGTAACAGGGGAATCAACGAGAGTGTGATGGCCTGGATTTGGGGGCGATCTTAGGCGTGGGCTGTTGAAATCGAAGACCTTGTGCACAACTGGGGATCTACTCCAGCTTCTGCGTTTTGCGCGGGAGTGAGCAAAAGAATTGGTGGCGATTGCTCCAGCTTCTGCGTTTTGCGCGGGAATGAGCAAAAGAATTGGTGGCGATTGCTCCAGCTTCTGCGTTTTGCGCGGGAGTGAGCAAAAGAATTGGTGGCGATTGCTCCAGCTTCTGCGTTTTGCGCGGGAGTGAGCAAAAGAATTGGTGGCGATTGTATTTTAGTACAAAAGGGGTTAAAGGTAATTTAGTACAGAGGCGCGTTAAAAAGAGCTTAAAGGGCGTTTTGGTAATTGCACAAAAAGGTCAGATATTACCATGATCGCTGATCGGATCGGACGGTCAGGAGGGGTCGAGCGCAGGAATCCCATCTGAGCACGAGCTCAGGCGCATTTTACCCATATATATATATATATATATATATATATATATATATATATATATATATATATATATATATATATATATATATATATATATATATATATATATATATATATATATATATATATATATATATATATATATATATATACACACACACATATATATCTATGTTATACATACACACACACACATATATATAAAGAAAAAATGTTGCGTCCTGGCGATCCTTCCAGCATGGTTCCAGGCAATCAGAGCGGCTCCGACAAGGACTCTGGTGGATCAGGGATCACAGAGGAGGTGAATCCGCATATAGGGCATCAAGTATCCCCTCTGATGACGGCTGGAGGCAAGTTAATCGAAAGGGGCATGGGAAGCAGCATTTGAAATTGGATGGCGAGATGGCTATCACGAATGAAGGTTCTCGGAAATTTGTTGGTAGATGGAAATCAAATGGGATTGAGGGGCAAAGAGGGATTCTATTTCGTGGGGGGAGGCCAAACTCAAATCATTTCCGCAGCTCAGCTAATCATGGATCTGATGCACCAAAGTTGCCCAACAAAGCTGCTGTACGGTCGAATGTGGAGATCAAGATAAACACACCAGGTATGAAACCAACTTGGTCTGATATTTGTGCTAATAGGAGGTCATATGAGGAACCAAGGACAATGTCCTTTGTGCCACCCTTGTGCAAGGATGATGGTTCTACGGTTGGTAGGGTATCTGGAGTTATGGTAGATAGGTGATCTGATGGTTGGAAGAATACCCTGGTGGGATATGTCCTCAGAGATGCACCCTATTACGAGCAAATACGAGCATGGGTGGATCGCTTGTGGAAGTTAAAAAAGAGGGTGCATATTTACTGCCGAGATAATGGTTTCTTTTACTTCAGATTTGAGTGTGTATAGGAATGCGAGAGAATTTTATATGGTGGGCCGTGGCTATTCGATGGGAGATTAACAATCCTTCAACGTTGGAGCCCAAATTTACAGCACGGCCGGGACATGTTATTTACGGTCCATGTCTGTGTTCAGCTACATGGACTACCGGTTAATATGTGGACTCTGAAAATTCTGAATGTTGTGGCTTCTTTGATAGGCATTCCCCTCTGTCTTGATAGGGCTACAACGAAGTGGAAGAGATTATCCTATGCTAGATGCCTAGTGGAAGTTAACGCAAAGAGTCCCCTTCCAAAGTCAATGGGGGTGGAACTGGATGATGGAACCATCATTAACATTGACGTGAAGTTTGAAGGAGAACCACCCCGTTGTAGTCACTGTATTTGCTTCGGGCACGTAAATCTACAATGCCCAGATTTACTAAAGCTCCCTTCAATCCAAGGTGAAAAGACGGATACCATGAAAGAAGCTATTCACCAAAGAGAAGCAGCTCTGGCCTCTGACTCAAATGAAAGTGAAGTGAGAGAGGTGGGTGCTGCAAATAAAAATGTAATAGGAGAAATCTCGATAGGGTCTATTGGGGAGGGCACTGGAAATATCACCACTCATGGGGATATATTGAATGATGCTAGTAAGGCTTTGGGGCACTAAGAGGAAGCTACAGATGTTATTAATGAAGAACAACGAAATAATGCTAGCTGAGATGCAGTTCATGTTGTGGGGGAAATTAACAATGACCTGAATGAATTGCCGGTAAAGGAGAAATATATTATGGGTAATGCAGAGCCTTCTTGCCACCAAAATGGAAACATAGCTGTTGAAGGGATGGCCCAAACATTTGAACCGGCAAGTCCTATCTCAAACTCGGATGCTGTCATTGACAAACTTCCGGATGCTATGACTATAATAAATCCGGCTTGGGAACAAAAGCAGCTGAAGACAAATGTTGTTCAAGCATCTACAGAAGGAGGGCCACAGAAGAGCTCCAGATTAAATAATGGAGCTGGTGGTAAGCATCAACAACTTGTTAATCAATGAGTATTTTTATATGGAATACACGAGGGCTTAACAGCCACATTAGACGTCGCGACCTGCGCAAAATACTAAAGAAGTTGAAGCCAACTATTGTTTTATTACTTGAAACGAAATTGAAGGAAGATAAAGGTAACCGGAGCTCTTATTTCCCTACAAGCTGGGCTACTTAGACTAATTTCTCTTTGCAAACGGGAGGAAGAATTCTAATTGGTTATGATATATCTGTGTGGAACTGTATGCTCATTTCGATCTCTGCCCAGCATATCACTATGCGTTGCCATAATAAAGGGGGACTATCTATTATTCTCTCAACCATCTACGCTTCTAAGCTTCGTTCTGATAAAACACAGCTTTGGAATCATATTGAAAATGAAGCTGCAAATATAGCTGGTGAGGCTTGGATTATGGGTGGTGATTTTAACTGTGATCGATATTCCAAGGAAAAGATTGGGGGGAGAAGATTAGACCCTAAGGTGGTGGAAGAATACAACAATTGCATCGGGCGCTGCTCTCTTCTGGATCTCAAGAGTATTGGGGAAACTATGAGTTGGTGCAACAAGCGGATTGGACCAGGGCATATCTCTGCCCGATTGGATCAGATGCTCTGTAATTCCAAATGGCTCTCTATGCTTCCAGAGACATTTGTGGAGTATCTAGATCCGTCCACTAGTGATCATTCTCCTTTGCTAGTCCAACTGCATACTAAGGTAAAATCCTACCCAAAACCTTTCAAATTTTCCAATCGTTGGGTTAAATTGCCTGGATTCAATGAGCTGGTAAAAACAAGCTGGTACCAACATATTGAAGGGTCCCCTTTGTATTGCTTTCATGCCAAACTTCAACGGCTTAAGAAATGTTTAAAATACCGGGCACAAAATGAGGCCGAATTTAATGCTATAGATGATTGCCGTAAAAATCTACAAGCTATTCGTGACATGCCTGCTATCCATTCTGATACCGACCTTCAAAAGGAAGAGCAATTCCTCTCTAATAAATTAGCAACACTATTAGGCCTGGAGGAGGAGATGATGCGGCAAAAAAGCCGCCAAAACTGGCTTAGTCTTGGGGACCGTAATACAAAATTTTTCTATTGGATAATGAAGGCTAGGCAGATTCACAATAATGTGGGCCACGTGGTGGATGCTATTGGTAATCAAAATGATTCTTATGAAGAGCTTAGGAAAAGTGCTCCCAACTTCTATGAAGGCCTTTATTCCCAGTCTCATTACTGGTCTGAATTCTCTATTATTATACCAAAACGCATCGTTACTATGGAGGCTGCTTGTTGGCTAGAGAGAAGGGTTTCTAAGGAGGAGGTGAAGGATGCAGTTTTCCAAATAGGAGTGGATAAATCTCCTGGGCCAGATGGGTATAATGGGTATTTTTATCAACACTGCTGGAGCTTAATTGGTAATGATTCTACTGATGCTATTCTTTCATTTTTTCGCTCTGGCAAATTGATGCATCCGGTAAATCACACTAATTTTACCCTTGTCCCTAAGAATTCTAATGCCACTGGGCTGGGAGACTACAGACCTATTGCATGCTCTAATGTCTTGTACAAGGTGATTAGTAAAATTATTTGCAACAGGCTAAAGGAGTTAATTCATGAATTAATATCCCCAAATCAATCTGCATTTCTCAAAGGTAGATTATTATCGGATTGTGCCCTACTTGCCCATGAACAGATTAGGGATTTTAGCAATCCTATGGGGGCCAGGGCATGTCTAAAGTTAGATTTGAAAAAGGCCTTTGATAGTGTAAATAGAGAGTTAATTTTCTTCATTTTACACCATATGGGATTCAGCAAAAAATTCATTGATTGGATTAAGGAATGCATTACTACCCCGACATTCTCTGTGATGGTTAATGGATCACATGTAGGGTATTTCGGTGGGAATAGGGGGCTCAGGCAGGGAGATCCACTTTCTCCTTACCTTTTTGTTACCACAATGGAAGCTTTCTCCCCTCTTATTAAGGATGCCATAATGACACGCAATATTCAACCCATGAGGCGTATAGGATCTATAGCTTACCTTCTTTTTGCTGACGATCTGTTATTATTTTGTCGTGCAAACGTCTCCTCTTTTGAGGGTCTCAAATACTTGCTATCAGATTTTAATAATCTCATAGGGTTGCAAATAAACTGGGATAAAAGTACTGCAATATTTAGTAAGGGAACTAAAAACCATGCAGGGCTGGCTAGTTTATTGGGAATCAGAATGGGTTCCTCTATTACAACATATCTTGGCTTGCCGTTATCTGCGAAATATCCTAAGCCATCTATGTATGGATGATTGGTGGACAAGTGTAAAAAAGGCTTGTTGGCTGGACATCTTTTGTGCTTTCTATATCGGGAAGAATTGAACTGGTGAAGACAGTTATTTACGGAATGGTCAACTTTTGGTTGCAGGCCTTCAAAATTCCTAAATCTATTTTGCGCACTATTACTAAAGCTTGTACAACATTTATCTGGGGTGCTTCACATACGTGGGCTTGGAAGGATATGTGTACTCCAAAAGAGGAGGGGGAGTAGGTATGAGACTACTCTCAGATCTAAACCATGCAGCAGGGGTGAGGTTGACATGGTGAATGCTTTCCTCTCAGGGTCTCTGGGCACACTTTATGAAGGACAATTATAGTGATAATTCGTCCTTGATCCTGGCAAAAGGAAAAACAACCCAATCTGGAACCTAGAAATTCATGTTGCATTGCAGGAAATTTTCCAAGAAGCTTATCAAAAGACAGGTACCGGATGGCAGGACAACGCTTTTTTGGCATGATAATTGGCTTCCATGCGGGCCCCTTAAGGACATATATGATGTGCCTCCAGCTGAAAGCACCAAATGGGTTAGTGAGTACTGGGCGGATTCGGGTTGGCTTCAAGTCCCATCGCTGGTTCAGATCCGGCCTCTACTCCAATCAATTATTCTACTACCGGGACCTGACATGTGGGCATGGGTTCCTAGCCCAACATTTAAATTCTGGGAGGCCTGGGAGGGTACCAGGCGGCCAGGAGAAAATTTCCCTTACTACAAATTAGTGTGGTTCAAGAATCATGTCCCCAAGATGACATTAACCCTCTTGACAGCTTTCCATGGGAAATTACTTACTAGGGATCTCTTGATTAAATGGGGGATTGCCTCACCCCCCAATGTGTTCTGTGTGATGATGGTGCGGCAGAGAGCTTCGATCACCTCTATTTTGAATGCACATATTCTTGCTACATTCTTCGTAGATGTCTTCTCAAACTTGGGGTGGTAAGCCCCATTGACCCAGTGCTTCCTGAAGTGGGGGACTACTTTCTTATTCATTATCCCAAGAAAGACACATTGAGTATGCTGGCCAAAGCTGCCCTATCTGCAACAGTTTGGCATATCCGGAAAGAGAGAGGAACAAGAGGATCTTCTAGGATTTAAAAAGGGCCAAGACCCTCCTCTTTGAAGACATAGCTTCTGACATCAGAATTGTGCTTCGAAATCAAGACATTTACTCCCTAGAGGCAGCTGATGCCATGGCAAACTGGGAGTTTAGGGATGAGGGATAATTTCCCTTTAATTGTACATTTATTATTGGTATATGGGGAAGAATGGTTGCTAGAGAGTGACGGCGCTTGTGCCATGTCCTCTCTCCATCTTATCTCCTCCCAAAACACCCCATGTGTATGTTTTGTACATCCTTTCATATCAATAAAGATCCACACTAACTTTCCAATATGTACACACACACACACACACACACACACACACACACACACACACACAACACACATATATGTATGTGTGTGTGTGTGTGTGTATACATACATACATACATACATTGTGGGGGTTTTGAAAACCAAAGGAAAAAAGTGGTGGTTTTTCCAAACACTCATCTCAACCCTTCTTTTACCATGGTTAAATCCTTACCATTCTTCTATCAACCTCTTTATACATCAGCATGACATCAGCTTGTCCTAGTCAGCCTCCTATCAAACCAAATCTAGTTCCAAAGCGCAAAGTGACCGTGGAGGCAGCTGCATGGTTTGATAGGAGGGTTACCACTAAGGAAATTAAAGATACTGTATTTCAAATAGGACCAGATAAATCCCCTAGTCCGGATGGCTATAATGGTTTCTTTTATCAGCACAACTGGTATTTGATTGGCGATGATGTCACGAGGGCAGTTCTCTATTTTTTCAAAACTGGAGTCATGTATCGCCTGGTAAATCACACCTTCCTCACCTTAGTCCCTAAAAGTGCAAATGCAACGAGCCTAGGGGATTATAGGCCAATTACATGATGTAATGTGATTTACAAGATTATTAGCAAGGTTTTATGTAACAGACTAAAAGAGGCCATTCACGACCTTATCTCCCCTAATCAAGCTGCTTTTCTGAAAGATAGGCTATTATTTGACTGCACCTTGCTAGCTCACGAAGAAATTAGGGATTTTAGTAATCCCATGGGGGCCAGAGCTTGTCAACTGGATTTATGAAAAGCTTTTGACAGCGTCAACATAGAATTTATTTATTATTTCCTGCATCAGTTGGGCTTCAATCATAAATTCATCAGCTTGAGCAAAAAATGCATATCTACCCCCACATTCTCTGTCATGGTCAATGGCTCTCCCGTTGGTTATTTCGAAGGTAACATGGGTATTAGGCAAGGAGACCCCCTCTTCCCTTATTTGTTCGTTATAATAATGGAGGCTTTCTCCCTTCTTGTGGGCAAAGCTATCATTTCTCGATCCATCCACCCGATGAGGAGGTCAGGTTATATTTCCCACTTATTATTTGCTGACGATCTCCCTGTATTTTGTCGTGCCAACCGCCATTCTTTGAATGGTCTTAAAGCTTTATTGGAAAATTTCTCTAATCTCACTGGTCTTCAAGTCAATTGGGATAAAAGTGCAGGCATCTTCAGTAAAGGTACTAAAAACACGGCTGATTTGGCAGATCTTTTGGGCATTAAACTAGCTACTACAATTACTACTTACATGGGCTTGCCGCTATCTTCCAAATATCCAAAGTCCTCATCATATAGCAAATTAATTGATAAATGCAAAAAGAAGCTAATGGGCTGGATATCTTCTTCTCTCTCTATAGCAGGTAGAATTGAACTAGTAAAGACTGTTATATATGGAATGGTCTTTTTCTGGATGCAAGCTTTCCGTATCCCGCTGTCTGTTCTACGAACTATTACTTCAGCATGCCGGATTTTTACATGGGGTAAGACTCGTTTTTGGGCCTTCAGGGATTTGTGTACCCCCAAAAAAGAGGGTGGGATTGGACTCAGACTTCTTTCAGACATTAATTTGGCTTCTGGAGTCCGTCTAACATGGAGACTATTATAGAATGAGAGCATATGGGCTACCCACATGAAAAAGAAGTATAGAGATGTAGATGGTTTTTATGCAACAAAGGGAAGAGCCACCCAATCTGGTACGTGGAAATTCATGCTCCATTGCAGAAGTGTATCTCAAAAATTAATTAAAATGGTGGTGAGAAATTGCAGGAGTACGCTGGCATGACAACTGGTTACCATGTGGGACTCTAAAAAACCAACATGACATTCCGGTGGGGGCGAGCAAAAAATGTGTTGCTGACTATTGGGGGGTTGGCGGCTGGATTCAAGATCCGAGCATTCAGGGGTTTAGATCGTTACTGACAGACTTCAGTATCAAACAGGGTGCAGACTCGTGGGATTGGATCCCTGGCCATGTATGCCGCCTTAGGGAAGCTTGGGAAGGCACCAGACGTCAAGGTACGCCATTCCAGTATTATAAGTTGATTTGGTATAATAATCATGTTCCAAAAATGTCCTTGACACATCTGAGAGTACTAAATGGAAAGCTGCTCACTAAAGATAATCTCATCAGATGGGGGCTAAACATAAATGATAAATGTGATTTATGCGATGATAATGCGGATGAGACTATCAGGCACATGTTTTTTTTGAATGTAATTACTCCCTTTACATTGTGCGGAGAATGCTCCTGAAGATGGGAATCTGCACAGAACTTCCCCCTACATTGCAAGGTATATGCGACTTCTACATGTCCAAATTCGGATGCAAAAATGTTCTGGACACACTTGCAAAAATTGCTTTAAGTGTAACGGTATGGCATATTTGGAAGGAAAGAAACGGGAGAATTTTTGAACACACCAGAAAGAGCAAAACTCAAGTATTTGAGGACATTGCAGCAGAAATCAGAATTTCTATGAAGGATAAAGATATGGCTGATGAAGAGGCGACAGAAGCACTATCAAACTGGGGCTTTCGTGATGCGGGATAAGAACAGTTTTGTACTCCCTTTTTTCGCCAAATCTATTTGTCATAGGTTTTTGTTTATTTCGTGATGATTTCCCGATGATTATAGAAGGGGCTAGGGCTCTTTAGTGGGGAGTGACAGCGCATGTGCCCTATCCTCTCCCTATAGAAACCTGACTCCATTTGACGTACCAAAATGTATTGTCTGTACAGATTTTATTAAGTAAAGAATTAACTGTTACCTTTCATATATATATATATATATATATATTATTATTATTATTATTATTATTATTATTATTATTATACATTTCGAAATTAATAGTGCCTTGGAAAAGATTGTGGAGATTAAATTTGGGGGAAAAGTGCCTTGAGAATCTAAACTTTGAAATTAAAAGTTCATTGGGAAAGATTGTGGAGAAGCATGATCCATTAAATTAAACAAAATAAAAAATTTAGCGTAAAACAATTTAGCGGAACAACAAATTAGCGTTAAAAACCCTGTGGTTTGTTGTTCCGCGCCGAAGGTGCCAGCAAAATTTTTTTACGCTAATTTATTGCTCTGCGCCAAAGGCGCGGATGCCAAATTTGTTGTTCCGCACCGAAGACGCCCACGCTGAAGATGCCCGCGCCGCTAAATATTTTTACGCTAATTTATTGCTCTGTTAAATTTTGGCTGTGAAAATAATTTTTTGGGGAACAAAGACTTCGCGGGGGAAAATTTAAGTGAATCGTGCCCGCGTGCATGTGTTATGACTAGTACATATATAAACCTAATGGCCAGAGCCCTCGTCATTGCATCCCTCATTACAATGCTCATCGCCCCTCCAGACTCTCCGATGGCCTTGCACCCTCTGTTCGTGCTTGCCATAGAGTAGCCCTCGGTGTCGCCATCATAACATAATAATCCATCCCATTGAGAACCAGCTGCCATCAAAAAACAGAGAGAAAAATATAAAATCATGAGAGAAAAGATCGGATCAAGACCTGTTTCTAATTTGGAAAGGAAAAATAAAAGGATGTCCATATAAAGATACATCATCAAACACCTTGAGGGCATGAATTAAAACAGCCTCTTACGTGTTAAAAACCAGCGCCAGTGCCTTGAAGTTCACCGGGTCCTCCACAAAGAACTTGAGCTCCGTCACCCTCCTTGCCATTGCAAATAGAGGTTCCTCCATGCAAGTGAGCACTGGATTCCCTAGAGCCGAGCGAATTGGCTGGAGATACAAATCACATGAAAATTAGTCAATTATGATACAAAATTTGCAATGAAAAGAGTATGACTCATAACATGCAAATGAAGAACGTCTTAAAAAAGAGTATGAAATTAGTTGATTATGATATAGAACATGCAAATCCCATGAACGTAGTTCAAGATTCTAAAATGCATGAAAAGAGTATTAAATACCCAAACATATTTCAAAATTTGCAATGAAGAAAGTGCATATAGCGTATGATACAGATTAGTGCAAAAAGACAGCATGAACATGGAAGTAACATTATTATTTTCAAAGAAAATATGATAATATTCTACGTATGCACACTAAAATATCAAGTATGCACACTATAATCCTGCCATGTATGATTGTCCTGCCATTTTCATGCACATGCGCTCAAATTGTTTTGAAATGGTACCATGCAAGGGGTGTAGAAAACTGTTAAGCAGTATCAGACTATTCTTTTTGCCCTTTGCTTGAGAAATCTAGTTTATGTGTACTCATGTCACCCAATTTCTGTACATATACATGAAATCTTTTGTAACCATCGCATACTGGCATTGAAAAATGGTCTCTGCCTCAATAATTGTGTAATAGGATATGATTTGTTAAGCAGATGAACTTATGAGGCTTTCTGGCAACTGGCTAGTTGATGGTTGATGATGTTTATTGTTTATTTATGTGGGTGAATTGCCTAATAAACTTTCTTATGGTATTCCTTCAGTATTTGCACCATCCATTGGAGGACATGAAAGTTGTGTTTGCCCAGGCGGGGGAGTGTTTAGGGTTTTTTGTTTTTGTTTTTGTTTTTGTTTTTCACCTTTTGTGAACTTCTCATGGAAAATTAGGTATATCATCAACTAATACATCGTGTGTTGTGCTTAAACACAGAATTTAGGCAACTTACTGTAAATGCTCTCCTCATCACAGAGTCTCTCTCCTCATAATATGAAATATGCCATCAAAATATAACATCATATGTTATCTAAAAATTCTGGACAGACTGAATTTTACTGTCAGAACCTACCAGGGAATTGACAAACATTCTCAATGCCTTATTGCAGTTTAACAGGGAGATTGATTTTGGTTCTGTAACAAAATGACCAAAGACTTGATCAAAGACTTGCTCCATTAAGGATTCTAAAAGGTTTTCTTTAAAAGAAGGAAATTTATATGGCATTAAAAATTCACATGTGCATACATTCACATGTGAATAAATCTGTTCTTAAAAACTGTCAATTGTAAGCTACACAAACTTTTCTTCTCCTACTTAAAGCTCTCATATCCTATTAATTGTTAATCATCGTTCGAGTGAAAACTTGAATTTGTTAACATGTGACATCCAACAAAAAAATTATAGATATGTGCAGGTGATTGCGCTTATTTGCGGACATGCGAGTGTACATACATGCGCGCAACCTATTTGAAAGAAACAATCATAATATTCGGTGCATGTATAAAACTATCAAACTTGCTTATCTGTAATACATCTAATATAATAAATAGCAATGTTGTCAGAGTCAAGTATCTTCCAATATTTATTAAAACAGACTCCACATCCATACGACGAAGGGGATACGACAACAATTCTTGAATCCACATGCTCCAATACCTCATCTGGCTTTGACAATTCAGTGCTTCTACCAATCCACATGCTTAATTTTGTTTGTTTGTTTGTGTGTTTTTTTGGGGGGTGTTTGCTCAAGCTCGCTAATAATGGTAATATTGCACATGAATTTATACTTGCAATGACAATGACCTTGATATAGAAAGATTAATGGAATATCCGAGAACAGTATACCCAATACAGTATTAACATTACATATGCTAGAAATCATACACATTCCAACAATTTCCAGCTACATATAGCATAATCAAGATTAAACATGACAGCGAGTAAACAATATGTGCAATCGATCAATAGAATTGCATCCATACAATGACTAAAAATATCATAAACTACTGATGATAGAAATGGGTCCAAAGAACTGACATTAATTTTTTATTTGACAGGCTTTTTCACATTGGCAAAAATCTCAAAACCAACAACCAATGGGAAAAGAAATATGGTAAATTACTTTTTCCAGGACCAAACAAAGAATCCATTGCAATACCACACTTCACATACGAATTGTGCAACATATCCCAAAAAAGCCCTGCAATATTCAACAATCAAATGAAATCCTATCTATATGAATATATTAGATGAAAATGGCTAACACTGGAACACAAACTCAATAGTTCAATCAAATGTACATAAACCGGTAAAAAGCCTGCATAGATTAGCAAACGTCTCAGACGATTTAATTATTTACCATAAGGCACTTAAAGAATAGCTTACTTGCAAAAATAATAGATCTGTACCGACTTCACTTGATTTAGCCTTGTTCAGTAATTGAATTTATGAAAGGTTTATTATGAGATTAGCATATTAAGACTTTAGAAATTAGTGTATATGTGCACAAAATAAAGGCATAAACAACCCGCTCATTTGCAGTCATAGTTGTAGAGTGCAATGGGGAAATTTCTACTGAGAGAAATAGCTAATTGACCATAAAAAATAATAATTCTATAATGAGCTATCAATAATAGAAACCAAAACACTAATTCAATATCGAGGTTTTCATGTATGAATCCCACTAAAATAAATTAATTAACAATAAAAAACAACCATCTTCGGATACTTTAAGAAAATCAGACTTCCTCTGCATCTTGGCCATCGCCAACACCGTCTCATCTAGCACATTTGTCGGCTTCACATTGCTTAAGCCGAGATGGGATCCCATCTGAGCAAACGAATAAATCAAAGCCAATCTCACCACTAATAAACCCACCCAAACCAAAAAAGACAAAAATCAAAACTTTGCCCAAAAAACTAAAATAAATAATTATAAAAATAATCTTGAAGTAACCATACATCCATTCTCGCTCTCCTAAACTGATTCTTCAAGAAATTATATCTGGAAGATTGGTGTCATTGAAGTAAAACTCCACCTGTGAAAAAAATCTGTGTTTAAAAACCGTCAATTGTAAGCTAAACAAAGTTTTCTTCTCCTACTTAAAATACAATAATGTTAACTAATGGGTTTAATATACAGGAAACAAAATATTCAGAATAGTATTTTGAAATCTAAATAAACAGAAAGCACATGCTCTGTCCCCCTTCAACTAATCAAAGCTCGGTAATCTGCAGTCCACAGGTCTAATTAGTATTACTCAATCAGTTTATACAGCTAGGTAATAAGTGCATGCTTTAGCCTTTAGTAAATTCATTAAAAAAGCTCAGTTACATTTTTGTAAACTAAAATGCGGTCTTAGAACACATAATCTGTTACTACATGGTTACCTAAAACGAAATTTAATCCTTTCCTGCAACTTAGTCCAGTGTTGGGTTTCTTCATTGAGGTCTGATGCCACATCGAATACTGTGAAGTTCTCTAGTTACCATGCCAGAGCCAATGTAAACCCAATTTCTTACAGTATCGGCTTTATGTGGAGGAAAATAACTCCACACATTGACTTTGTACTATTATTATTTTGGAATTCATTGCTAATGCTTCAGAAAGTACTAAAACCAGTTTCCAGCCATTGACAGGTTTGATTGTCTGAAGAAATTGAATTGCACGTCATATTATTCTTGCCAAGCAGAGATGCGCCAGTCTGCTAAGATCGTAAATATTGTAGCTAGATCATGTACGGATTAATCTATATAGTTTTTCATTCGAACTGATAGTTGAATGTCTTCAAGTACTTCAAACATATGAATTCTGTTCTATTCAAATTAGCTAGCATTTAAACATTTTCTGATTGCTTTTTTTCTCCTAATGAAATGACCAGCTAAATCAAACCTCTCGGTAACAAATAAAAAAATAATTTTTTTATTACCTGAGCTGTCGTCTCTCAGCAAGAAACCCTTTTTAGTGGCAACATCGCTTTTGAAGACCACATTGCTCACCTCCTGCTGCGTTATCACAATGCTAATAACGTCGTCGGTCAGTCTCCAACTGGAACCATGGTTCGGATCCATCCCCCTTCATTCTGCTCGTCGCTAGAAATATTCTAAATACAAAAATTGCTTCATCTTACACTTTAAATTCCATCTCCACCTGTGCAGAAGAAAAATCGCATTCAAATCCAAGATGAAATTTTGATACCAAAACCACAAACAACAACCAAAAAGAACAAATGGGTTACTTATTATTGAGCAAGTTTTGACAGCAATCTACATGTTGTCCCCCAAAACTTTGTGTTAAACAATGTCGTATCCTTCTTCACCAATCGGGAATTAGCAAACATGTCGTAGAAATGGTCGAAGCTGTGATCGATGCCATCGGGAAGAACGCTAGCTGAAGAAAACAAATGAGATCTTGAGCAGAAGAAAACAAATGTGGTCTAATGTTTTTTTCCTGGGGGTAGAGAGTTTCAGCCGGATGAGATTTTTTGAACAACATACTTTTGTTTTCACTCAAAATTTTAAAGTCTTAAATTTTCTCCCATAGAGTTTCCACACAATTTGATATCAACATGGTAAGATAAAAGAGGATGTATATACCTGATTCAATTTAAAGCCAAAATCCCCCTTCCTTTCTTTGATTCAGCTGCTCGCACTAACAGAGAAACCTTGCAGAAAAATTAAAAGCAGATTCACTCCTGCTGAATTTTTCAAGAAAACCCCCACATGAAAATTAGAATAAATAAATGGGGGGAAATGCTCTAATAAGCAAAAAGATTCAAAGGGGAAGCTACCCAAAAAGTTAAATCTGCCTAATTTCATTTTCGTTTGCAGCAGAAAACAGCTACGACTTGAAGGTGCAATGCTGATTACCTTGCGGCAATATTAAATCAAACAGTTTTCCCCAAATCCCAACCCCTATACGTCCATAACTCCAAAGATTGCAGCCAACTAAATGAAATCAATCAACACGCACAATAAGTAGTAACCCTAGAAGCACAATAATCTAACTCAGTTGATTTTCTCGATTGCCGCCAAGAACAGTGGTGTGATCCACAAAAGATCGCAGCTTTATCAATTTAAAGGGGGTCGATCAAGAGAAAAATAGACAAAATATTAATGGAATCGAAAAAGGGCAGCAGACTTATCGTGAGACAAACAACAACAGTCTTCTTTTTATTTGGCAGATCGTCTTCCTCCGCACCATCTTCCTCCATCGAGCACCAATCTATGTATCAAACTCAAGAGGATCTTGATCCTCATCCTCGAAGTTGCGACGGCAAGCACCGTAGGCGATCTCGACGTTCTCCTCAATTGAAGCGGCCACACTTCAATTTTAGGGGAGAGAGATGGAGTGAGAGCTGAAGAGGCCAAGGTGCTGTTTTGGGGGAAGAGGAAGGCGGTGCGGTTTTCAAAATTTCGGTTTTCCCAACAAATTTCCTATCAAAAGTTATGATTTCATCTTTAAATTTTTAACAATATCTCATCTCAACCGTTGATTTCTCAAGATTAAATCTCAACCATCTTTCTATCAACCCTTTTGTCCTAGTCAGCTTGTCCTAGTCAGCCCCAGGATTCAAAAATCGCTGTCAAATGTATAATATATATATATATATATATATATATATATATATATATATATATATATATGTTGACTAGGATCCACTCGGATGGATCAAACATGCGGATCCATCCAAGTGGAAAATAAAATTGGTCAACCTAAATGGATAATCTGCTCCATTCTAACATGTCTAAACTACCTACAGACAAAATTTCAAGTGATTTGGACATGTTTTGCACATCCATCAAGTGGTTGCAAAATCAATGTTTTTGAATAGTTATAAAATCGACGAATTTTGCAACCACTTGATGGATGTGCAAAACATGTCCAAATCACTTGAAATTTTGTCTGTATGTAGTTTAGACATGTTAGATCACATCCAATGGAATGGATTATCCATTTAGGTTGACCAATTTTATTTTCCACTTGGATGGATCCGCATGTTTGATCCATCCAAATGGATCCTAGTCAACCTCATAAATATATACATATATATATACATATATACATATATACATACACACACACACATATACAAATATATATTCCTAGTCAACCTCTATATATATGTATATATGTATATATATGTACTAATCATTACCTGTGCCCATAGGGCACGGTTTATTTAATGGCTGAGTTTTTTCCCCCACAAATTTCAAGTTCTCCCAAATTTCAAGTTTTCCCACAAAATTTCAAGTTTTTCCCAAAATTGTCATTGCCACCTAGGACAAACTTGCCACATGGGACAAAGCTTTGTCCTAGTATGATAAGATTCAAAATCTTCAAAGGACTGGAAAAAAATGGTCGGGAGGGGGTGGGAAGAATAAAAGGTGTGGGGTGTGTGGGGAGGGTCCAAGGGCAAAAATGCAAAACCCGGGGTTGTATGTACAGAATTCCCCACCTCTTCTCTTATCTCTCAAAATCTCATCACAAAATTCCCCACCTTTTCTCTTATCTCTCAAAATCTCATCACTTATCCAATTTCTCTTGTCCAAATTCTCTTATCTAATTTCTCTTGTCCAATTTCTCTTATCCAATTTATCTTGATAACATCCCTATTTTATAGAATAGATATCCAAATTCTCTTATCTAATTTCTCATGTCCAAATTCTCTTATCCAATTTCTTTTGATAACATCCCTCTTTTATATAACAGATATCCAAATTCTCTTATCCAATTTCTCATGTCCAAATTATCTTATCCAATTTCTCTTTATAACATCCCTCTTTTATATTTTAAGTCCCCCAAAATTGTCATTGCCACCTAGGACAAACTTGCCACGTAGGACAAAGCTTTGTCCTAGTAGAATAATATTCAAAATCTTTAAAGGACTGGAAAAAAATGGTCGGAAAGGGGGGAGAATAATATTTGTGGGTGGGTGTGTGGGAAGGGCCCAGGGGCAAAAATGCAAAAATCGGGGTTGTATGTGCAAAATTCCCCACCGCCTCTCTTATCCCTCAAAATTGTATTGCCCTGTGTAGCTAATGCACAAGTACTAGAGGGGGGTGAATAGTACTTTAAAATAATCAAGAGTGTTATTCCTAAGTATTGTGCAAGACACAAACAACAATGCGGAATAACTACAAACAACAAGAAATAAACAACGCAAACAAAGCGATATAACGGGTTCGGATCCACCCAAGTCTCCCCGACTTGTTCCCGTTGATCCTACGTCCCAACCACCCGGATCCCCTCCGGATACTTGAGTTAGAAACCACTAACCCAAGCTTTGCATTATGAAATTCTTATAGAAAAACCTCTACAAGACCAAATCATACACAAATGACATGTGACTCCCACAACCCGGGATCACACCCTTTCTCTCACAACCGAGAGAAACAATTGCAATAACAAAGTAAATTAAACAATGAAATACTTACCAACAAAATCCTATGCCTTGAGTAAAACTTACGATTTTAGGGCAAGGAGGATTTTGAGGAAGAAGATGACACCAAACCCTAGCTCCAACAAGATAACCAGCAATAGGTGGCTAGGGAGAGATTGGTGATAATGAATCAAGCTCTTAGCTTGAGAGGCTCACAAAGGAGAGAATCTCTCTTGAGGAATTAGGGCTCAAGAAGTTGAGGGAGAGATTCTTGTGAGAAGAGAGAGCTTTGGAATAGAGTTGAATGGCTCCTCTTTGATTTCTCTAAACCTCTAGAATATCAGCCTTTGAATACTAGGAAAGAACCCCTCCAAGTATATATAGGATAGAGGAAAGAGAGAGAAGAAATTCGAGCAATAAATGCTCCAACGGCTCTTTTCTGAAGCAGATTAATCGGTCAAAGAAGGATCACTGACCGATTAGTTTCTCAACTAGTCGGTCGGTGATTCTTCTTGAACCGACTAAGAGGATGACAGCCAAGAAAATAAAGTTCAGGTCGATAGAACTAGTCGGTCTAAGAAGACTTGCCAACCGATTAGTTTCACAACTAGTCGGTCGGTGAGTGTTCTTTGACCGACTAAGAGATGAAATACGATAGGCTGTCTACAAGGAGAACTAGTCGGTCTAAGAACAAATCTCAATCGATTAGTTTCTCAACTAGTCGGTTGATGATTGTTCTTAGACCGACTAACGATAAACAGTAGCTCAGGCTGTGAAATGAAAGACATAACTAGTCGGTCTGAGAAGGATTCCTAACCGACTAGTTTGACAACTAGTCGGTCGGTGAACCTTCTTGGACCGACTAATTTGTCAACAGGGAATGAGCTGAAATGAGCAAGGCAATCTAGTCGGTTCAAGAAGGATTACCGACCGACTAGATTGTCATCTAGTCGGTTGGTTCTTCTTCTTGAACCAACTAAGATGCACTAGAAGCTGCGAGGAGAAGCGCGAAGCTTTGAAAAAGATTCTATGGGCTTCTATGATAATCCTAGCTCTAATAATGTAAGACCTACTCAAGGCTTAACATTCTACGGAAAGAAACTAGAAGACTATTAAATAAACCTTGACGAACCGTCTTCAAAGCTTCAATCCGGATCTCTTGACTTCAATAATGGTCTTTGAGCTTCAACGAAGCTTCAAGCATACAATCACATGCTTTGAGAAGTCTCGAGACGTCGCTTTTGATGTTCATAGAAATTTGGCGACGATCTCCATAACTGCACTCACAAAGAGTTAGTTCACGATATTTATGTTTGCTCATCATCAAAACCAAATCCGGGGAATCAATACTCAACATTCTCTCCCTTTTTGGTGATGACAAACCAACATAAATAATAATCAATAATAATGATTAAAATGAAATTTACTTACTCCCCTGCATTGATGACATGTTAGTTCCGTATTCAATTCTAATCATACGCATCAAGCAGACGAGAAAAGTATAAAATGTGAACTCAAGTATTGCAATTTAGGATCTAAATCCATTTTTATATCTTAACTCCCCCTGAATCTAACATATCAAATTAAATTCACGGTAAAATGCTTTAAATTATCATTTAGCATATTGTCATTATTAATTCTCTCCCCCTTTGGCATTAGCAAAAAGAGCGGAAGGAGATCAACGACAACAACAATGGCTACAAATAAAAGCACGGGAGTCTTAAGAATACGACCACGGTCTAAATGACACCTATGTAAAATACCAAATGTAAATTAATGTAATGTACCGAATAAAATCAAAGCGTGCCAATGAGACCATAGTCGAATATCAAAAAACGATATCATCAAAACTCAAATCAATTTCACGTATTGAGTTATGGAACATACTCTCCAATATCAACATTCTTAATGAATTTAGTGCATGGAAAACAATTCTATGTTTTCATAGAAACAGTTTCTATTAAATCAAGATTATCGTCGAGCGACGAAATCAAAATCAGAGACATAAATCCAATGTGCACAAGAAAAAGATGCACACATCATACAACACCAAATGTCATACCATCGATCGAAAAGGATCACAAAGAATAAGCATTCCAAATCTAAGTGAAGTGTGCGATGTGAGGTGACAAGGTGATTAAACCAATATGCAATCAATAACATGCAACAATGTTATGCCAAAAATAGAGATAGAAACTTCGTAAAATTTATGGCATATACAAATCTAGTACAAGCATGCATTCCAAAAGAGATACTCACTAAATGAGTCAATAATAAGCATGGAATGCCATGAGCATGAGAAAGATAAGAACATAATCATAAGCTCAAAACTAGCATCAAAATATGCAAGAGATAGTCTAAAAAATAAAGAGACATCTACAAGCATTCAACATACATGGATACCATATGTAAGAATATATTTACAACATTAAGATCCCCCTACTTTGGTGCACCACTTAAGCACCATCAACTCCACTTGAATGAAAGTCTTCGCAAATCAAGGAGTTGGTAGGGTTGGTATCCAATTATTCTTGGAGCTAAATTTGATTTGTTGCTCCTTCTCTTATTCTTGAGTACCTGAAGATAAAAGTATCCTTCCATGGTACCCAATGGTATTGGGTCCTAAGAGATTAGACCTTTGGAAGCAAAGTCCAATTGGACTTAGACTTCCCAACAAAATCATCATTGTGCACAACATTCATGAAATACGAATTAATATACGCTTGTTTTTCATGCATGCTTGTGTCCTCGGGC
Organism: Scilla litardierei; assembly: GCA_030789695.1. Classification (NCBI taxonomy): domain Eukaryota; kingdom Viridiplantae; phylum Streptophyta; class Magnoliopsida; order Asparagales; family Asparagaceae; genus Scilla; species Scilla litardierei. The sequence goes on along the minus strand of JAULAV010008155.1, from coordinate 62,416 downwards.
CCCAAATAGTGAATGTCTTGGGAGCCCTAGTCCTATTGGGAGCATGCATTCGTTGTTGATTTCTATGTGATGTATGTCGTGGATAAGCATATGGCACATGATGAAATGGTGCATGATGATAATTGTTCATATGATAATGTGGATGAACATATGCATGTGGAGGAACACGTGCATGAGTGTGTCTCACATGGTGTGCACGTGCTCGTGGATGTGGAGCATAAAAATCATCATACGTGCGAACATGTGGGGTAGGATGTGTGTTCCTACGTGGCATAGCATTGGTGTACATAAAAGCATGACCCTTCTTTGGAGGTCCACCCAAAGTGGGTTTCTTTCCAAACGGGGAAGTGTACCTAGTGGAAGCACCATTGGTAGATGAACTACCCATGGGGTGTTTACTCCCACTAGTTGAGGCATCGGAAGTTGGCCAAACAAAGGTCATGACCGATTTGGATGAGTCTCCCATCTTACACCCCAAGCCAATGTGATGATTGGCCGAAAGTAAGTCATTTAGGATATTATCCAAATGGCCCTTACCTTTATTGAATTTATTAATTCGGCCTAATATGCACTCATACTTCTCGGTGAGAGAATGCATAGAAGCATCCAAAGTGGACACTTGCGATGCGAGTACATAAACACGAGACTTGCGATTCTCATTCTCAATACTCAAAGTTGAGTTTCAAAAAATCCAATCCGCTATCTCGTGTTCATCTGAATCCTCAATATGAACATGCTCAAGTTGAGATTTGAGATTTACAATCTCATTTCTCAAACCTTCAACAACGGTGTCGTTGTTGATGATGATAGGCTTAGGCGAGGTTTGGAGACTAGTTAGCTCAACTTTAATCTTAATATATCTACTAGCCAATTTAGAAAACTTAGACCAAAGTTGTTCGTTGGCTAATCTAAGTTCATCCATAGTTACCTCATTGCCTTCATCCTCGCTTTCATCGGAAGATGTCTCTTGATCATGGTCCTCTCTCGCCATGAAGCACATGTTTGCTTTCTCCACTTGTTCATCATCCGGCTCTCCACTTGAGGAGTCCTCTTCGGAGTCGGTGAATGAACCGACAAGTCCTTTCTTGTACCTTTTATTGTACTTTCTTGACTTGTCGTACTTGGGGGCCTTCCACTTCTCCTTGTGTTTGTTGAGAGGACAATCTGGCTTGATGTGTCCTGGCTTGTTGCATTTATAACACACAGGAGCGGAGGCATTAGTCGAACCAAATTTAGATTTATTCCTAAACTTACCTTTTTGGAAGAATCGGTTGAACTTCTTTACCAACTCGGCCAAAGCTTCTATGTCCAACTCGTCTTCTGATTCTTCATCATCGGTAGATGTAGATGGAGCGGCCTTGAATGCAATCGTCTTTTTCTTTGGCACGTCTTGCTCCAAGTATGACTTCATCTTTTCCTGCATCTTGATCTTACTGTCCTTGCGTACCTCATAAGACAACAAGGTACCCATTAGTTGTATGACAGTATACTTATTCATATCGTTACCTTCCTCGATGGCGAAGGTACGCTTTTCCCAACAAGAAGGAAGTCTGTCAATAATTTTCGCGACTTTCTCCTTTTGGGTATAGTTCTTCCCAAGGGCTTTCAATTGTTGGAAATGTCCACGAAGCGAGCATAGTACTCCTTCATACTTTCACCCTGTTCCATGTGAAATAATTCGAACTCTTTGTTAGCAATACCGAGTTTAGAGTCTTTTACCGTACTCGTTCCTTCGTGCAGGATGAGCAGTTGGTTCCATATTTGATATGCACTCTTACATGTGCATATGTTGTTGAAGTCCTCGGGCTCCAATGTACATTGCAAGGCATTCATTGCCTTGGCATTGTTTACCTCCGCGGCGACCTCCGCGGTAGTCCACTTGGTGAAGTCTGGTTCAGTGGGCTCGACATACTCCGTCAACGTGGCTCTCCATAGTGAAGTGCTCCGGAGGAACGTTTCCATCCGACATTTCCAGTACCCATAATTGGTACCGTTGAAGAAGGGAGGCCTAGTTGGGGAGTGTCCTTCCATCACCGAAGAAGCTCCTTCACGGTTCTTGAAAACGTTGTAGTCGTTGTTTGTCATAGCTATGAACTTGGCTCTGATACCAAATGTAATGCCATGTGTAGGTACTGCACAAGTACTAGAGGGGGAGTGAATAGTACTTTAAAATAATCAAGAGTGTTATTCCTAATTATTGTGCAAGACACAAACAACAATGCGGAATAACTACAAACAACAAGAAATAAACAACGCAAACAAAGCGATATAACGGGTTCGGATCCACCCAAGTCTCCCCGACTTGTTCCCGGTGATCCTACATCCCAACCACCCGGATTCCCTCCGGATACTTGAGTTAGAAACCACTAACCCAAGCTTTGCACTATGAAATTCTTATAGAAGAACCTCTACAAGACCAAATCATACACAAATGACATGTGACTCCCACAACCCGGGATCACACCCTTTCTCTCACAATCGAGAGAAACACTTGCAATAACAAAGTAAATGAAACAATGAAATACTTACCAACAAAATCCTATGCCTTGAGTAAAACTTACGATTTTAGGGCAAGGAGGATTTTGAGAAAGATGATGATACCAAACCCTAGCTCCACCAAGATAACCAGCAATAGGTGGCTAGGGAGAGATTGGTGACAATGAATCAAGCTCTTAGCTTGAGAGGCTCACAAAGGAGAGAATCTCTCTTGAGGAATTAGGGCTCAAGAAGTTGAGGGAGATATTCTTGTGAGAAGAGAGAGCTTTGGAATAGAGTTGAATGGCTCCTCTTTGATTTCTCTAAACCTCTAGAATATCAGCCTTTGAATACTAGGAAAGAACCCCTCCAAGTATATATAGGATAGAGGAAAGAGAGAGAAGAAATTCGAGCAATAAATGCTCCAACGGCTCTTTTCTGAAGCAGATTAATCGGTCAAAGAAGGATCACTGACCGATTAGTTTCTCAACTAGTCGGTCGGTGATTCTTCTTGAACCGACTAAGAGGATGACAGCCAAGAAAATAAAGTTCAGGTCGATAGAACTAGTCGGTCTAAGAAGACTTGCCAACTGACGAGTTTCACAACTAGTCGGTCGGTGAGTGTTCTTTGACCGACTAAGAGATGAAATACGATAGGCTGTCTACAAGGAGAACTAGTCGGTCTAAGAACAAATCTCAAACGATTAGTTTCTCAACTAGTCGGTCGATGATTGTTCTTAGACCGACTAACGATAAACAGTAGCTCAGGCTGTGAAATGAAAGACATAACTACTCGGTCTGAGAAGGATTCCTAACTGACTAGTTTGACAACTAGTCGGTCGGTGAACCTTCTTGAACCGACTAATTGGTCAACAGGGAATGAGCTGAAATGAGCAAGGCAATCTAGAAGGATTACCGACCGACTAGATTGTCATCTAGTCGGTTGGTTCTTCTTCTTGACCAACTAAGATGCACTAGAAGCTGCGAGGAGAAGCGCGAAGCTTCGGGAAAGATTCTATGGGCTTCTATGATAATCCTAGCTCTAATAATGTAAGACCTACTCGAGGCTTAACATTCTACTGAAAGAAACTAGAAGACTATTAAATAAACCTTGACAAACCGTCTTCAAAGCTTCAATCTGGATCTCTTGACTTTAATAATGGTCCTTGAGCTTCAACGAAGCTTCAAGCATACGATCACGCGCTTTGAGAAGTCTCGAGACGTCGCTTTTGATATTCATAGAAATTTGGCGACGATCTCCATAACTGCGCTCACAAAGAGTTAATTCACGATATTTATGTTTGCTCATCATCAAAACCAAATCCGGGGAATCAATACTCAACAAAAATCTCATCTCTTATATTTTCTCTTATCCAAATTCTCTTATCCAAGTTCTCATGTCCAAATTCTCTTATCCAATTTCTCTTGATAACATCCCTCTTTTATATAATAGATATCCAAATTTTCTTATCTAATTTCTCATGTCCAATTTCTCTTATCCAATTTCTCTTGATAACATCCCTCTTTTATATAATAGATAGATATCCAAATTCTCTTATCCAATTTCTCATGTCCAAATTCTCTTATCCAATTTCTCTTGATAACATCCCTCTTTTATATAGATATCCAAATTCTCTTATCCAAGTTCTCATGTCCAAATTCTCTTATCTAATTTCTCTTGATAACATCCCTCTTTTATATAATAGATATATGTATATATGTATATATGTATACATATATAGAGGTTGACTAGGATCCATTCGGATGGATCAAACATGCGGATCCATCCAAGTGGAATTTAAAGCTAGACAATGTAAATAGAAAATCCGACCGTTGGATGTCATCTAACATGTCTAAAAGAGCTCCAAAAAAAATTTCAACTTATTTGGACATGTTTTGCCCATGCATCAAGTGGTTGCAAAATCGATGTTTTTGAATAGTTATAAAATCGGCTAATTTTGCAACCACTTGATGCATGGGCAAAACATGTCCAAATAAGTTGAAATTTTGTTTGGAGCTAGTTTAGACATGTTAGATGACATCCAACGGTCGGATTTTCTATTTACATTGTCTAGCTTAAAATTCCACTTGGATGGATCCACATGTTTGATCCATGCGAATGGATCCTAGTCAACCTCTACATATATATACAGATATGTATATATGTATCTATTATACATTTGACAGCGATTTTTGAATCCTAGGGCTGACTAGGACAAGCTGACTAGGACAAACTGGTTGATAAAAGACGGTCAAGATTTAATCTTGGATGATGAACAGTTGGGATTAAACTTAGAGATGAAGGGTTTGTATTTTTGAGTCTTTGTGGGTCCCATTTCTTTTCGTGACCTGCAATTTGAATTGGGATAGCAACCGGCTGCTTTTGGGGAAGTGCAAGGGGCGTTCTTTGATTGCTGAGAGTTTCAAAAAACTTAACTGCAAAAATTGTATTGGGCTTCGTCATCCCTCTTCTTATTTTACTGCAAAAATTGTATTGGGCCGCAAAAAATCTCATCTCACGCTCTGGCTCTCCCCACAAAACCCTCCCTCCATCCCCCCAACGGTAATTGAGCAGACCTCACCGTCGAGTTCGCCGGACCCCATCTTCGACTGGGCCAAATCCATCTCTAACCCGCCCCTTGCAATCGTCTCCGACTTCTTCCTCGGTTGGACACACAAGCTCGCCCAGGACCTCAACGTCCCCAGGATCACGTTCTGCCCCTCGGGCGCGGTGGTGCTGGCCATATCCAACCATCTCTGGCGGGAGATGCCGAGGCCCGACGATCATGCAACAGATGGCGTTCGTCGTCGTCATATCACCGGTCACTTTCTCTTCGTCCAGAACGTTGTCCTCTCCTCCGACGGCGAGTTCGCCTCTCCGGGTCCTGGGACGGCAAGCTCACGCTATGAATTTTTGTTTTGAGACCACACCAAGGATGGCTAGCGTCGCTTGATGAATGAACGCAATCTTCGGCCTTGATCAAATGTCAAGATCAAATCTCCACACAAACACAATCTCCGGCCTCTTCGGCGAGTTCATCTACATAAGGTTTGTTTGATGAATGAACGCAATCTCCACTCAAATTTTTGTTTTGATTTCCTCTCTGTTGCCTTCTCGATTGATAATCGCCAGATCGTGTCTACCTCCAGGGATCGGACCATCAAGTTACGAAACACTTTATGTAATTTTTGGCTTTCTGTTCAAATTAAACTGGCGTCTTTGATATGTAGATTTATTTTTGTTTTGATTGTAGTTATAATAAGACAGTAAATAGTGAAATTGATCTGTGAACAGAAAGCCAAAAATAAAGAGATATGCTTTAAAAAATCTCAGTTCGATTCACTATGATCGAGCAGGGGGAGCAGTTATAGGGCTCTTTATGCTCGATCCTATGATTAACAGTGAAATTGATCTTTGAACCATGAACTAATATTTTTTCTAAAAAATAAAGATTGATTCTTAGATCTCTATGTTAACTTTTGTTTTCCAATTTTGATGTGTGTGTAGAATGGGACAGCTGAAGAGGTTAAGAAAATTGTGAAGATGCTGAACGATGCCAAAGTCCCATCTCAGGATGTTGTTGGTATTTAAATTAAATCAAATGATGCTAAAAGGTTGGATTTTTGGATTTATGAGAGGAGAGAGCTTTTTCTTGGCTCTCAGTGGTAGCTAGCGTCTCTCTCATCTCCAAATGTCCACAGGTTGTATTTTTTGGAAATATTTATGTGCTTGGATGAGCATTTTTAATGTTATTGACTGTTGGGTGCTCATGATTGGCACATGCGATTATGTTTTCTGATTACAAAAAAATACAGGCCCGAGCGCATTAACATGTTCAACATCTATTATACAATCTATATTACAATTGACGACGTTTTCGAATTTTGTCCTACGTGGCATCAAAAATATGACTAGGACATAAATTGGTTACTATGACATGGCCATTTGCAATTTTTATGGGTTTGGATTCCAGGTTTGGGTTTTGAATTTTCATGGGTTTCTACTACTAGCCAGTTCCATGTTATCTTATTGGTGCGGATAAACATTTTATCAAGGAGAACTAAAATTTTTGGGATAAACTAAAAAAATTTGAACTTGAAAATTTATCGGGGTTAACCCTAAAATTTTGGATATGAACTAAATTTTTACGATACTAATTTTGTTGGTGAACTAAGATTTTTCTGATGAACTTAATTCCTTGGGATGAGCTAAATTTTTGGTGAACTACGTTTTTGACAGGGGAATATCTTAACTAAACCGTGCCCTACGGGCACGGGTTATGACTAGTACATATATGTACAGATATGTATATATATGTATACATATATATATCTATATGTATATATATGTATATATATATGTATCTATATATATCTAAATGTATATGTATATGTGTGTGTGTGTGTGTGTGTGTGTGTGTGTGTGTATCTTTATTAAAGACAAAAACAATACAAAACATCCACTAGGGGAGTCTACGTGGGGTTAGAAAGAGGGGATATGGCACAAGCGCCGTCACCCACTACAAGCTTAACCCCTCCCAGAAATGCCCATGGGCTAGAAATATACATACATGATTCATTATTTACATGGTATCAAACATCTAAGAAACCCCAATTTGCGAAGGGGATAGCCGCAGAGGGACGATCTTGATCAATATCACGCAAAGCTAGAAGTACTTTTGCAGCGATTGCCTTAATAAGTGTAGTCTTTGCAACCCCCTTTCCTTCAAAGATTCTACTGTTATGTTGCTTCCAAATGTGCCACACCATGGATGCCAGAGCCGCTTTTGCTAGGATACCTACACAATCCTTTTTTCCATAAAGAGATAGGATAAGATCCCCCACCCCAGCAAGGGAGGATGGTGCTGGATCAGTAATATTCAGTTTAAGGAGACTCCTGCAAAGAATATATCGACTGTAGTTGCATTCAAAGAACAAATGATTAATACTCTCTATAGCACCATCATCTTATAACACGCAATTTAGGTTGGTGGTGACTTCTCACTTGTAAAGAATGTCTCTAGTTAAGAGCTTACCATGGAATGCACGCAGAAGGGTAAGAGCCACCTTGGGGAATGATTGATGTACCAAATAACATTATAATAAGCAAAGGGGCGCCTCTGGTGGGTGAACCTTCCCATGCGTCTCGAAATGTGCAAGTAGCGCCATGGATCCATTCCCAAGTGTCACTCATTGGTGAAAAATGGATCGGCTGTAGAACGGGGAGAAGTGACTGAATATGAGGATAATCATTCCATCCATCTAGAGACCAATAATAGCTAACCAACTTACTTTCTGCTCCAATGGGGACATCTTTCGGGAGGGCAAGAGGGCCACAGGGCAACCAGTTATCATACCAGAAAGATGTAGTAGTGCCATATCTAACAACACGCCTGATAAGTTTCTGAGATGCACTACGATTATAGAGCAGGAATTTCTAAGTGCCAGAGTATGTAAGTTTTGATTTGGCACTGTATAAGCGATCAGGCACTGAAATGTAATGTCGCCTCATATACTATGCCCAAGGTCTGTCAAAAGATAAGAGTCTCCAAGTTAGCCGAACTCTTGATGCCACATTAAGGTCATCAAGCAATCTCAAACCAACCCCTTCCTCTTCCTTCGGGGTCCATAAATCTCTCCAGGCCCAAGTGTATTGATTACCCCAGATAAATCTCTTACACGTAGAAGTGATAGTGCGCATGACAGAATGAGGGAATCGGTAGACATACATCTAGAAAGCAACCATTTCATAAATAACGGTGTGCACCAACTCTATCCTTCCAGAGATGGAAAAGAGAGACGAGGACCACCCATGAATCCTCTTCTTGCACTTGTCAATCAACCGTGCATACATGGATGCTTTAGGATAATTAGATGATAATGGCAATCCAAGATAGACAGAGAGGGAGGATACCTTCTTAACTCCAAGTGTAGAAGCAAGAATGCCTGGATCTCGAGTACCTTTGCTGAATATAGCAGAACTCTTTTCCCAATTTACATGAAGACCAGTTAGTAGATTGAATGTATTTAGTAGGTCCTTAAGCCCATTAAAGGAATGTTGATTAGCACGACAGAAACTAGGAGATCATCTGCAAAAAGAAGGTGCGAGATAGATCCAGCTCTCTTTATTTATTGAATAGATCGAGTAGCTTCAGCTTTGGCCATAAGAAGTCCTGTGCGAGGGAATAATAAATGCAACTTCTACGAATGGAAGGATCCACCTTACTTAGAGTGGACCACTTATGTGATACTACAGTTGCTTGATGAGCTTGCAAGAAGCCCGACCCATGCATCCTCTTCCACATCGGTATCTGATAGGCGGCTTTTGGAGATTGAGGGGCAGTTGGCGTGGAAAATGGACAACATTCTCTCCGAATACAATACCATTAAGTTGGTTTTGTATGCGATCTTAGGCTTTCTGCTATCTTTGTTACTGTTGTTTATTATAGCGATGAAAATGTAAAACTTTATTTCTGTATATTGGGATGTCAGATGATACTTGTAATATGTATATTATATGTATCTTGGGTATGTTGACCTATTATGGAATGTGACTTTGGTTTGTGCTATCTGATATGAGTTCTCTGATGTGCATTTAAAAAGATGCACCATTTTTTGCTTCCAGTTCATTAAATTGTATTTTTATTTCTGTTGGTGGCGTTGCTTGTCGTTCTTGCGTTTCTAATTATTCGGCCTTATTCAATTAAATATTCCTTTGTTAAATTCGGTATTTTAAAATTTAATTATGTAAATTGTATTTAAATATGTTTATTTATAGTAATTTATTTCATATTTAATAGTTATTTAATTAATAATTAATTAACTCATGGGTTTTCACAAGTTAATTGCCCAAATGCGGTTGGGGGGTAATCTCACCACAAATCACCATAACCAACTTTCTCACTTTCCTCAACCAACTTTCCCGATACCGCTATAACCAAAGAAACACACTACTTTACTATGGGCCACACAAACAAAACTCTTCTCCACTTCCAACCCAAAGCAACCAAAAAACACACTACTCCTCTTCTCTATCTTCAAAATTTCTCCTAGGATTTACTATTCCAAACAGTAAATCATCCATCAAAAGAAACCGCGTGGAACATGCCCTAATTTAACTGTCAACTACATGGAATTACACTAAAAAAATCGTAGTACACTAAAATTTAAACTAAACTCGCTGATATTATAGAAGTTAAGGGCATGTTCTTTTGCCCTTAAGTGAGTGGGATTCCACTCAGATGGTGGGCCCCCGAGCACTGTGCGCTGCTTTTTCGATTTCTTTTCCCTTCGTTTTCCTCTAGGGTGTTCGGTGGAGTAAATGGGAATCTCAGCGACTTGCTTTCTCGCTGCGACGATTTCCCCTCTGTCGGAGCAACTCGATTTCGTGGTTTCTTGGGGGGGATTCTCCGACGGTGGGGCCACTTGAGCATGTGATCACCTCCTCCGTCTTCTCCACACCTCTGAAAGCTTCGCTCAAACCCTAAAAATTTCTCTCTCCTCCCTCTGTCGGGTTGATCTGAGGTCATCCATGGCTGCCGACTGAGATCTAGGTGTTTGATCTACTCGGGGGTGCCATTGATGACCTTCTAGTGGTGTTAACCATCGTTACAGCTCGGGGTTGCCACCTCCATGGCTGCCGACTGAAGATCTAGGGCTTGGAATTTGGGGGTTTGTTTGCAAAAGGTTGAGGCTTCTTTCTTCTTCTTCCACGATCCACTCTCCGTGCTATTAGCTGAGGTATAAATTCTGCAACGCTAAATCCTTTTGCTATTTGCTGAGATTTATGAAGGTTGGTTGTGATTTGTTGGCTGGCGATGATGATCTAAGCTGAGCTATGTTGGTATATGATGAATGTGGGTATGACGTTGGGATTTTAGGCTTTAAAATCAGGATCTATATTCTGATCTATATAGATATGATGATTTTGTTATTAATGTTGTCAAAAATATACACATTCAATGTGTTTGCAACTTCAAACTGCCCATAAGCATTTCAGACATCAGTGTGCAGCTAGGATACTGTGATCAACATCACAATGAAGCAAAAAAAATACATTTTCAATGTGTTTGCTTTCATACATCCATGTTGCATCAGCCCTATGCACACCAAGCAAGCTGAGCCCTACTATTTAGTCAGACCCAGGTGAATAAATGATCCAAGATGAAGCAAAAGGAAATAATTGTAGAGGAATCATGCATGGCTTGTGATGGCATTGCTGGATGTTGCAACATGGTGTATTATTTGAAGTGAAAAGTTGTTATATGCGAGCCCAATGATGACACAAAATCAATGCGGGACGGATGATAAATTGAGATATTATTACTACTGATTCCGGCTGGCTTGAAGGCACCTTCATTACATTTAAATGATATCGTAAGTTGGTTTGGGTATAATGTGAAGGAGCAACTGCCAGGCCGTGAAAATGATGAACATACATAGTCTGAGGGCAATGAAAAATCCCCAATGAAAATGTACGGATTTTTCTTCATTGTTTTATTTCGTAAAGTTATCCTAGCTGAACACTGATGTCTGAAATGCTTCGGGGTAGGTTGAAGTGCAAACAAATTGAAAATGTACTTTTTTTTGCTTCATTGTGTTGTTGATCACATTATCCTACTTGCACACTGATGGCTGAAAATGATTATGGGCATTTTGAAGTGGAAACACATTGAAACTGTATTTTTTTTTCTGCATTGTGTTGGTGATCCCAATATCCTAGCTGCACACTTTATGTCTGAAATGCTGCGGGGCAGTTTGAATTGCAAACACATTGAAAATGTATTTTTTTGGCATTTCTACATTCATGTTGCATATGCCCTATGCAGACCAAGCAAGCTGAGCCCTACTATTTATTGAGCCCCGTGTGAATAATTGCTACATGATCCTAGCAACAGTAAATAAAGGTAGCGGAATCATGCATGGCTTGGCGTGGCATTGATGGTAGTAGCAACATGGTGTATGAAATGAAGTGAAAAGTTTTTCCCGGTCTTAAAGGAGATTTGATTTTTCAAGAAATAATAAACGATTTGTTTTATGTGAGCCCAATGATGACACAAAATGAATGCGGGACGGATGAGAAATAGAGATATTATAAATATCAATGTACGGCTGGCTTGATGGCACCTTCATTACATAAAAAAGTTTTAAACCGGATGTATATTCAAAGGGATTTAGGGGAAAATTTGCGTACTCAGGTTTTATGGTGGTTGATTATTTGAATCATGCATGTTGTACTTGAATATATTGGAGTCCGCATGGGTTATTTGATTATATGGGTATAATGTGAAGGAGCAACTGCCAGGCCGTCATGATGGAATATGAAAAATAAACATAGTCTGAGGGCCATGAAAAATCCGTATGAATTTTTTTACATGTATATTATCTTAGGGGTGTGGCATCATATGTATGAATTTATGGTTGATTACTGTATGATATAGATGGATGAAAATGGAGACATGTCGGGGCATCAAATATGTTGCGCGGCTGCGGCTACTGTAGTTTTTACCGTCATACAATTTCTTTTACTATACGATGATGCTGAGTCTACACGTATACCTAGAGAGCCTTCTGTTATGCGTGATTTGCATAGGAAATCCCACATGCGTAGAATCCTCCATGGGAGTGAGACGAGTTGTTTACACTACTTAAGAATGCGGACCCCTGCATTCATGAACCTGGCTAGTTTAATGAGAACTGGGAATATACTCAAAGACACGGTCAATGTGTCCATTGAGGAGCAGTTGGCAATGTTTCTACATATCGTCGGTCACAAGTCAAAGAACAGAGTGATGCAAGTTGATTTTATACGATCCGGATCCACTGTTAGTCGTTACTTTAACCAAGTACTGCAAGCAGTGTGTGCCTTGCGGGATACGTACATGAAGCAAGCTCCAAATGAGACGCCGCCTGAGATTCTGAATAATCCAAGGTGGTTTCCATATTTCAAGGTACGTGATGTTTCTTGAATATATGGCTGCAGTATCTATTGAAAGAAGATGAGTTAAACATTTTTGTTGGTTGACTGTGATGTAGGATTGCATTGGTCTGATTGATGGGACCCATATCGATGCGATGCTCCCCGCCAATCTCGTCCCCCGATTTAGAGGCCGTAAGGGGGTGACACAAAATGTGCTGGCGGCTGCAACACCAAATAAACGATTCACTTACGTCATGGCAGGGTGGGAAGGATCAGCAAATGATTTTACTGTCCTTAAAGATGCGTTATCATTACCCCCTCCCAACGGTCTTCGAGTATATGAAGGTAATAGGCGTACTATAATCTCCATGAAATATACACATATTTATGAAGCCGTGTGATTATAAGGTGGTTGTACGATACTGATTGCAGGGAAATATTACCTGTGCGATGCTGGGTATACTACCATGCCTGGGTTCATATCTCCATACAGGGGTGTTAGATACCATCTGAAGGACCATACTGATCGAGTTCCTCGCAATCGCAAAGAGCTATTCAATCTGCGTCATTCGTCGTTAAGAACAAAGATCGAGTCGACGTTTGGCATCCTTAAGAACAAGTTTAAGATATTGTCGGCCAATCAGCATTATCCCTTCCCAATTCAGGTCGATACCGTGTTGGCGTGCACGGTTTTGCATAATTATATCCAAGTAGCAGATCCACATGACCCACATCTACTAGAGGATGTTGATGTGCTTGAGGAGGAGGGTGATGGTATCGATGATCAAGATGATTCGATTATGGATCTGTCACAACAGGTGAACAGACGTGACCAAACCCAACAACGGGACCAATGGAAACTTCGGAGGGATCAACTAGCTTGGGATAAGTGGGTGGACTATTGTACCATTAATAATCACGGGAACACAATTGAATATGGCATGTGAGATGTGTGTTAGTTTTCATGCATGTGTGTGCTTGAGTACATTGATATGTTTGTTTTATATATGTGCCGTAGGACATGAATGATGCATGTGGTGCAACAAAATTTTATTACTTGAATGAAGCATGGGTGTTGTATGGAAGTTTTTGCTCTATTAACTCCTTTTTGTTGTAGGCATGGAAGGATCATCGGACCATGGTCATTGGAGTGAAAGTATGAGTCAAAGGGGGGAAGATGAAAGGCAAAATGAGAATACTCCGTTGCGTCCTACGGCGCATAGGATGGGAGACTATCAATATCCTATGCAAGGCTTCCAAGGGGGCATGCCTAGTATGTCGTATCAACCGGGCTATATACCAATGCCAATGCAAATGCCCGCCGCTCCCGGTTATATGCAAATGCTACATGGAGGGATGATGGGGCAAGGTGTGGGGAGCTTCCACGGAGTGGGAATGGGTGAAGGTGGCCATATGCAAAGGCACAATCCGCCGGGGGATATGCAAATGCTACACGGGGGGATGATGGCCCTAGGGGTGGGTAGCTACCAAGGGGGTGGAATGGGAGACTGTGGGAGATGGGGAGGGAATTCTTCGGGGGCCGGGAATGACACGAGGATGGGGAGCGACTCTTCTAGGAAGTCGAGTCGTCGGGATGAATCCGAGGATGCTTCGGTGTCAAGCCCAAGCAAAAAGGCGAAGACGCAAGCACAACCCAAAGGGGCTACGAACAAATATTGGACGTGGGAGGAGGATATGGTCCTTATCCCTTTCCTTGCGAACCAAATAAAGGAAGGGCATAAATCCGATAAGTCGTTCAAAGCTTGCGCCTTCAATGCCGCTGCGGCTCACATAAATGTGAAATTTAAAAGGAACTACACCGGCGCCAATGTGAAGAATCACCTTAAAGTCCTTCGGACTCGCCTTAAAGATGTGAAAGCTTGCATCGCAATTAGTGGCGCCGGGTGGTGTGATGAGGAGCAAATGGTGATAATGGAGCCGGAAGTTTATGAAACCTTTGCCGCGGTATGTCCTTCACCGTTTTATAGTTGCCATCATCCTCCACTTGAATTTTTAAATGCAAGACGTATAATCATATGTCATGTTCGTGTAGGCAAACCCAAGACGCAAAGACTATGTCAATAAGCCCCTCCCGTGGTTTGCTAATCTCCAATCGATCGTCGGAGACGACGAGGCGATGGGTACTTATAGGAGGGTTGTGTACGAACCATTTGGACCCCACACCTCGGATGGCGAAGGCGAGCATCATGCGAATGAGCCTTCGGAAGATGCATCAATAGACAACGAGGTATCTCCTACAATCCCCCCGGCCACACCTTCGGGTCATACTCCCCAAGCTAGCCCCCCATCAGTGGGGAAAAAGAAATCCCGCAAACAACGCATATCGGACGTGCCATCCATAATGATGAAGATGGTAAAGTCTGTTGACAATGTTGCCGATGCGATAGGTCGTTCGCTAGGACATTGGCACAAGGAATTGGGCGAATCAGTTTTTTCCCACCAAGAGTATCCGCTCAATATGTTGTCTAAGGTGTATGAACATTTGGCCGATCGCGAGCATGCCGGACGGAAGTTTCTAGGGATGCCTAGGATAGCTAGAGATATGAAGATAAAGATGATCATTGAGGAGCTTGCGACGGCACGCGGTGAAGGTAATGATGATGAAGATGCTACCGATTCAATTGGGTAGTAAGTGAGTAGTGGGGCCGGAAGAAAAGGTTGGGGGTTTTTGTAATATGTCTTGATACACTCTAATTATGTATGTTTTGGATGTGTGATGAATGGGCGGTATGTGAGAGGGGCAGATTCATGTTGTTGTCTGTAATATTATGATGATGGAAGGAGGGGGCATGAACAATTTAGTAACATGTATTATAATGGGTGGGTTAGGGTAGTAAGGACAATTTCAGTTTGAAGGGGTTATGGGCAGTTTGAAGAGCATGTGACAATGAGTATGTAGTATTTTGGGTTGGTTTACATGCTCACTGAAGGGGTTATGGGGTTATGGTAAGTATGAAGGGCAGCTTGAAGGGGTTCTGGGGTTAGTAACATGTATATTATTTGGCTGGACACTTTCCTACTTACTCAATGATGGTTGCAACATTGAAGTGAAAATATGTGAATCTGTATTTTTTTTGCAACATTGTGATGGATATCACATTATCCTACTTGCACACAGATGGCTGAACTGCTTAGGGCCATTTTGAAGTGCAGTCACATTGAAAATGTATATATTATTGCTGCGTTGTGTTTTGATCACATTATCATCCATGCACACTTAAGTTTTCCATGCTTGTTGGCAGTTTGAATCACAATCACATTGAAAATGTTTTTTTTTGCCTGCACTGTGTTGGTCATCCCAATATCCTAGCTACACAATTTATGTTTGAAATGCTTGAGGGCAGCTTGAAGTGAAAATATGTGAATCTGTATTTTTTTTGCAACATTGTGATGGATATCACATTATCCTACTTGCACACAGATGGCTGAACTGCTTAGGGCCAGTTTGAAGTGCAGTCACATTTAAAATGTATATATTATTGCTACGTTGTGTTTTGATCACATTATCATCCATGCACACTTAAGTGGTTCCATGCTTGTTGGAAGTATGCATAACAATCACATTGAAAATGTTTTTTTTGCCTGCACTGTCCTGTTCATCCCAGTATTCTAGCTACAAAATTTATGTTTTAAATGCTTGTGGGCAGCTTGAAGTGAAAACATATGTGAATCTGTATTTTTTTGCAACATTGTGATGGATATCACATTATACTACTTGCACATAGATGGCTGAACAGCTTAGGGCCAGTTTGAAGTTCAGTCAAATTGAAAATGTATGGTTCTTTGCTACGTTGTGTTTTGATCACATTATCATCCATGCACACTTAAGTTTTCCATGCTTGTTGGCAGTTTGAATCACAATCACATTGAAAATGTTTTTTTTTGCCTGCACTGTGTTGGTCATCCCAGTATCCTAGCTACACACTTTATGTTTGAAATGCTTGAGGGCAGCTTGAAGTGAAAATATGTGAATCTGTATTTTTTTTGCAACATTGTGATGGATATCACATTATCCTACTTGCACACAGATGGCTGAACTGCTTAGGGCCAGTTTGAAGTGCAGTCACATTTAAAATGTATATATTATTGCTACGTTGTGTTTTGATCACATTATCATCCATGCACACTTAAGTGGTTCCATGCTTGTTGGAAGTATGCATAACAATCACATTGAAAATGTTTTTTTTTTTGCCTGCACTGTCCTGTTTATCCCAGTATTCTAGCTACACAATTTATGTTTTAAATGCTTGTGGGCAGCTTGAAGTGAAAACATATGTGAATCTGTATTTTTTTTGCAACATTGTGATGGATATCACATTATACTACTTGCACACAGATGGCTGAACTGCTTAGGGCCAGTTTGAAGTTCAGTCAAATTGAAAATGTATGGTTCTTTGCTACGTTGTGTTTTGATCACATTATCATCCATGCACACTTAAGTTTTCCATGCTTGTTGGCAGTTTGAATCACAATCACATTGAAAATGTTTTTTTTTGCCTGCACTGTGTTGGTCATCCCAGTATCCTAGCTACACACTTTATGTTTGAAATGCTTGAGGGCAGCTTGAAGTGAAAATATGTGAATCTGTATTTTTTTTGCAACATTGTGATGGATATCACATTATCCTACTTGCACACAGATGACTGAACTGCTTAGGGCCAGTTTGAAGTGCAGTCACATTTAAAATGTATATATTATTGCTACGTTGTGTTTTGATCACATTATCATCCATGCACACTTAAGTGGTTCCATGCTTGTTGGAAGTATGCATAACAATCACATTGAAAATGTTTTTTTTTGCCTGCACTGTCCTGTTCATCCCAGTATTCTAGCTACACAATTTATGTTTTAAATGCTTGTGGGCAGCTTGAAGTGAAAACATATGTGAATCTGTATTTTTTTTGCAACATTGTGATGGATATCACATTATACTACTTGCACACAGATGGCTTAACTGCTTAGGGCCAGTTTGAAGTTCAGTCAAATTGAAAATGTATGGTTCTTTGCTACGTTGTGTTTTGATCACATTATCATCCATGCACACTTAAGTTTTCCATGCTTGTTGGCAGTTTGAATCACAATCACATTGAAAATGTTTTTTTTGCCTGCACTGTGTTGGTCATCCCAGTATCCTAGCTACACACTTTATGTTTGAAATGCTTGAGGGCAGCTTGAAGTGAAAATATGTGAATCTGTATTTTTTTGCAACATTGTGATGGATATCACATTATCCTACTTGCACACAGATGGCTGAACTGCTTAGGGCCAGTTTGAAGTGCAGTCACATTTAAAATGTATATATTATTGCTACGTTGTGTTTTGATCACATTATCATCCATGCACACTTAAGTGGTTCCATGCTTGTTGGAAGTATGCATAACAATCACATTGAAAATGTTTTTTTTTTGCCTGCACTGTCCTGTTCATCCCAGTATTCTAGCTACACAATTTATGTTTTAAATGCTTGTGGGCAGCTTGAAGTGAAAACATATGTGAATCTGTATTTTTTTTGCAACATTGTGATGGATATCACATTATACTACTTGCACACAGATGGCTGAACTGCTTAGGGCCAGTTTGAAGTTCAGTCAAATTGAAAATGTATGGTTCTTTGCTACGTTGTGTTTTGATCACATTATCATCCATGCACACTTAAGTTTTCCATGCTTGTTGGCAGTTTGAATCACAATCACATTGAAAATGTTTTTTTTTGCCTGCACTGTGTTGGTCATCCCAGTATCCTAGCTACACACTTTATGTTTGAAATGCTTGAGGGCAGCTTGAAGTGAAAATATGTGAATCTGTATTTTTTTTGCAACATTGTGATGGATATCACATTATCCTACTTGCACACAGATGGCTGAACTGCTTAGGGCCAGTTTGAAGTGCAGTCACATTTAAAATGTATATATTATTGCTACGTTGTGTTTTGATCACATTATCATCCATGCACACTTAAGTGGTTCCATGCTTGTTGGAAGTATGCATAACAATCACATTGAAAATGTTTTTTTTTTTGCCTGCACTGTCCTGTTCATCCCAGTATTCTAGCTACACAATTTATGTTTTAAATGCTTGTGGGCAGCTTGAAGTGAAAACATATGTGAATCTGTATTTTTTTGCAACATTGTGATGGATATCACATTATACTACTTGCACACAGATGGCTGAACTGCTTAGGGCCAGTTTGAAGTTCAGTCAAATTGAAAATGTATGGTTCTTTGCTACGTTGTGTTTTGATCACATTATCATCCATGCACACTTAAGTTTTCCATGCTTGTTGGCAGTTTGAATCACAATCACATTGAAAATGTTTTTTTTTTGCCTGCACTGTGTTGGTCATCCCAGTATCCTAGCTACACACTTTATGTTTGAAATGCTTGAGGGCAGCTTGAAGTGAAAATATGTGAATCTGTATTTTTTTTGCAACATTGTGATGGATATCACATTATCCTACTTGCACACAGATGGCTGAACTGCTTAGGGCCAGTTTGAAGTGCAGTCACATTTAAAATGTATATATTATTGCTACGTTGTGTTTTGATCACATTATCATCCATGCACACTTAAGTGGTTCCATGCTTGTTGGAAGTATGCATAACAATCACATTGAAAATGTTTTTTTTTTGCCTGCACTGTCCTGTTCATCCCAGTATTCTAGCTACACAATTTATGTTTTAAATGCTTGTGGGCAGCTTGAAGTGAAAACATATGTGAATCTGTATTTTTTTTGCAACATTGTGATGGATATCACATTATACTACTTGCACACAGATGGCTGAACTGCTTAGGGCCAGTTTGAAGTTCAGTCAAATTGAAAATGTATGGTTCTTTGCTACGTTGTGTTTTGATCACATTATCATCCATGCACACTTAAGTTTTCCATGCTTGTTGGCAGTTTGAATCACAATCACATTGAAAATGTTTTTTTTTGCCTGCACTGTGTTGGTCATCCCAGTATCCTAGCTACACACTTTATGTTTGAAATGCTTGAGGGCAGCTTGAAGTGAAAATATGTGAATCTGTATTTTTTTTGCAACATTGTGATGGATATCACATTATCCTACTTGCACACAGATGGCTGAACTGCTTAGGGCCAGTTTGAAGTGCAGTCACATTTAAAATGTATATATTATTGCTACGTTGTGTTTTGATCACATTATCATCCATGCACACTTAAGTGGTTCCATGCTTGTTGGAAGTATGCATAACAATCACATTGAAAATGTTTTTTTTGCCTGCACTGTCCTGTTCATCCCAGTATTCTAGCTACACAATTTATGTTTTAAATGCTTGTGGGCAGCTTGAAGTGAAAACATATGTGAATCTGTATTTTTTTTGCAACATTGTGATGGATATCACATTATACTACTTGCACACAGATGGCTGAACTGCTTAGGGCCAGTTTGAAGTTCAGTCAAATTGAAAATGTATGGTTCTTTGCTACGTTGTGTTTTGATCACATTATCATCCATGCACACTTAAGTTTTCCATGCTTGTTGGCAGTTTGAATCACAATCACATTGAAAATGTTTTTTTTGCCTGCACTGTGTTGGTCATCCCAGTATCCTAGCTACACACTTTATGTTTGAAATGCTTGAGGGCAGCTTGAAGTGAAAATATGTGAATCTGTATTTTTTTGCAACATTGTGATGGATATCACATTATCCTACTTGCACACAGATGGCTGAACTGCTTAGGGCCAGTTTGAAGTGCAGTCACATTTAAAATGTATATATTATTGCTACGTTGTGTTTTGATCACATTATCATCCATGCACACTTAAGTGGTTCCATGCTTGTTGGAAGTATGCATAACAATCACATTGAAAATGTTTTTTTTTTGCCTGCACTGTCCTGTTCATCCCAGTATTCTAGCTACACAATTTATGTTTTAAATGCTTGTGGGCAGCTTGAAGTGAAAACATATGTGAATCTGTATTTTTTTGCAACATTGTGATGGATATCACATTATACTACTTGCACACAGATGGCTGAACTGCTTAGGGCCAGTTTGAAGTTCAGTCAAATTGAAAATGTATGGTTCTTTGCTACGTTGTGTTTTGATCACATTATCATCCATGCACACTTAAGTTTTCCATGCTTGTTGGCAGTTTGAATCACAATCACATTGAAAATGTTTTTTTTTGCCTGCACTGTGTTGGTCATCCCAGTATCCTAGCTACACACTTTATGTTTGAAATGCTTGAGGGCAGCTTGAAGTGAAAATATGTGAATCTGTATTTTTTTTGCAACATTGTGATGGATATCACATTATCCTACTTGCACACAGATGGCTGAACTGCTTAGGGCCAGTTTGAAGTGCAGTCACATTTAAAATGTATATATTATTGCTACGTTGTGTTTTGATCACATTATCATCCATGCACACTTAAGTGGTTCCATGCTTGTTGGAAGTATGCATAACAATCACATTGAAAATGTTTTTTTTGCCTGCACTGTCCTGTTCATCCCAGTATTCTAGCTACACAATTTATGTTTTAAATGCTTGTGGGCAGCTTGAAGTGAAAACATATGTGAATCTGTATTTTTTTGCAACATTGTGATGGATATCACATTATACTACTTGCACACAGATGGCTGAACTGCTTAGGGCCAGTTTGAAGTTCAGTCAAATTGAAAATGTATGGTTCTTTGCTACGTTGTGTTTTGATCACATTATCATCCATGCACACTTAAGTTTTCCATGCTTGTTGGCAGTTTGAATCACAATCACATTGAAAATGTTTTTTTTTGCCTGCACTGTGTTGGTCATCCCAGTATCCTAGCTACACACTTTATGTTTGAAATGCTTGAGGGCAGCTTGAAGTGAAAATATGTGAATCTGTATTTTTTTTGCAACATTGTGATGGATATCACATTATCCTACTTGCACACAGATGGCTGAACTGCTTAGGGCCAGTTTGAAGTGCAGTCACATTTAAAATGTATATATTATTGCTACGTTGTGTTTTGATCACATTATCATCCATGCACACTTAAGTGGTTCCATGCTTGTTGGAAGTATGCATAACAATCACATTGAAAATGTTTTTTTTTGCCTGCACTGTCCTGTTCATCCCAGTATTCTAGCTACACAATTTATGTTTTAAATGCTTGTGGGCAGCTTGAAGTGAAAACATATGTGAATCTGTATTTTTTTTGCAACATTGTGATGGATATCACATTATACTACTTGCACACAGATGGCTGAACTGCTTAGGGCCAGTTTGAAGTTCAGTCAAATTGAAAATGTATGGTTCTTTGCTACGTTGTGTTTTGATCACATTATCATCCATGCACACTTAAGTTTTCCCTGCTTGTTGGCAGTTTGAATCACAATCACATTGAAAATGTTTTTTTTGCCTGCACTGTGTTGGTCATCCCAGTATCCTAGCTACACACTTTATGTTTGAAATGCTTGAGGGCAGCTTGAAGTGAAAATATGTGAATCTGTATTTTTTTGCAACATTGTGATGGATATCACATTATCCTACTTGCACACAGATGGCTGAACTGCTTAGGGCCAGTTTGAAGTGCAGTCACATTTAAAATGTATATATTATTGCTACGTTGTGTTTTGATCACATTATCATCCATGCACACTTAAGTGGTTCCATGCTTGTTGGAAGTATGCATAACAATCACATTGAAAATGTTTTTTTTTGCCTGCACTGTCCTGTTCATCCCAGTATTCTAGCTACACAATTTATGTTTTAAATGCTTGTGGGCAGCTTGAAGTGAAAACATATGTGAATCTGTATTTTTTTTGCAACATTGTGATGGATATCACATTATACTACTTGCACACAGATGGCTGAACTGCTTAGGGCCAGTTTGAAGTTCAGTCAAATTGAAAATGTATGGTTCTTTGCTACGTTGTGTTTTGATCACATTATCATCCATGCACACTTAAGTTTTCCATGCTTGTTGGCAGTTTGAATCACAATCACATTGAAAATGTTTTTTTTGCCTGCACTGTGTTGGTCATCCCAGTATCCTAGCTACACACTTTATGTTTGAAATGCTTGAGGGCAGCTTGAAGTGAAAATATGTGAATCTGTATTTTTTTTGCAACATTGTGATGGATATCACATTATCCTACTTGCACACAGATGGCTGAACTGCTTAGGGCCAGTTTGAAGTGCAGTCACATTTAAAATGTATATATTATTGCTACGTTGTGTTTTGATCACATTATCATCCATGCACACTTAAGTGGTTCCATGCTTGTTGGAAGTATGCATAACAATCACATTGAAAATGTTTTTTTTTGCCTGCACTGTCCTGTTCATCCCAGTATTCTAGCTACACAATTTATGTTTTAAATGCTTGTGGGCAGCTTGAAGTGAAAACATATGTGAATCTGTATTTTTTTTGCAACATTGTGATGGATATCACATTATACTACTTGCACACAGATGGCTGAACTGCTTAGGGCCAGTTTGAAGTTCAGTCAAATTGAAAATGTATGGTTCTTTGCTACGTTGTGTTTTGATCACATTATCATCCATGCACACTTAAGTTTTCCATGCTTGTTGGCAGTTTGAATCACAATCACATTGAAAATGTTTTTTTTTGCCTGCACTGTGTTGGTCATCCCAGTATCCTAGCTACACACTTTATGTTTGAAATGCTTGAGGGCAGCTTGAAGTGAAAATATGTGAATCTGTATTTTTTTTGCAACATTGTGATGGATATCACATTATCCTACTTGCACACAGATGGCTGAACTGCTTAGGGCCAGTTTGAAGTGCAGTCACATTGAAAATGTATATATTATTGCTACGTTGTGTTTTGATCACATTATCATCCATGCACACTTAAGTTTTCCATGCTTGTTGGCAGTTTGAATCACAATCACACTGAAAATGTTTTTTTTTGCCTGCACTGTGTTGGTCATCCCAGTATCCTAGCTACACACTTTATGTTTGAAATGCTTGTGGCCATATTGAAGTGAAAATATATGAAACTGTATTTTTTTTGCTACATTGTGATGGATATCACATTATCCTACTTGCACACTGATGGCAGCAATGCTTAGGGCCAATTTGAAGTGCAGGCACATTGAAAAGGTATGGTTTTTTGCTACATTGTGATTTGATCACATTATTATCCATGCACACTTAAGTTTTCCATGCTTGTGGGCAGTTTGAATAACTTGCACCCTGAAATGCTTAGGGGAAGTATGACAATGTTTTTTTTTGCTTCATTGTGATGGATATCACATTATCATACTGGCACACAGATGGCTGAAATGCTTAGGGCCAGTTTGAAGTGCAGTCACATTGAAAATGTATGGTTTGTTGCTTCATTGTGTTTTTGAACTCAGTATCAGACATGCACTGTGGCCTGAATTGGTGGTGGGTATGTTGAAATGCAATCAAAGTGAAAATGTTTTTTGGGCTCCATTGGTTTATTGAGCACAGTAACCTAGCTGCACACTGTTGGCTGAAATGCGTAGGTCCAGTTTGAAGTGAAAAAAACATGAATTTTTTTTTGGCTTCAATTTGATGTTGATCACATTATCCTACCTGCAACTAAAGTATTATAATGCTTAGGGGAAGTTTGAATTGCATACATATTGAAACTGTATTTTTTTTGCTACATTGTGTTGGATATCGCAGTCTCCTACTTGCACACTTCTGGCTGATATGCTAAGGGGTAGTTTGAAGTGAAATCTCATTGAAACTGTATGTTTTTTGCTACATTGTGTTTTGATCAGATTATCATACATGCACACTGATGTTTTGCCATGCTTGTTGGCAGTTTGAATAACAATCACAATGAAAAAGTATTTTTTTTGCCTGCACTGTGTTCGTCATCCCAGTATCCTAGCTACACACTTTATGTATGAAATGCTTGTGGGCAGATTGAATTGCACTTATATTTGACTTGAGTATTTATTTTGCTTCTTTGTGATGGATATCACATTATCCTACTTGCACACAGATGGCTGAAATGCTTAGGGACATTTTGAAGTGAAGTCACAGTGAAAATGTATTTGTTTTGCTGCATTATTTTTGTGATCCCAGTATCCTTGCTGCACACTTATGTCTGAAATGCTTATGGGCATTTTGAATTACAATCATGTTTTTGGAATTTACTGTCGCTTTTATTATTTTTGCTATTTCTTTTACAATGCTGATTTGTGCATGCTGTCGGCACCAATGACACCTTCATCCTATATAATCGATCTTTGGTATGCCCTCCTCACATACTTCTCTTTACATTTCTCTGTATCCCAACTACTTACATTATACGTATTAATTGTTTGTATCTCTTTGCTTTCCTAGATTAAGATGAGTGCAGGCTCAAGCGCATCATTTCGCTCCCGCCATCAGGCTTCACATGATGCTGATGAATTTATGGACATTTCCAAGGTGTGCCACTGTGGCCTGAGTTCGCCATTGATGACATCTAGGACCCCTACCAACCCCGGCAGGCGATTTTGGGGTTGTCCTGCTCGCGGCAAAAAATGTGATTTCTTCGTCTGGAAAGACCCACAGCCGGTCAATGCTGCGACAGCTAGAGGTGCCGGGGCACGAGGAGATATTTCTGCAGTTCCTTTGTCTGATAGGTACTTGTTAGAGATAGATGGGAGGTTGGATCAGGTAGTAGGAGCACTTGGGAGAATAACATTTTTGTTGTGTTGTCTGGTAGTTCTAATGGTTTTAGGGTTAGTGTTGATGTATTTAAAGATCGACTGATTGGCATGTATGATACGCTATGCGCAGTATGTAACTCAACATTGTCTGTTAAGCTTTTTGTGTATTGTGGTCGACAACAGTATTGTCAGTATATGCTTTGTGTTTTTATTGGTTTATGTATTCATTTTTTAAGCAGATACAGTGTGTTTTTATTGAGGCTGTCACTGTTTTGCAAAATAAGAATGTAATTTTCAGAAATCATTGTGGTTGTGCTCACTCGCCTCTTGCTGCACACTAATTTCGTATCTGAATCTGTTCATTTTGGGTTGCATCCCGGATGAATCATTATTTTTTTGCTTCATGGGGGGGTGAACTTAACCTATACTCACCCCCTCCCTACCATACTCTACTTTCCCACTTTCCCTCATCAACTTTCCCAACCCAAAAGAACACAAGAAAGTTGGTTGGGACCCACCATCCACTACCATATCCACTTTCCCCACTAACTTTCCTATCAAAAGAACACAAAACTATCTTTTTCTCTCTCCAAGATTCCTCCATCCCTCAACTTTCCCAATTCCCCCTTCCACACAAAAGAACAGGCCCTAAGCCATCCAAACCAAAAGAATTCCCCCCCTGTTCAGAAAAGAAGGCAAATCCTCAAAGATCCCCTTTTCACTTTCCGGACACAAGATAATGGCAGCCTGCCGTTTCTGCAGCAGTCCATTAACAAATATCCTCTCTTCTCCTCCTCATCCAACGGGTTTCTTGGATGCCCAACTCCCAAAACCACCAGAAACATCAGAAGCAAAGAATCCGGTGATCACCCAGCAGGGGCAACAAGAACAAGGACCTCTTCAACGTGTGGCTTTAGAGTTAGATGTGGGCTCTTCCCTGTGGATCCTTGGGCACCCTACATTGATTCTCGGAGCTTAGCGTCTCAGCTCTTTCCTGTCTCTCTCTTCCCTTATTTGGGTTCTTAAGTTCACCCTTGTTGAATTCTACTTCTTGCTTGCTTTTGTTGGAGCCACAAGTATGTTTTCTTACGCTGCTAGTTTTTTTCTTTCAACTCTCATAAGAACTGTTTGAATGAATGCCAGCACATTTTAATAGGTGTTTGGAATTTTTTTTTGTATCTTGTTTTGTATCATGTTGAGATGATGATGCCATCAAATTGTGCCATGGAATTTTGGTTGCTTTTGTTCAAATTGGGTTACTTATGGGTAAAATTTCTGCAGATGCTATTAAGGCCTAGCTTAACACATAGTTCTGAAACCAGGGGTTCGTTTAATTTAGAACGAAACCAAGGTTTGTTTTCATACACCAGTTTCTCAGAATTTTTAAAAATCGGATTTTTTTTCCTAAACCCAAGTTTCTCTAAACCTCAGTTTCAAAATCTATATTCCGTTTCCCAAAGCCCAATTGTAGAAACTCTATTTTGATTTCCAAATATTGCCCAGTGTCATAAACTTAATTTAGGTTCCAAGCTCCCACTATACAACAACGGCTGTATTCTTAACAGAGCAGCAGTAGATTTGATGATCAGTATTTCTAATTCTAAATTTTGGGGGATGAAAGTTGTGTGTGTGTTTGAGTGGAAGGAGTTGAAAGGGAAATTTGCTAACTATGTGTACTGATTTATTTGTTAGTGTTTTGGAATGGTGGGTTATGCTTCAAATTAGAGAAATTAAATTTGTTAAGAAGTATAAGAAGTAGAGCCATTTGAGAGAAAAAGTTATTAAGTATGTGATTGTTGTGTAGTCATATTAGGGATAAAATATAATCACAATTGGCTATGGTAACAAGTAATAACTGTTTAACTATTTTAGAATGTGTTATACTACGGAAAAAAATCACAAAAGCTGATGGCACACTAGTAATTGTATAAGAAATTTCCCAAAAAAATAGATCCACCCAATGTTGCTTTTGAAAAACTTGTTGGTTAAGTTATTAAAGGTTGTATGAGCAAGTTGGATGACTGGTAGACATTATACCCATTTTGAATTGTCCAATTTTTTCACGGATTGATCTTTCATCATGATGATGTTGAGATCTCGGAGGATGTCATTAATAGAATCAAAAGCTATATGGTTGGGGGGATATAGCATCTGGAGTATAATGTGATCATAGAGCACTTGATGGATTTAAAACGATAGTTCTTTAAGATGAATATGAGACCAACATCGCTTTATGGGTCAAACTATTGTGAAATCGGAAAAATTATCCAAAAAATAAATGTCATCAAAATGAGAATGTTATGATGGATGAGTGAAAAATGCTAAGTGATTGGATAAGAATGAATGCATCTATAACAAGTCAGAGGTAGATGGCATCACTGGCAAAATGTTAGATAATCACATGGGTTTGTTTAGACAAGTGAAAATGTCTCCACAAAATCAGCCAGTTAGGAGAAGTGATAGATTGCAATTATTTAAACAGGGACAAGAGGAAGGGTTAAATGAACATGAGTGGAAGAAGTTGACAGGGGCATGCTAGTTGTTAATTTAACCAAGAGAATGCCCGTTAAAAGAACTGAATGGAAGAAAAGGACTCAAACAGCTGACCCCAAAAGTATGCAGTAAAGGCTTGTAGTGGTGATTGTATTTACATGTAACATTGATAGCCACATCTTCAAAATGTTTGACAAGGTCCAACCAGAATTGTCCACTTGGTCAGTCCGGTTCGGTAAAGAATAGGAAGAACGCAAAAAATCACTTGAAAGTTGAACTGGCCGATTCAATTGAAATGCATCTCAACTAGCACTCGAACTAGATTATTGAGAAATTTTCCAGGAGATACGTAAAAACTAAATAGAAGTTGATAGAATTGGGATTTGAATATGCGACAATAAGAAAATGTTAAAACTCTTTTTAGTCATACATGTTAACGATGAGATTTTATCTTGAACTTTGTTAAATAAAATTATTATTGTATATAAAATTCATATATTGCTAAAGATTATCTATTATAAATTAGAATGATTCGAACCATGTGGATCAACACTTGATCCAAAAAAACCAAAATGCCTTTTTCTTTGGTTCAATTGCCAGTTGATCTATAAAAAACCAAAATGCCTTTTCTCTGGTTCAATTGCCGGTTTAGTCAAGATGATATTGTTATTTTCATCTTCTCTTAGTTAGAATATAAAAATAAAACTCTCAACTGTCACCAAAACTTTGGAAGTTTTGTGCAATAGCCAGGACACCATGGCAACTTCAAATCCACTATGCACTTTGAGAGTACAGTACGTAGGAATAATCAAAATAAACACAAAGATAGCAACACAAGAACCAAGCAAAGACACTCAAGACTTGGTAACACAGTTCGGTGCGCACACCTACATTTGCGGGGCCACACCCAGAAAATCAGAATACTCCACTAAAATAATCAATGAGTACAATCACTAATTATCACGATTCTATTAGGAGGAACAACCTCCCCCTCAATACAAACCGTGATGGGTGGTCTCTACCAACACATGGAGTATTCTCGGCAAGCTCCCCTTGCCCGCAAGCTCCTCTTGCACAACCGACTAGATCAACTCCCTTGATCCTACGTGCGTAGCCGCCGGCCTCCTCCCGGAGTTCTTCAAAGAAATCGTCAAAAGTTGTGTCGCTTCGCCGCCAATCTCCGCAACCCTTTCAATCCTTCTCACCTCAATCATAGAGCGGTTAAGGAAGTTTTCTTCAATCAAATCTCAGAAGATTGGCCACACACAAAATAACTGAACCAAGATCAGAAATGGTTCAACCAAATATTCTAAAAATGGCAACAACAATAAGTGGGCGAGATTCTCTCCAACCGATTTTATAACAAATTCCGAGAGAATAAAAGCTTTCAAATATATCTTCAGCTCGCCCATAATCACAGCTACCTATACCAGAAAGCTTAGAAGAATCTGAAGGGAGATCTGAGGAATCCACCTTTAATAACCGCTGAAGACGTCATTCGATTCCAGCCTTTTGACACAGCATGTTGGACTTTATGTTGTATCATAACGTTCAACATATCATCCAACATTGTCACCAGACGAGATCTCTCATACCATATTTGCAGATTAATACCTTCAACCACATCATCAGCAAATCTTATGCGTACCAGCATCCAACAGAGTATCTGGAGAAGATCTAAACAATACGGCAAGATCTGAAATCATTCAGGTAAAAATATCTTCAACCGCACATATATTCAACCGCACATATCATTCAGTTATGAACCCAACCAGATTTTGTAACCACTATATCCGGTAAATAACTTCCTCTTTAATGCAGAATATCCGCCAATATTTCTAGGATCACTTCGGGTAAGGAATCCTATATTCAAGGAACCACCGAATCTATTTCGGGTAAAATGATTAAAACAAATCTCATGCGGATATTTTGCCCAAAGAATAAGGATCTATTTCTGGTAAATAGAACCAATAAATCTCAACAAATATTTCCTTCCATCAATGTAGGAACAAACCAAATTCCCAAATATTCCCAACAAACCTCCCTCAATTAAGGAACTAATTCGGGTAAGAAGGAGTATACAAATCTCACCAATATCTGGAATCAATCAAATCAGGAACCTCCGATATTTTAGGCTACAAATCAGATCTGAGATCACCACGACAGATTTGTAGACCACAGCAGCGTTTCTGTATACGAACAATTATTCCAGATCCCGAATGTTGAACATAATGTTGCAACATAATGTTCAACATTTTGCTCAACCTGCTCAAAAACAATCCAGATTCCACAAACTGAGCTCTCCAGATATAGTGCCACTAATGCCAACAAATATCAGCAGAAATTCAACCTTAACAATCTTCCCCTTTGGCATTATGTGGCACAACCCAAAACAAGCACCAACCAAGCACACATTCTCCCCCTTTGAGCCACAATAATCCAAACCACATTCTCCCCCTTACTAGAACAAACCAATCAGAGATCACCTCAGAAGAGAGCCAAAAATCAGAAAAAGTATGTCCTCACGACTCTAATACTTTTCAGATAGCCTCGTGTCTTAAAAAATTATTCTCCCCCTTTCTGGTTCTCTTATTAGAAAAAAAATTTCTCAGGCACAGCGGAAAGAGGGGAAGAACAAATACCTCACATCTGACAGTAGGGTGACGAATGAAATGATGTCCAGGGTAGAAGTCGAGCTCTGAGGGGCCGAAAAGTAGTTGGAGAATTGAAAACATCGACGGTGTTGACAGAAGGTACATGCGAAGATCCATTGGCACCGGCGGAGGAAGAGCAGTGAGCAGAACGACGAGATAGCACTCTAATAATTCTGGAGGAAGATTCATGAGACTTTGGCACAGATTGCTCACAGTGATTTTCGTGGGGAGATGTCGAGTCTGCTGTCATAACATCTGCAGCGACATTGTTCTGTGTTGTATCTAATGTTACAACATTAGTCACAACATGAAGAGTTTTCTCTGAAGCTGTAGTGTTCTTGCTGTATGATTCAGACTTTCTGACCCATTGCTTCTTCATCTTCATATCAGGGTGTCTAACATTTCTTCCTTCTGACCAATGTCGCATGCGGCTGAAGTAGTTTCTCTCAGTATGGCCTTTGAACTTGCAGTAACTGTACACAGAACGACCACCTTTTATACCTCTAATCTGCCTTTTCTTTTGATCATGGCCATTGTGTTGACCCATTCTTTCAAGTTCATTGGTAACTTGATTTCTTCTTTCAGCAGACACATTATAAAAAGCTCCTTTATTGAATCCCACTCCGGTGCGATCTCCAGAAATCTTACCCATGTTTAAGATATCATCCAGCTTTGCTTTTCCAGAATTCCACTTCTCCAATGTGCATTCAGCTTTCTCTGCCCTGAGAAGAACATTTCTGAAGTTTCTTTCCAATTCTCTACAGTTTCCCTCAGCTTTCAGACATTCGATTTTGACCTCCTCCTTCTCTTTCTTCAGTCTATCATTCTCCTCCTTCAGGACTTTGTTGATATTACAGATTTGCATCCATTTCTCAAACATCATCTGGTATGCTGTACGGATATCATTGTCACTAACTTCCTCATCGCTGTCAGCTTCAGAATCTGATTCGGTTGTAGATGTTGTACATGATGTTGTACAAGATGTTGTACATAATGTTGTAACATTCTTTCCGACATTTGCAGTTTTGTTCTCTAATGTTATACCAGCTGTTGCAACATTAAGTCCAACACAGCTAGGGGTGTATCCATCAGATTGATCATCAAGAATAGCCGGAAAAGCCACATAGTTGCTGGTGTTGTCTTCATTTCCAGAACTTCCTTCTGAATCTTCATCACTTCAGGTACTAGCTAATGATTTCCCCTTTTTCTTCTTGAGGGTATTAGCACATTCGGCCTGTATATGACCGAAACCTTCGCACTCCCTGCATTGTATTCCTTTACCCTTACTCTTTGGCTCATACCTCTGTGCGGGATGACTGATTGCCTTTCCAGCAGTAGGAGGATACGATTTTGATTCCTTGTTGGCAGATCTGTAATTCTGTCCCTTGTTACTTATCTTCCTTATCATTCTGTTGAAATTCTTAGTCAGCAGATCAATGTCATCATCAATATCCGAGTCATTTTCAGACTTAGATGTTTTACTGACTTCAACCTTTAGAGCCACCCCTTTATCCCTGTGGTTCGGCTTCAGATTCATTTCATAGGTCTGAAGAGATCCCATGAGTTCATCCAATCTCATAGTGGATGTGTTCCTCACTTCTTCAATGGCCGCAATCTTCGCAGAGAACTTATCGGGTAGGGATCTCAAAGTTTTTTCAACCAACTTCTTTTGAGAGTACTTCTTCCCCAATTGAAATGCCTGATTAGATATATCACACAGTCTCCCATTGAACTCAGTCACAGTCTCATCATCATTCATCCTGAGATTTTCAAATTGAGATGCAAGCATTTGAAGTTTAGATGCTCTTATCGTACTGGTTCCTTCATGAATATTCTGTAGTATATCCCACGCTTCCTTTGCATACTCACACGTAGAGATTAATTTGAATTGCTCTTCGTCGACAGCGGAAAAAATAGCATTAATTGCTTTAGAATTGCACAAGGCCGCATGTTCTTCCATCCGACTCCAGTCTCTTGCCGACTTGAGGTGTTCTTCGCCATCTTCGTCGATTTCGGTTGGCGGTGTCCATCCTTTACTGACAGCGATCCAGGCCTTCTCATCAATGGACTTAATGAATACACGCATCCGAGACTTCTAGTAAGTGTAATTTGTACCAATGAGCAATGTAGGACGAACAACGGAGGCACCTTCTCGTGTAGCCATGATTCACGTACTGAAATTCAAGATCACACCTTCTTTGAAAACAAAGTTACACAGGTGACCAGCTCTGATACCAATTGAGAGTACAGTACGTAGGAATAATCAAAATAAACACAAAGATAGCAACACAAGAACCAAGCAAAGACACTCAAGACTTGGTAACGCAGTTCGGTGCGCACACCTACATCTGCGGGGCCACGCCCAGAAAATCAGAATACTCCACTAAAATAATCAATGAGTATAATCACTAATTATCACGATTCTATTAGGAGGAACAACCTCCCCCTCAATACAAACCATGATGGGTGCTCTCTACCATCCCATGGAGTATTCTCGGCAAGCTCCCCTTGCCCGCAAGCTCCCCTTGCCCGCAAGCTCCCCTTGCACAACCGACTAGATCAACTCCCTTGATCCTACGTGCGTAGCCGTCGGCCTCCTCCCGGAGTTCTTCAAAGAAACCGTCAAAAGTTGTGTCGCTTCGCCGCCAATCTCCGCAACCCTTTCAATCCTTCTCACCTCAATCATAGAGCGGTTAAGGAAGTTTTCTTCAATCAAATCTCAGAAGATTGGCCACACACAAAATAACTGAACCAAGATCAGAAATGGTTCAACCAAATATTCTAAAAATGGCAACAACAATAAGTGGGCGAGATTCTCTCCAACCGATTCTATAACAAATTCCGAGAGAATAAAAGCTTCCAAATATATCTTCAGCTCGCCCATAATCACAGCTACCTATACCAGAAAGCTTAGAAGAATCTGAAGGGAGATCTGAGGAATCCACCTTTAATAACCGCTGAAGACGTCATTCGATTCCAGCCTTTTGACACAGCATGTTGGACTTTATGTTGTATCATAACGTTCAACATATCATCCAACATTGTCACCAGACGAGATCTCTCATACCATATTTGCAGATTAATACCTTCAACCACATCATCAGCAAATCTTATGCGTACCAGCATCCAACAGAGTATCTGGAGAAGATCTAAACAATACGGCAAGATCTGAAATCATTCAGGTAAAAATATCTTCAACCGCACATATATTCAACCGCACATATCATTCAGTTATGAACCCAACCAGATTTTGTAACCACTATATCCGGTAAATAACTTCCTCTTTAATGCAGAATATCCGCCAATATTTCTAGGATCACTTCGGGTAAGGAATCCTATATTCAAGGAACCACCGAATCTATTTCGGGTAAAATGATTAAAACAAATCTCATGCGGATATTTTGCCCAAAGAATAAGGATCTATTTCTGGTAAATAGAACCAATAAATCTCAACAAATATTTCCTTCCATCAATGTAGGAACAAACCAAATTCCCAAATATTCCCAACAAACCTCCCTCAATTAAGGAACTAATTCGGGTAAGGAGTATACAAATCTCACCAATATCTGGAATCAATCAAATCAGGAACCTCCGATATTTTAGGCTACAAATCAGATCTGAGATCACCACGACAGATTTGTAGACCACAGCAGCGTTTCTGTATATGAACAATTATTCCAGATCCCGAATGTTGAACATAATGTTGCAACATAATGTTCAACATTTTGCTCAACCTGCTCAAAAACAATCCAGATTCCACAAACTGAGCTCTCCAGATATAGTGCCACTAATGCCAACAAATATCAGCAGAAATTCAACCCTAACACACTTATTTAAAAAGGGGGATTAAACAAAAAAAATACCGTGTTCTGGAGCCCAAGCTCTATCAATAAAGAGATGATTAACTTGCTAGGACACTTTAGATTATAAAAATAAAATCCTCAACCCTTTCCATAAATTTGAAGTTTAACCTACCTTGTGTTCACTCGATATTTGCTGTGAGGGGTTTTAGACCATGAAGATACAATCCTTCAAAAAAATAATAAAGTTGACTTGTCAAGGATGCGATATGAGCATTATGCTTATATGATATATGCTACACATTTTAATTATTTAGCTACCCAAATGTGGAATTCTCCCATATGTGCTTGTTAAAAAGTTCACTCCACTATTTTCAGTTGATTGATAATGTTTGTCTTAATCTTTGTATTCTAAAATTATAATACACCAAAGGTCTAGTGAACCTAATGTGTTTTGGTCGTTGATCTAGTCATTACAAATTTAATTGTTTCATAGTAATAGAACATTTTGTTATAATTCAATTAACAATTAAAACACCTTAGGTTTACGAAATTTTTAGTGTATTAAGATTTTAGAATATGAAGATCAAAATGAACGATGTCGATCATCTAATATAATATTGGAGAGTAAACTTTTTGATGAGTGCATAGGAAGATATTCTTCCATAGATAAATGGCATATATATTCCTCTCTTTATGTGTATCAAGTGGTGTAGGTAATTTCATATACTAGCTGTTGAAAACTTCGTTTTCCATTTCATTTATGCCATTTTGGTTGATCTTTATATACTAAAATATAGATATATCAATAATCTTAAAGTTTTTAAATTGTTTGAACATGAATCAGATTGTTACTATTAAACAATTTTACGCCAATATAACTTTTTCTCACCCTTAGAGAAAAAAGAGCTTGAGGTTCATTAGATTTATAATATAATTGGGTTTTACTATATGAAGATTAACATAAATGGTGTCGATTATAAAAAAGCATTGAAAATTAAAGCTTTGGAGGGCTAATATAGGAAACTTCTTGCATGGTCTGCTTAGAGCTTTGGATATTGTTAATCTTTGTCTTCTCTTAGTTAGAATATAAAAATAAAACGCTCAATCGTCATCAAAACTTTGGAAGTTTTGTGCAATAGCCATGATATCATAGCAACTTCAAATCCCACTAGGCATTTATTTAAAAAAGGGGATTAAATAAAAAATACCGTGTTTTGGAGACCAAGTGCTATCAAAAACCTAATGTGTTTTGGTCATTGATCTAGTCATTACAAATTTAATGGTTTCATGGTAGTAGAACATTTTGTTGTAATTCTATCAACAATTAAAACACCTTAGGTTTATGAGATTTTTGGTGTATTAAGGTTTTAAAATATGAAGATCAAAATGAATGATGTCGATCATCTAATATAATATTGGAGAGTAGACTTTTTGACGAGTGCATAGGAAGATATTCTTCCATAGATAAATGGCATATATATTCCTCTCTTTATGTGTATCAAGTGGTGTAGGTAATTTCATATACTAGCTGTTGAAAACTTCGTTTTCCATTTCATTTATACCATTTAGGTTGATCTTTATATACTAAAATATAGATATATTAATAATCTTAAACTTTTTAATTTATTTGAACATGAATCGAATTGTTACTATTAAACAATTTTACGCCAATATAACTTTTTCTCACCCTTAGAGAAAAAAGAGCTTGAGGTTCATTAGATTTATAATATAATTGGGTTTTACTATATGAAGATTAACATAAATGGTGTCGATTATAAAAAAGCATTGAAAATTAAAGCTTTGGAGGGCTAATATATGAATCTTCTTGCATGGTCTGCTTAGAGCTTTGGATATTGTTAATCTGTGTCTTCTCTTAGTTAGAATATAAAAATAAAATGCTCAATCGTCGTCAAGACTTTGGAAGTTTTGTTCAATAGCCAGGATATCATGGCAACTTCAAATCCCACTAGGCACTTTTTTAAAAAAGGGGCTTAAATAAAAAATATCCTGTTTTGGAGCCCAAGTGCTATCAATAACCTAATGTGTTTTGGTAGTTGATCTAATCATTACAAATTAAATGGTTTCTTAGTAATAGAACATTTTGTTATAATTCAATCAACAATTAAAACACCTTATGTTTACGAGATTTTTGGTGTATTAAGGGTTTATATGAAGATCAAAATGAATCATGTCGTTCACCTAAGATAATTTTGGAGATTGGACTTTTTGATGAGTGCATGGGAAAAACTTCCTTGGATAGATGACATATATATTCATATCTTTTTATATTAAAAGTATATAAGCAGGTGGTGTAGGTAATTTCCTACACGAGCTCTTGAAAACTACGTTTTTCATTTTATTTTTGCCATTTAGGTTGATATTTATATACTAAAATATAATAATCTCAATAATCTTATAGTTTTTAAATTATTTGAACATGAATCCACTTGTGACTATCAAACAATTTTACGACAATATAACCTTTTCTCACCCTTAGAGAACAAAGAGCTTGAGGTTCATTAGATTTATAATATAATTGGGTTTACTATTGAACATTAACATAAATATTAACATAAATGGTGTCGATTATAAAAAGCAGTGAAAATTAGAGCTTTGGTTGGCTAATATAGGAAACTTCTTACACAATCTGCTTATCTACCTTAACCTAATAATATATGAGCATCATATGCCATATAAGTAGTTAAGCACTTATGTCATTTACTCATCCATAAAAAAAGAAAGGATCAAATTGGGACAAAAGTATACACTTATGTGACCCACTTTTCTCATGGATGAGATTGTGTCACTTCATCGTATGTGAGCAAACTTGCTCATATATTATATGATACATATCTCCCTTTATATAGTTTGGTTAGGATGCATCCGGATGAACCAAATATGTGGTTCTAACTTACTGAAATTCAAGATCGGGAAACACATAAAAAATCCGTTCTATTAGATATAATCTAACATGTCCAATCTACTTACAAATAAAAATTCAAATGATTTGTTTGTGTTATACTTGTGTATCTAATGATAACAAATTAATTGATTTATGATAATTTTGAAATGTTGATTTTACGAGCATATTTTTGCAAAGGTAAAACATATTGAAATTATTTGAATTTTTGTTTGTAAGTAATGGATAGTTTAGACGTGTTAGATCATATCTAACAAAATAGATTTTTTCATTTGGTTTTTAAATTTGATTGTATTGAATCCACATGTATGATCAACTCGAATTCATTCTCATCAAACTATATACATACACACACATAGGGAAAATGTGCTTGTGCTTGTGCGCATGTAGTTACCACCTGCCCATTTTCCACATATTTTCATTTTTTGAATTTTTTTCATGGGATTGATGTTCACCTCATGGATGATCAACATACCAAAAATCAAGTGATTCCAATACTTTTTGAGCCACCATCTACCTCTTGCAACTTCAACTGTTTCAGTAAGTTTTCAGACCGTTGAAGTTCTACGAGGTAGATGTGTTCTCAAAAAGTATTGAAAGTGTGTTGATCATCCATGAGGTCAACAACATGTAGATGAAAATTTTGCAAAAAAAACTAAAAATATGGGAAAATGGGCATGTGTGTAAGTAACTTACATGCGTACATGCACATGCACATTTAACCATATATATTAGTATTCTATGACAAAATTTTGCACCAAATGATGGTGCAAAAAACATTTTAGCTTTTTAAGAAATTTTTTTGCAAATTTTTTTTGATGTTTAATTCATACAATTATATACCTCAAGAAAAATACTGGGCGAACTATAAGGAGATTTGAGCACCGATCCATCCGTTTCAATATTTAACGGTTTTAAAACATTAGAACTTTTTGTAATACGTTGATCGAAGGCCAAATCACATTATTTTTTAACCATTATGTTTTGAGGGGTGTATAACTACATGAAGTGAATGAGGAGAAATTTTTTTGAAAAAATTTCAAATAAATTAAAAATATTTTGGCACCGAATTTTCCGTGCGAAATGTTTGCACTTGAAAATTTTCATATATATATATATAGAATAAAGTAGATGAGTAGCTGATCCTATGGGAATGCACGGGCCAGTTTAGTTCGATTTTTATTAAAAATCTCAAACTGCACCGAATCACATTTTTTCTAATCCGAACCGAACCAAACCAAACCATATTTTTGCGGTCCAGTTTGAATCAAGTTTCAAGGTCTGGGATTTGGGCACATTAATAATGGGAAAAAATGAAATTCATTCTAGAATTCTCAAATCAAATTGAATTTCTTACCACATTTTCATAAACCACAGCCCTAGCATACCTTTCTGAATTTTCATTCTTCTCGCATCAAAAGTAGAGATCAAGCTATCTCCAAAACTCCCATTTTTATATAGAGAACAAACCCATATGCAAAGATGCCAATCATAAAAAATTAGAGACCAATACCACCTCCAAACTCTCAACGTTTATAGAGAGAACAAACCTCCTCCTTAAAGACCAAAACAAAAATTAGAGAATGTAATTAAAAACTTTGAGGACTAGAACTAGGTGCTTGTCAATCATGCTGGTGACTCGATGCCAAATGATCAGCTATGAAATGATGCTCGATGATCGCTGGGGAGATCATCGATGGATAGATAAGAGGATAAAGAAAGAAGAAGAGAGAAGTGGTGAGCCTGTGAAAGAGCATAAAAATATATTTAAAAAATAATTTTGAAAAAAAGGAACCCACATTGAGTTCTACTCCTTGAACTGCTGTATCTTCAACCCCATCGAGCACTGCACACTGATGTTCTATCCTTCTCTAGCATCGCCTTGACCTGCTAGAAACTTTGGGATTTTACAGAATTTGATTTTGGGGCAAGTTTGAGAATTGAGACAAAGAGAAAGAATAGTGGATTCATATAAGATTTATCACATGCTGGGTTGACTTGGGCTTTTAAAATATAACAGTGGGTTTTGGGTTTAAGCTTACAATTAAAAGAGGAAAACAGAAAGAAAACCAGTTTACTTGTTCGGTTCAATTCAACAATCTGTGGACGGTTCAGGATCAATTCAACAATCTTTGGTTGGGACTGAACCGTTTGCCCATTTAGATCAGAACCGAACCTCCAGTTCGGTCCAGTATGGTTGGTTTGAACCATAAGATGCTTACACTTAGCCAATATGGGAAATTTCATAGATTAGTCCTTAAAAACTTTTACTTTTTATGATCAATCTTGTTGATATGGTTTATGTAAAAAATATATAAATATACCTGTAATATTATGGGTTTAAAATTATTTGTACATGAATTGGATCAATTAAAAATTGAATGGTTTGCTGTAATTGTACTTTTTCTCACTCTAGATCAACAAAAGTACCGGGTTTACTAGATTGTGTTGTATTTTAGGTTTTGGTATAAGAACATTAACATGAATGGTGCCAATCAACGAAGAAAGTATTGGAAAATAGATTTTTTGTACGTGTATGAAATGTCATACACTGATTGCTCATCTCGCTTAACCTCATATGTATGTATGTATGTATGTAAAATAATAAGCGACTCAGCTAGCTAAGGAGAAAACTTCCTCGGCTAGCTTTCCTTGGCTGGCTCACGCAACTTCTTCTCCTTTATTTTTTGATAATCGGATCTGCTCATTTTGTTCATATTGTTCTAAAATCTTAAACCATCAATTTTCAAGTGAACCCTAGGAGTTTTGATCGTTTACCTAACCATTGCAAAATGTTTACGCAACTGTTAAATTTGCGACGAGTAGATGAATGAGCAAAAAACATTGGGGATTCACTTGAAAATTGATGGCGTGAGGTTTCAGAACATGAAAAATCAAAATGAATGGGTTTGGATCGAAAAAAAGGATTGGGGGTTTGACACTAGCAAACGAGGAAATTTCCTACTTGTCTAGCTGATACCCATATTTCTCATACATATGCAGAATAATAGGAAACTTGACATATATGGCTAAGCTATTAGATATTAAGACACCCCAAGTGTGATTTTAATGATGATTAAATAAATGAGGTGTACAAATCATAGTTATGAGCGTGTAGGCACAAAAATTTACTACAAAAGAATGAGTTCAAAGCCATGCATCCAAGATTCACATCAAGACCAATGGAGTTCACCCAAAGTCACGAAGGATTCAATTGCAGAGTACACGGTCAAGATGAAGGTGTGGTGAAGCTCAATTACTACAACTTAAGTTCAAGAGTAAAAGACATGAATATGAAGACTCAAAGCTACATCAAAGCCAAAGAGAGTGGTAAATTTGATATATTTCATTTCATGTCTTTAGATATTATCTAAGCTTTCAATTGAAGATTCACACACTAAGAAAAATATTTTAAATGTTTTAAAAATATTTTAAAATGATTTAGACAGAGATTCTATATTTTCTGATGAGTATCAATGTATCAGAAAACTGGTCGCCCAGTCAGAGAACTGCGGTTGACCAGTGAAAAACCCAACTCTATGGAATCTGTGGTCCTGACAGTGAGTCGATCAGTATTATTTCACTGGTCGCCCAGCAAGCCACTGGTCCCCAGTGAGTGTATTGTGGTCGACTAGTGAGCCCCAACGGGCATGTTTGACTTTCTCCTAACTATCTGTTAGAGAGACGGTGGCCATTGGAGGGAATTTTAGGGTATCTGTTTTGTGCAGATTTCATCCATATATATGATTGTTGTGAGAGTTAAAGTATGCAATTATTGATCAATTTTAAGCTTTCAAAAGTGTTTTTCAGCTCTCTCAAGCCCTAAAAGATTTTCTTCTTGGCCAAAGTTTTTAACATTCTTTCAAAGCCTTTAAGCAATTGTTTTACTGGGCCTAATTG
Source organism: Scilla litardierei (assembly GCA_030789695.1). Lineage (NCBI taxonomy): Eukaryota > Viridiplantae > Streptophyta > Magnoliopsida > Asparagales > Asparagaceae > Scilla > Scilla litardierei. The sequence goes on along the minus strand of JAULAV010008155.1, from coordinate 21,625 downwards.
ATTTCAATCTCAGAGCTTCATCTATATTTTCTTTGAGATTGAATCGATCTTTCTTGATCTCCCAAGTTTTAATCTTCATTTTGATATCAAAAGAATTTTCTTTAGCCATGCACATATACACTCAAGCTTCAATTCGTGGTTACAGGAGCATTGCAACAATATACAAAAGTATAAGTGAAATCCACACAACGGTACGGTGGTAAGTTATTGGTATTGGTTGTATCTGGTAAAAGTCTCATTTGTTAGAGGTCCTCTTGTAAAGATGTTGGGTTGGAAATCCTTGCTAGAGTTTGATTGTATCGACCCTCTAGTTGAGACTGGAAGTTGTAGAAGTTCTAATAGTTGTCGAGGTAAGTTGCTCTCATTTGAGAGTTAATGATTACTAGAGTAGGTCAAGGAGTACCGAACTAGGGTAAAAATGTTTGTGTGTTTGCGATTGTTGTCTCTTGACTCTATGTCTCTTTATTTGCATTGTGTTTTGATTTTGATGTGCACTTACTTTCTATTGCAAGTATTTGAGTTAGGTGATTAAATCCAAGTTAGGTAACTTCAGTTGGAATGTTAGGCATACATAGATAAATTAATTTAATTTGCAATTAGTTTCAAATAACACTATTCATCACTCCTCTAGTGTTTGCTTGCCATCTACAGGATTTCCCAACACGTGGTATCAGAGCTACATTTGATTAGATGACGTCAACTTCATCCCATGCTGAGGGAATTTTCACTACTCGACCACCGTTGTTTGATGGAACCAACTATGCTAGGTGGAAGACGATGATGATGATTCATCCCCAAACCATGGATCTCTACATTTTGACTATTGTAAAGAATAAGTACGTAGTGCCGGATACTCCAATGAGCCATGGGAGAAGGAAGTTAAAAAAGGGCAGCCTCAACGTCAAAGTCATGAATGCATTATTCGTGCTTTAGATGGGAATGAGTTCAATCGTGTCTCCCAATGTGCGACCGCACACCAAATTTGGTGCACATTCGAGGCAACTCACGAATGTGCTAACCAAGTAAAGGAATAAAAAATTAATGTTTTGAATAATAAAGTTGAACATTTTAAAATGGAGGAAGGTGAGTCCATTTCTGACATGAACATTAGATTTTCAGAAATTATTCATGGTCTTACTGGCTTGGGAAAGAAAGTTTCTTTGTATGAGCAGGTTATGAAGATTATACGATCACTAAGGCCGGAGTGGAAACTAAAGACGACGGTGATAAAGGATGCACACAACATGTCAATGCTCACCATAGAAGATCTTATTGGAAACCTTATAGTCTTCAAGATTGAGTGTGAAGAAGAGAAGGAGCTTCAACTCAAAAAGAAGAATTTGGCTTTCAAGGCAAGAGTTAGAGTTGGATGAGTCCGACCTAGATGAGGATAGCATGTCACTCATCTCAAGGACCTTCAAGAGGAGTTAAGGAGTAAGTTATCTAAACAAAAATCTCGCTTATCTAATGATATCATTTGATTTGGATATAACAAGACATGACACATAAGAAGAGATTGTCCGCATGTGAAGTATAAGAACAAAGACAAGGACTAACTCATGGACAAGTACAAGAAGAAGAAGATTTACAAAGATGAGAAGATAAAGAAGCGAAGAGGAAGGCATTTGCGTATTGGGATATGAGTGATAATGAGAAAAGCTCCGAGGACTCATCCTCTTCATCGGATGTAGAAGAAGAAGGTAAGCATGTCTACTTCTCGAAGATAGTGATGATTATGATAGTTGTGATGATAATGATAATGAGGATGATAGTGTATATTTTGATGTTGATCATGTTTTTAATGATTTATGTGTGCAGCACGAGAAATTGCTTAGGGATTATAACAAGCTAAAAAAGATTCATAAAAATTGAGTTAATTTAAAAAATATAGTTGAAGAAGAAAATGCTAGGTTAATATTGGAAATTATGAAATTAAAGGATACTCCTGAAAAATTAAATCTTCTTAATCAAAAAATAGAAAATGGCAACAAAATCTTGGGGTTGAAGTCCAACAATTAAAATTGGATAATAAAAGACCTATCAATGATTCTAAAATTTTGAATACTAGGTTAGAAAATCTAAGTAATGAGATAGAAGTAATTAAGTCCAAATATAATAGTTTGCATAATAATGTCTCAAAATTTAATCAAGGTAAACGACACTTAGATAATTTAATAGGATATCCTATAATCAATAATAATAAAAATAGACTAAGTTACACCCCCAATCCTAATTATAGTAATACAAGGACCCCAAAAAGTCAACCTAAACCAACTAATGTTAGAGAGACAACCACAATCAATGCAAATCCTAATAAAGGAAAAATAATTAAAATTTGGATTTCAAAAAGTTTAAATCAAAAGATGTTCAACGATTATGTTATTAAATTTAAATAAGATATTCATCGTACACCTAATTAAAAATGTATAAAAGATGGGAAAGCCAAACCTAATTGAATTTGGTTTTTAAAATGAATAGTTTAGGTTTCACTTAAGTAAGATACTCTAATATAATCTTTGGTATCTCATACTTATAGGGTTATATAATTTATAGGGTTATTTAATTTGAATGTGTATGCTTGATTTGTTTGTGAATGTAGGATACTTTAGAAATCATATGAAATGATTTGGGAGAGATTCACTCAAATTTGGCTGATCCAGTGAGTTTTAGGTTCACTGGTCGACCACTGTTATGCCACTGGTTGACCACCAGCTGCGTTTTTAGAACTCTAGAATTGGATCTGTTCTATCGTTTGATGGGTTATTGGATTGATTTGAGCTTAACCGAATATACTCGTTTCCTAATGGGTTCCTATGACTCAAACCCATTAAGGAAAATTAATCCTAGCCCTCCAATCTCATCATATGGCCAAGATTACTCCTCTTTCACTCATAACCCTAAATCTAACTTAAAGCTCCTTATTTTCTCCCTAGAGCCCCTAAATCAAAATCCACCAAAATTTCTTCATTCCTCTTAATTGATCCTCAGTTCCTCGAGGATTTCAAGTGATTTCTACAAGACTTTCATCTTAGATAGATATAATTTCATCTCATTTTATCTAAGATTTGTGTTGCATTGCATCATACTTTAGCTTGCACTCATATAATTTGTGTAGATCACCATACACTCACTATTTGAAAATGCATAGCTGCACCTAAGAAGAAAAGATCATCTTCTCAATTTTTATCTTCTCAACAACCTGAAAAATCATCCATAGTATAGTTCAGTTCCTGAATAAACCTGAACTGATGAATATTTATGAGAGGAACCCCAAGCTAAAATTTTTACAAGAAAGGTTTTTAAGTTTGATGACTTTGGAGGTTATGAGATTAGGCAAGCTTTTGGCTACCAAGGGATTGCGAGACTACTCTCTATTGATAATTTTTGTAATTGCTATCCTAGGTTGGTTCATTTATTTTATTCAATACGATTATGAGTGCATCAAGTTTTTCCACTAGGGTAAAGAATAGACACTTCAACCTAGCACCCATCATTATTAAAAACATATTAGGTATCCCGTGCCAAGGAGTAATGCTTAAAGAGATCATTAATGACCGCGATATTCTTGATCTCATGTTCTCTAAGGGTATATCCAGCCCAAACATTATAACAAAGAAAATGAGATCACGGGTAATAATTCTTGCACGAATCATTTCTTATAATATTTTGCAAAAATATGGGAGCTACATCATTTTATCTGAGAACTTGACAAAATGTGTTTATGCCCTCGTAGCCCAGATAAAAAATAAATTGGACAAGTTTGATTTATAATGACTTTGTCCACATTCCCGCATCATCATTGCACCATGGACACTTTCTCACTCATATTTTCATACACCATGGCATTTATCTAGGCACGTAGATTCATATTATGTCTCCCAAAGTTAGGTTGGATAAGGATGCATTAACTAGAATGCAACTTCATCAAAATCCCACCGACATTCGTCCTGATTTTGTTACTGATTCATCTGATGATAATCTGAGGGTGAGCCCATTCTACCATCCCATCCTGAAGGCTCACCTAGTGCATCTGCTACTCCATCATACATTGTCATGATCCTGTTTAGGTTGGATCAGTTAGAAACCAATTTGAGACAGGAGGAGATGAATTTGAAACTGGATTAACTCAAGCATCAATGGAACAAGACTTCTATCTGAAGCTTAATATGATTGAGTATATGGTTGATGAAATCCAACCAGAGATCATGGAGATTAAAGCCAAACTTTATGGACATCCTCCTCCCTCTGATGCTTAGTTATTTTGAGAGTGATGTGATGTAGTACTTAGTACTTGTTATTTATTTTGATGGTGTTTGTTATGAACAAATTCTATGTTTTGGTTATGTATTATGAGACATCCTTAGCTTGATATTTTGGTTTGTATTCAAACATATTATCCTAGATGCTATAATATTATGGTTTGTAATGCTTATATCACTGGTGTTATATGATGTTTTTGAGCTTGTGATGAGAAATTATGATATGTGACATATTGGACATATGTTGGATATGCAAGCTATTCTTGAAAACTATCTTCATGTGATTATATTCTTAGTATTGTTATGCAGATCCATATTCTTGCATAATGTTGAGATATTAAACATGATACTTAATCTAGATATCCTGTCGTGATTAAAATATTATGAGATTGACATTCTTTTTTATATCTATCTTTTGACTCATTATTTATGTCATAACACTTTATCTCTTAAGCTCATGATACACACTATGCTATAATACAACATAAAATTATTAGTCTCTCATTTCACTTTTTGATATGACAAGGGGAATAAGAATAAGAATGCATATAAAATATAAAGTCTGACATCATATGTTTATAGTAGATATTAACATGTGGATATTAATTTTATATCCTTATATGAGACAAAGCTTGAACTCTCACTCACTCATGATATAATATGAAATTGTGCTTCATTTATGATTATTCTAACATGCAGAGATGCATGGGGAGTTTAAAGATAATTTCTAATACCACGATCAATTTAGGGGTAAGTATATTTTGTTTAAGAATTTCATGTTATTTCATATTTTAATTTTATATCATTTGTTTTCATCATCAAAAAGGAAGAGAATGTTAGATATTGAGATACCCCAAGTGTGATTTTGATGACGATTAAACAAATGAAGTGTACTAATCATGATTATTTGTGTGTAGGCACAGAAGTTTACTACAAAAGAATGAGTTTAAAGCCATGCATGAAAGATTCACATCATGACCAATGAAGCTCACCCAAAGTATGAACGAATTCAATTGGAGAGACACGGTCAAGATAAATGTGTGGATGAAGCTCAATCAAGGTAACTCAAGTTCAAGAGTCAACGCCATGAAGATGAAGACTCAATGTTACATCAAAGCCAAAGAGTGGTAATTTTTGTTAGATGTATATGTCCCTTTGTATAGGGTCTTTTGTGCTTATTTACATTTCCCTGTACTCTATATATATCGGGCTATTGCCCTTGGAATAATACAAGAGAGTTTATTCCTAACATGGTATCAGAGCCGGGTTTAACCTAAACCCTAGCTGTCTTTCTCTCTCCCACAAAATCCAAAAACCCTAGCCGCGCCGATCGCGATCCGCAAAATCCGAAAACCCCAACCTAAACCCACGGTGGGCGCCACGATCACGATCCGCCTTTCTCGATCGCGTCTCCCGCCTCTCCCGTCGCCTGCGGTGGCGTCGCCTGAGAGATCGCCTCTCCCAGGCTCTATCGCGTCTCCCGCCTAGCGGTCTTTCTCTCTCCCGCCTCTATCGCGTCTCCCGTCGCCAGCGGATCGCCTCTCCCGTCGCCAGCGGATCTCCCGTCGCCTCGATCGCGTCGCCTGCGGTTCTGCCTATCGCGTCTCCCGCCTATCGCGTCGCCTGCGGTGACGTAGCGGATCTGCCCATCGCGTCGCCTGCGGATTCCCCATCGCCTGTGGATCGCGTCTCCCGCCTCGAGCACGCCGTGGAACCGCTTACCAGCTCAGCAGTTCTGCCTGAGGCCCCGCCTCGATCGCGTCTGCCTGAGGCCGCCCCCGCCTCGATCGCAGCCACGTCAGGCTGCTCTGCCTCGATCGCGTCTGCTATGCCTCGCCCCCGCCTCGATCGCATCTGCCTCCATCGCCTCTGCCTGACGCCGCCGCGTCTGCCTGAGGCCGCCTCCGCATCTGCCTGAGGCCGCGTCTGCCTGAGCCACGTCATCCTGCCGCGTCTGCGTCGAGATCTCCCGCAGCGTTGCGCCAGCACCCCGCGCTCTGCGCCAGCACCTCGCGCCTCCCGCAGCGTCTGCCGCAGATCTCTCGTCTTGCGCCTCCCGCCTCGCGACTCCCGCAGCGTGCCCGCTGCTGTCTGCCGTCTTCCGCAATCTGCTCTCTTCATATGGCGTCTCCTACGGATCTACCTCTTCATCATCATCATGTTGCTATCCCTCGGTGTTCATTGATTTTTGATGGCCTTAATTATAAAGAGTGGATACCGCACATTCGTCTCCATATGCGCGGTCAGCGCCTTTGGGACCTTCTCACCGGCGATCGTCATTGCCCACCACGACCGGTGTTTCCCAGCGAGACACCACTCCCACCCACTGCTGATGACACCGCCAAGAAGGCGGCAACCGATGCATATGCGACTGCTGTTGCTGCTTATTCCTCTCAGGATGTCCTATACCGGCGGTGGTGTGATGACGATGCTCGTGCCGCCAACATCCTCATCGCTAGCATTGATGTGTCCCTGACTGGCGACATCGTGAGTTTGGCGACGTCTCAGCTGATGTGGGATCATCTTCGCTCTCACTATGAGCCTACCGGTGACTCCCTCTACCTTGCTGTCGTCAGACAGGAGCAGTCTCTTCAGCAGGGTGATGCCACGGTCGATGAGTTCTATGCACAGATATCTTCTATCTGGCGTCAGCTCGACTCTTTGGGACCAGCGATCTGTCGTATCTGCCAGTGTTGCCAGCATCAGCACTCCCACCTGCAGCTTCGTCGAGTCTATGACTTTTTGACCCGACTTCGGCCTGAGTTCGAGCAGATACGTGCCCAGCTGCTTGCTCGTCACCCACGCGTGACGTTCTTGGAGGTTCTTGCTGCTATTCGTACCGAGGAGACTCGTCTTCGTACTGCTGGTCTTTTGGCACCTTCTGCTTCTGTTTTGGCGACCCGTGCTCCTGCCTTTTCTGCTCCCATCACGCCAGATCTGCTTTCTGCTACAGCACCCGTGCGAGGTGACACCAGACGCTGCACCTACTGCCACCGAGACAGACATGTGGAGGCGCATTGTAACAAGAAGCGGCGGGATCAGGCCGCTGCCAAGAAGAAGGAGCCTCACACTGGGGTTTTCGCATCTCAGAGGAGCACTGCCCCATCTGATACTGAGCATGAGCTTCTCACATTATTTCGTCGGATGTCTGCTTCTGGGACATCAGGTTCTGCTTCTTCTGCCAGTCAGCCTCCAGGTACTGCGACACCATCTTCCACCACCTCAGGTACCTCTCCTTGGATCCTTGACTCTGGTGCTTCATTTCATATGACTCCTGACCCTACCACTCTACATTCCATTAGTACTCCCTACCGCTCTGTCACAGTTCTCACTGCAGATGGCACCCCACTTTCAGTTACAGGGCTAGGCACACTTTCTAGTCCCACTTTTCATGTCCCTGCTGTGTCCCTCGTTCCAAAACTCACCATGCAGCTTATGTCGGCAGGCCAACTTACTGATCATGGCTGTCGTGTTATTCTTGATTCTGACTCTTGTTCTATCCAGGATCGTCGCACGGGCACTATAGTTGGTTCTGGCCCCCGCAGGCGTGATTCTCCACGTCTTTGGGAGCTTGACTGGCTTCATCTTCCTTCCGCTGCCTCTGCCAGTCCTCCCATCACGACTATTGCATCCGCCTCTGCTGCATCATCTACCGGTTCGTTTGCCCAGTGGCATCATCGCTTAGGACATCTCTGTGGTTCGCGTCTTTCTTCTCTGGTTCGTAGAGGCTTATTAGGGTCTGTCTCTGGTGATATGTCTTTAGACTGTATGGGCTGTAAACTAGGCAAACAGTTACAGCTACCTTATCCTACTAGTGAGTCTGTCTCTCAGAGTCCCTTTGATCTTGTTCACTCTGATGTATGGGGTCCGGCCCCCTTCGTTTCGAAAGGGGGTCATCGCTACTATATTATATTTATAGATGATTTTTCTCGCTATACTTGGATATACTTTATGTCCTCTCGTACTGAGGTTTTATCTATCTATAAATCTTTTGCTACCATGATCCTTACACAGTATAGCACTCCCATTCGGGTTCTTCGTGCTGACTCTGCTGGAGAATACTTATCTCGGCACCTTCGTGCCTTTCTTGATACCCAGGGCACTCTCTCACAGTTTTCCTGTCCTGGTGCTCATGCCCAGAATGGCGTTGCTGAGCGCAAGCATCGTCATTTACTAGAGACTGCTCGTGCCCTTATGATTGCTTCCTCTGTTCCCCCTCAGTTTTGGGCTGAGGCTGTATCTACTGCTACATATCTCAGCAACATGCAGCCATCTTCTACTCTTCAGGGTGCGATTCCACTCGAGCGCCTTCCTACACCACCTCCAGATCTGCCGTCCTATCCTGAGCTTCGTCTTTTTGGTTGTGTCTGCTATGTCTTGTTGGCCCCTCGTGAGCGCACCAAGTTGACAGCCCAGTCTGCTGAGTGTGTTTTTTCTTGGATATAGTGATGTGCACAAGGGATATCGGTGTTGGGATCATGTAGCTCGACGGATGCGGATTTCTCGAGATGTGACCTTTGATGAGTCTCGTCCCTTCTTCCCTCATCCTTCTTCATCTTCCAGTTCGGCTTCTATTGTTGAGCCTCTTTTGTTTCTCACTTTTCCTGATAGTCCACTATCCACCATTCCACCACCCATACCTCCATCACCTGTGCCCTCGCCTCCACCACCAGTGCCTCCGATCACCTCTGCACCTACCCCAGGACATGTTTCTCCCTTTTCTCTTCACTACACTCGTCGTCAGCGCGTCGAGGATCCTCCTGTTGTATCTTCCCATGAGATGCCTTCCATCATCAGTGCCCCTCCTGAGTTGCCCTCTTCCTCCAGTGACCCTCCTCGTTACCACCTTCGTGATCGTGAGTCACTACGCCCTCCTGGTCGGTTTACTTCTCTGGGTGTCATTCTTGCCGAGCCGACCTCTTATCGCGATGCCGCTGCTCACCAGGAGTGGCAGCATGCTATGGCAGAGGAGATTGCTGCGCTTGAGCGTACTGGTACGTGGGATCTTGTACCCCTGCCTACCCGTGTTCGTCCTATCACGTGCAAGTGGGTTTACAAGGTCAAGACCAGATCTGATGGTACTCTGGAGCGCTACAAGCCTCGTCTTGTGGCGCGCGGTTTTCAGCAGGAGCATGTGATAGATTTTGAGGAGACATTTGCTCCTGTTGCACATATGACTACTGTTCGCAGTCTTATTGCTGTTGCTGCTGTTCATTCATGGACTATTTCCCAGCTTGATGTCAAGAATGCTTTTCTCAATGGCGTTCTTGATGAGGAGGTTTATATGCGACCACCACCTGGCTATTCTGTCCCCGAGGGCATGGTTTGTCGCCTTCGTCGCTCTCTATATGGTCTTCGGCAGGCTCCCCGTGCTTGGTTTCAGCGGTTCTCTTCTGTCGTCACTGCTGCTGGTTTTGTTGCGAGTGATCATGATCCTGCTCTCTTTGTTCATACTTCATCTCGTGGTCGGACGCTTCTCCTTTTGTATGTGGATGATATGATTATCACTGGAGATGATCCCCAGTTTATTGTTTTTGTGAAAGCACGGCTAAGCGAGCAGTTTCTTATGACGGATCTTGGCCCTCTTCGTTACTTTCTGGGGATTGAGTTTTCCTCCACACCTGATGGCTACTATCTCTCTCAGGAGAAGTATATTCAGGATCTTCTTGATCGGGCTTCTATTGTTGATCAGCGTACCGCTGATACACCGATGGAGCTGAATGTCCATCTTTGCTCTACTGACGGTGAGCCTCTTCCGGACCCCACTCGTTATCGACATCTTGTTGGCAGTCTGGTCTATCTTGGGATCACTCGGCCGGATATTTCATATTCCGTGCACATCCTGAGCCAGTTTGTTTCTGCACCTACTTAGCTTCACTACAGCCACCTTCTTCGTGTCCTGCGTTATCTGCGCGGGACCAGCCACCGTCGATTATTCTTTCCACGCTCTGGCCCTTTACAGCTCCATGCTTACTCTGATGCGACTTGGGCCAGTGATCCTTCTGATCGTCGGTCTCTATCTGCCTATTGCGTCTTCCTGGGTGGCTCTCTCATCACTTGGAAGACCAAGAAGCAGCAGGCGGTTTCTCGATCGAGTGCAGAGGCTGAGTTGCGTGCTATGGCCTTATTGACAGCAGAGATTATTTGGCTACGTTGGTTACTTGAGGATTTTGACGTGTCTATTTCCACCCCTACTCCTTTGTTGTCTGACAGTACAGGTGCCATCAGTATTGCTCGTGACCCGGTGAAGCATGAGCTCACCAAGCACATTGGTGTGGACGCCTCTTTTACGCGTTCACAGGTTCGGGATGAGGTTATTGCTCTACAGTATGTGCCTTCTGAGTATCAGCTCGCAGATTTCTTCACAAAGGCCCAGACCAGAGCACATCACAGTTTTTACCTTTCCAAACTCAGTGTTGTTGATCCACCATGAGTTTGAGGGGGGGGTGTGTTAGATGTATATGCCCCTTTGTATATGGTCTTTTGCGCTTATTTACCTTTCCCTGTACTCTATATATATCGGGCTATTGCCCTTGGAATAATAAAAGAGAGTTTATTCCTAACAATTTTGATGTATTTCATTTCATGTCTTTAGATATTATGTAAAACGTTCAATTGAAGCTTCACACCCTTCGAAAAATGTTTTAAATATTTTAAAATATTTTAAAATGATTTATAAAGAGAATTTCATGTTTTCTGATATGTATCACATGTATCAGAAAACTCGTCTCTCAGTCGGAGAACTGTGGTCGACCAGTGAAAAACCCAACTTTCTGGAATCCGTGGTTTTGACTGTGAGTCAACCAGTGTTGTTCCACTGGTCGCCCTGTGAGTGTACCGTGATCGACCAGTGAGCCCTAACAGTCATATTTGACTTTCTCCCAACTATTCGTTAGAGAGACGTTGGAGAGACGTTAGAGGGCAGTTTGGGAAATCTGGCTTGTGTGATTTCATCCACACACACATAGATTTGTTGTGAGAGTTAAGTACACAATTATTAATCAATCTTTAAGCTTTCAAAAATGTGTTTTAGCTCTCTTAAGCCGTAAAAGATTTTCTTAGTGGTCAAAAAATTTAACATTCTTTCAACGTTTTAAAGCAATTGTTTTTACTTGGCTTAATTGATTTCAATCTCATAGAGCTTCATCTTTATTTTCCTTGAGATTGAATCAATCTTTCTTAATGTCTTAAGTTTTAATCTTCATCATTTTTGAGATCAAAAGAATTTTCTTTAACCACACACATATACACTCAAGCTTCAATTAGCGGCTATAGGAGCATTGTAACAATATATAAAAGAGTAAGTGAAACCCATACAAAGGTGTGATGTTAAGTTATTGTTATTGGTTGTATCTTGCAGAAGCCTCATTTGTTAAAGGTCCTCTTGTAAAAGAGGTTGTTGGGTTGTTGGAAATCCTTGCTAGAGGCAAGGTGATTATATTGACCCTCTAGTTGAGAGAGGAAGTTGTAGAAGTCATCATATTTGTTGAGGCAAGTTGCTCTCATTTGAGAGGTTGGTTAGTGGATGCTAGAGTAGGTCAAGGTGTGACCGAACCATGGTAAAAATCTTTGTATGTTTGTGATTATTGCCTCTTGACTCTATTTCTATTTACTGGCATTGTGTTTGATTCCACTGTGCACTTACTTTCTATTATAAGTATTTGCGTTAGTTGATTAAGATCCAAGTTATGTAACTCTGGTTGGAATCTTTGGCATACATAGATGGATTAATTTTAATTTGTAATTATTTTGAGATAACACTATTCCCCCCTCCTTTAGTGTTTGCTTGCCATCTACATGATCATCTAACATAAGCCACATATGCACATCAAAAAGTTTATATTCTCTTATTTGTTCGGATGACCGGAGTTGTTGATTTTGATCTTCATATTCTAAAACTTCAAAACAGAACACAATGTGTTTTGTTCCTTCATCCACCTATCACAAATTTAACGGTTTCACATAAATAGAACTTTTTATCACGGATAAATGAATGGGCAAACCCCATTGGGTTGACTTGAAATTTGATGTTTTGGGGTTTTAGAATGTGAAGAACAAAATGAACGGTTCCGATCTTCTAAAAATATTGGAAGTTGTAGTTTAATAGGATAACATGTGGCTTAGCCACCTGTGTCATACGTTTCCTATTATTCACTCACACATATGACAATTTGCAGAAACTAACCATGTTCTATTGGTAAATGGGGTACTAATACCCCTAATTTAGAGTTAGTTTCTGCTAATTTCTTAGATTGTGTATTAATACACCAATGCCAATGGAATAGGGGTAGTTTTTGCAATTTACCCTATTTTAAAAAAATCATCGTCCATGTACCTTTTTATTCTCTCTCAACATTGGCTTCAGTTCCAGTTTGCACTTTCACCTCATTCACATCTTTCTACAATTAAATACTAAATATTTTGTAAATTTCTATATGCCCTGTTATTGATTCTGCCATATGGGCTCCTTAGATTTAGAATATTCGTTTGAGTGCACTATGCTTGGGAGCCCTCAATCTCACCTGCTGGAGAAGTGTCACTCTTCTACTGTTGTTTCTTTACACAAGCCTTTTTTGTATCCAATTTGATTTTCCTCCATTAGCATATGAAGACTTTCCATGTTGCACATAATGTATTAGTTTCTTTAAATAGCGGACAGACGGTCGTGTTAGATATCATGTATGTACTCTAATTGGGTCAGACAAGTCGCCCCCTTGTGACTTGAACCCAATTACTGGTGACTCAAGCCTAGAGTTTATCTTGGGTTAGTGTTTGGGTCAGGATTGCCCACCCCTATCTAAAACACGTTTATGAACTAAAAGTGAGAGAGAAGTTTGGAACGATATTGAAACCTAACAGACTTTGAATAGATACAAAGAAATGAAACTTATCTTGGGTGCAATTTTAGTAAAATAAACGGGGGAATAGTTCATGTTGATGACGGGGAACCAACTAATTGTAAGTGTTATTTGTCACCGAGGCTCATGATAATCATGAGGCATGAATGTGAATTATATGATTATTCTCAGAACTAGTGTGGGGATGGCTGACTTGGATGAATCCTTGAGTTCAATACCAACTGACCAATGATTGCTTGGAAATTCTGTGAGATGCTTACTAGAAAAGTATTATGGGCGATAATATTGTCCCATATTGAAAGAAATCAAGGAAAAAATGAACTTAAAAATGATGGATACGTGAGAATATCAAATATGTCTGATAAGGAACGGGCGCTTCATGGGATATTAAGTAGATTCAATAGAGAATACATTGTGGGGAAACCATTTGTGATGATTTAGACACATTCAGCAGAGTCCCTTGGTATATCTGCCTCATATCTTGTAAACTCTTTCTTCTAGTTTAACGTTGTCACTTACTTTTTGCCATTATATTGATCTTTGTGATGCTCTGGCAAATGTGCAAGTTTATGACTGTGCAAATTGCAGCCAAACTACGTATGAAACTTTGAACTAGGATGGACTATATATTTGGCATCTTGGCCAACAACATGGCGCCTACCTTACCTTCACCTTTCTGTAAGACTATATTCCAGCAGGCACGGTTTTAGTTTCCACCATTTCTACATAGACAAATATTCATGTATTAATGCTTCCATGTGTGTCGGATAAATATATAATTTATGATAGCTCTTGGGCGATTGATTTGCCTTCCTGTTTCCTTTATTAACTTCTTTTATTTTGTTTATTTGTTTTATGGACCCATGTTTGCCAACAGTCACTGCTGGAATTTACGGTGTATTGCACAATGATTCAATGTTTTAGACTTTGTTATGTTTTATAATGATGTTGCTATTTTCTGACAGCAAAAGTTCACCATGGTACCTCATTGGTCAATGTCGATTGGCTTCATGGTGGTGCGGAATCGTTACTTACAATTACAAATTTTCTTGTTGTTTTGGGATTAAAGGAGGGCTGAGGAAGATCCAGAATGTATAGTACACGCCTGTGGCTTGCTCTGAAACCAAGGATCAGTCTTCTGTCTAGGTATTTGACTGGCATACCACCCATGAATCTTGATTTCTTCATTTGATAATGTAGCAATTTGCAACTGTCTTCAAATATCCTATTTACTTCATTTATACCTTCGTTATAGTCTCTAATCTTGACTGATAAAAATTAATATATTTGATAATATTCCATGTTTATTTTACACAAATTGATAAGGTTAAAGCACAGATAGTTAGGTCTTTGATCAACTGAAATGATTTGAGCTCTTGATTTGGTAGTGTTAAGATTAAATGGTCAATGTTATGTGGAAGACGTTGGGGTTTATACTGTTTGGGGGCGAATCGTCTTTTTTCTTTGTGCATCTTTATAGACAATGCGTATCCATTGTCTCTTTACGTAAGTTTGTCCATTCCGACTCCGTTGTCTCATAAGCATTTCCTATTATCAATATGTAGAAGATGGGTATCACACTTTAAGTTCTAACCTGTTTGGGGTCTATTGTAAGTAAAGTTTTGATGAATCGGCCAAGAAACATTGAAGGAACATATATCTAGAGTAAGATCTTTTCCAACTGACGATTTAATTTTTCCGCAAGTTGTAGGCTATGTCGATTCCGACTTTACAGGTGATCTTGATGAAAGGAGATCTATGACAGGCTACATATTCACCATGTCAGGAGCTCCTATATGTTGGCGAAGTAGACTTCAGTCTAGTCTACGATGAACCTGTCTACTACGGAGGCAGAATACATGGCATTGACTAAAACAGTGAAGGAGACGATATGTCTGATGGGCTTGATGGATGACCTGGGAGTATACCAAGAGAGGTATGATCTTCATTGTGACAGTCAAAGTACAGTGCATTTAGCTAAGAATCAGGTATTCTATGCATGTATCAAGCATATCGATGTGAGGTACCATTTTGTCATAGACTATGTGGAAGAAGAAGAAGACGACATCAATTTCCTGAAGATCGGACTGGAAGACACCCCGTGGACATGTTCACTAAGGGTGTATTTGGAGCTAAGTTTAAGCACAGCTTGGACTTGCTTAATGTGGTTTCGAGGTGATGTCGATGGCGGCTCAGTTGGGGCATTGAGACTCGGTGGAGCCAGATGAGCCCCGATGGGATCATTGAGCTCTTCGGA
Organism: Scilla litardierei; assembly: GCA_030789695.1. Classification (NCBI taxonomy): domain Eukaryota; kingdom Viridiplantae; phylum Streptophyta; class Magnoliopsida; order Asparagales; family Asparagaceae; genus Scilla; species Scilla litardierei. Next base: position 6,251 of record JAULAV010008155.1, on the reverse strand, counting down.
GTAAGTAGAAGGGAACACAAGGTGACTCTTACCAAGGTGGTGCATTGAAGATTGACTATGTGACAGATGCCTAAATCTCGACAAGGTGGAGATTTATGAATGAGTTGGCTCGATTAAGATGCTAAAGAAGTATTGAATATGTGCAGACGAGCTATCTTATGCATGGCTAGCTCATTTGTATGGGATCTCGTGGATGACAGACAACACTAGAAGGGGGGTTGAATAGTGTTGTGAGTAAAGTAATAAAATTCTTCGTAAAATTTAAACCCTTCTAAAAGTTGCTTAAGTCTCAAATAAGAGTTACCTCAATTTGTAATTAACCAACACAATTAATAAGCTTGTAATGATTATATAAAAGAGATGATAACAGTGGAATAAAGGATTACAAGTAAAAATAAAAAGATATGAGAGACAAATAGAGTCACAGCGCAAACACCACGATTTTTAACCTGGTTCGGCCCAACCTTGGGCTACGTCTAGCAACCTGTCCACTAGCTCTCAAACCCGAGAGCAACCTTGCCTCAACTCAACGAGGAGGACTTGTACAAACACTTAGCTCCAATTGCTAGAAATTTCCAATCACCTAGTTTACAACCCAGGTAGGAATTTCCAAATTACAATGCAACACTTTCCTTACACACAGGAATACAACTTCCAAGCCTTCTTCAAAGGCTTTACAAAACTTTTATAAATGAGTACAACAACTTTGATTCCTATAGCCAATATATATGAAGTTGTGAATAATGTGGCTATATAGAAATCAAATCTCTTGATCAAAATAAAATGATTGACATATGCACAAAATGATCAAAAAGAATAACTTGAAAATTGAATCTCTAAAATAAAAGTGTTTATGCTGTAGAGATCAAGAATCAAGTAAAATGAGGCCAGTGAAGATCATAAAAATATTAGAGAATTTTTGCACAAGAAAATCAAAACAATGGCTAAAAAGACTTTGAAAAATGAGAGCTTTTAAGAATTTTAGCTTTGAAAATTATGGAGAAATGATTTATATTTGATATATAAAACTTCTGAAAGCTCTAGTATTTATATAGTAGTAAAAAAATTCAAAAATAAGCCAAAAAATCTCAACTCCAACGGCTTGTAACGTCTAGATTTCGGAAATCATGCTTTCCTTAAAAAATGAGTTTTGATCCAGATAATCGGTTATATTTTTGGATAGTCGGCTATCCCATGTGATAGTCGGCTGCTGTATAATCCCGAGAGTTCAAGGCAAAAACTCATGATATATAGTTGGCTATCTGTTTTAGATACTCGGCTATTTTCGGATACTTGAGTTTTTCTCCATAAAAATACTTTGAAAATATTTATTAAAAATTATATACTAATATAAAACATTTTAATACATTTTAAAAAACATTTTTCAAGGATTTTTGTGAGTGTGTAGCTCCATGATATTGGCTTTAACAAAATTATACTACTAACTTACAATATACATATTCTTGGGATCTTAACGTCTCGTTCTTTTATCTTGGGCCATCGAGTCTTAATTTTGATTGAGTCTTCACTTGATCTTTACTTGCTTCATGTTTTGACTATAAAATTGACTCTACGATTATGGTTTCTACGTCGTCATTTTCGAGCTACTCCACTTCTTAATTTCTTCATGGCTTTACTATATCATTCATCACATTGTTTTCAACCTACACACTTGAATTACATTATCAGTACTCATATCATTTGTGAACATCATCAAAACTCCACTGGGGTGGATCTCAATATACCAATAGTTTGTGCTCTGGATCTTGTCTAACTCTACACAGGTCAGATACGGGGATTCCGAGCTAATGGGCTTCTACAGGCAAGGATTCTCAGATCGAAGGATCGACGGCTCATAGCTCGGCAACACTACAGTCCGAGCTTCGAATAACTTGACCGACACTTCGTCAGCTCGGCCTTCAGTAGGAACTTCGACAACACAGAGGGACCGACATTGGATGCAGTGTTATATACGAAGTAGAGTTGTGATTGGATTAAAACTCTGTTTGAGTCGGAGTTCTAATCAAATATGAATTACTCTTCTATTAGAACACCTATTGTGGCCTAGGATATAAGGGGTGTTTGGGAGAGGGTTTTAGATGAATCAAAAGAGATAGCTTTGAACTGCCATTGTTGAGGGACAACTTTGAGAGATTTATTGAGAGCTTTTGAGGAGATCTTGAGTGCTTATTCTTCGTTGTGAGGTGGAAGATTTGTATTTGGTTCTAACATTTCGTAATTAGGCTTTTGAGTGTTTGCTTGGCTGGTCAATGGCCTAAATTACAATCTCCATTGCACTCTGCTGTGTTTGTTGCTCGTTCCTTACCGTCGAATCCTCTAACGATCCAAGTTTCTGCTTGTTTGCGCACCACAAATCATTTGTGGAATATCAAACATAATCCCACATCGATTAGACGAGAGGATTTGATAGGGTATAAATATGGAATTGAATCTCCATTGGTATGAGACCTTTTGGGGAGAGCCCAAGAACAAAACCATGCGGGCCTCGGCCCAAAGTGGACAATATCATACGAGTGTGGAGATTGATTCATTGGACCTATATTTAAATCCCAACAAGTGGTATCAGAGCTAGGCTCCTAACTTAGCCGATGTGAAATTGTGTCTAGCTCGTCGGAAAAATGTGTGAGCCGTTGAAAATGAACTTGAACAAGTTAATGATGTGATCCCGACCTCTCCATCATATGAACGAATCAAGTTGATTAGTCAAAGGGTGACCATGTGAGACTATGTTTGAGGTGGAGGTTCGTGGGATATCAAACATAGTCCCACATCGGTTAGAAGAGTGGATTTAAGAGAGTATAAATATGGAATTGAATTCCATTGGTATGAGGACTTTTGGGGAGAGCCCAAAGAACAAAACGCCTAAAGTGGACAATATCTGGAGGTTGATTCATTGGACCCATATTTAAACCCCAACAGTAATAGGATATGTTTTCTTGTATAAGAGTTATATTAGGATATGAATTCCATGTACAACTATATATATCTCTCATTGATATATCAGATGTGGTTTGGCTTGCTGTGGCTTTGATGTCTGCGTCTTTGGAAGTCACATGATAGCGATGGGCTGTACATGAAACGAGGGAGAGATATAGCCTACAAGACTTGGCCTGTTTAAAAAAATCATTGTGATAATCATTTTTATGGTCATGCAGTTTGATAATCGTTGTTATAATCATATATATTACCCAAAAATCTGATACTAAGATAACCGCTTTTTATCAAACACAGTTGATATCTAACACATGACATGGTTGTGTTACTATTAGTTTGTATAATTTAGTTTAAGATTTGCCGGATGACATCATTCTAAATTTTAAATTCAATCTTGCGCAAAATTGGATGTGATCTTTATTGTAATGCTCTTGACCAACATTCAACTCTTATAACAGGCATGCATGTTGTTATTCTATGTGAGGAGCTGAAAGTTTATGGCCTCCCTCGTCTCCGAGTCCCACGAACTTCGGCTTAATGACAGATAAATGCAGTTACTACGATTCGAGATGTATGTTAATGCCAAACGTGGTATGATTGCCAAACTCTGACCTCATACTTTATTGATCATATATAAATAATGAATACAAATTTGAGTTGCTTATACATCAATCTCTAAGCAAAGTTATCTGCTACCTAAAGCAAAATGCACTCTCGAAGTAGAGCCTATGAGGAGGATGCTTTTACACGAACAATTGGTGTCCTGTTCATTGGCATGTACTCTACCCTTGATTAGTAGAAAGCCTCCGATCATCTCTCCTTGCAGCCTGCCATTCATATTTTAGGCCAAGATCCTAACGATAAGTTGATGCATCCCATGAATGGAAGAAACTCATGTCATCGAACGTGAACTCTGCGTCGAGCTCGGCCGACGACTGCAGCAGAAAGTCCAGGTCCAACATGCAGGAATTGCTGGGCGACGTCGCCCCGGAGACCATCTCGGTGAAGTCTGACTCGGGGGTCGCCGGGGAGATGAACGCGTCGGTGAAGCTGCGCTTGAAGCAGCTGTCGAGCGTGGAGGCCGGGGAGAACACGTGGCCCGCCGGCTTCGTGCAGTCGATCGGCGTGGCCGGGAAGAGCAAGGAAGGCGAGGACGGCCCCTGGTGATACTGCGAGTCCAAGGCCTCGGTTTCGACCTTGAGGTTATTCTGGAAGCTGATCAGCAGCTGGTTGTTGTAGTTGTGGCCGGGGTTCGGGACACCGGCCGCAGCAGCGAAGGATCTGAGGTGGCAGGTGTGGGTCCCGCGGTAGGTGACGTGGAAGATGGCCGGATCGTCGTCGGAGCGCTGCACCTGTTTCATTGCCGGGCAGCCCTGGGTGTTGCGGTGAGTGCACCTGTAGTAGCCTCTGCAGCAGCGAAGAACAAGTTTGTGAATACGTGCACCTCGTCTATTATTGTGTCTGGAGAAAAAAAAACAGAAGATCAAATGCATATTTTTGAGCAACAAACCTGGGATGTTTAGCTCCAAGGATCTCCTTCTGCCCGTACTTCCTCCAGCTATGGCCATCGTCCAGCGGCCCCTCGGCGGCCGGCCCCGATCCGAGCTTCACCTGATTTGTCCATTTGGGCTGCGTTTTCCTGCAACAACAAATTCCCCCATCACAGTTGGATATCTGATTCTGGCCGTTTACACCACTTCTGTCGGATTCAGGAAAAGGCAAGCACGTACCTCTTCTTGCGGTCGGCCTTGAAAGGAGGCGGCTCGGAGCTGTCGCTGCCGGGGGAGTCGGTGAAGACACCTACGTCACCGGGGCGGGCATCGAGTTGGGCCATGGAGATGGCCCTCTCAATGGAAGCAAGTATCTCCTTCACCAACGACTCGCAGAGCTCGGCGGAAGCGGAGCTCAGCTGGGATTCGAGCTCCCTCGCAAGACGGCGGCCGTGGGTCAGCTCGTTCACCAGCATGCCCTGTGTCGCATCCATTCTCAACGGCCCCCGACAAGTACCGCCTACAAAGCGCTTGATATAGAGTCCGGCGGCTGAACTGAATTTGAAAATGAGAGAGCGAGATGAGTGAGAATGGGGGGGAGTTGGGGTTATTTAAGGGAGATGGGGCGGGCGGGTGGATTTGCAATTAAAAGAATTGATTGGGGGGGCGATGGGGGGTTAGTAACTTAGTCTTTTGGTCAGGCAGCGGGGATTCGGAGTGGGGCCTGGCGATGGGGTGGCTGACCAATTCAATCCTTCGGTTGGTTATCGTGGCTTTTATGCAATGAGGAGGAATTCTTGTTTTAATTTTTCGTTGATGGGTTTTATTTATTAATAATCCTTTTTGGTCAAAGATGAAATTGCTGGGAACGGACCAAGAATATTCAAACGAAGGGAGGACGCGTAGAGGGTGGGGCCTGAGGGGGGAGAGAGGGGGGAGGTGAGGTCAGCGATTGGGCGGTTGATTACGTTTATGGGTGTGAGTCACGGAGAGGGGGGGGACACTCTCGTGAAAGGGAAAGAAACACGTAAGCATATTGGATTGGGGTAAGCTCACCGGAGCGGTGTATCCATTTCCCGGCTCTGGGGAGGAAGACAAATGGGCGGGTGGAACGCGGTTTCCAATGGAATATAAGAATTCTCCGTTTCTCATCATCTGGTTAACGTTAAATTTTATGAAGTGCATTGCTACATGCACCGCAAGCTTTTGCGGTGCGTGTATTTTTTTTCCCCCTCAAAACACCAACAAAAAAAAATGCTGTCAAAGGGCAAATCATTGTCCTCATAATAGTCTGCTTAGGTCTTTTTTGGGAAAAAAAGGACCAGTACCGCAAATAAAGTACCGCAATTATTTGCGGTGCTGATAGTGCATCTCTTTTAAGAAACACTTCACAAGCTTGTATTATTTTGAAATTTTTTTTTGAACTTTTCGTTTTTAAAACCCCATTTCAAATTTTAAAAAACTTCTTGGCTGTTGTGAACTTTCTGCGTGAGAACACGGACCATTATTTGTAGGGTAAGAGTTCATACAATGGTGTGATATATTAGTTTATGTAGGATACAAAATACTACTCTGATGCATGATTTGATGTGGCCGACATTGCCTATAAATGACTCCTCCAACAAGGAGGGACATGACGGATCTCTGAGATATGATACTTAGGTATACCTATACACTCAATCTGCTCCACCAAAGAAATATTTTCCTCCATATAGCTCGGCCTGAGAACTAATAAACGACCTTTCAATAGGTCGGACTCAGTTCCACCGAGGATCTCTTAGTCACGTATTGACTTAAGCATCGGAG
>JAULAV010008153.1:0-50000 GCA_030789695.1 Scilla litardierei | reverse complement strand
TTTCTGAGCTCGCTATTATTTTCTACATTTTTTGGAAGAAATGGATGTCTTATTAAATGATATGATTTTTATAACCTAAGTTTCCCTTCTCTTATTTTTCGGCTGACGATGGCGATCTCCCGATTCCAACTGATATTTTTGGTGATTTTTCTAAGCTCGGGGCTATTTCCTAAATTTTTTGAAAGATATTGACTTTTTATTAAACTATATCATTTTGGCTTAATTTTATTTCTCTTATTTGTAATTGCAATGGCGATCTCCTGTACCAACAGACATTTTTTCATAGTTTTCCTGGGCTCAGGACTATTTTCTACATTTTCTGGAAGATATGGATCTTTTGTATTGAAATATATTAATTTTATAGCCTAATTTTGTCTTCTTTTATTTTTCAGTTGAAGCTGGCGATCTCCCTGTACCAACGGACATTGTTGCAGATTTTTCCGACCTCGGGACTACTTCTACTTTTTGTGGAAGATATGTATCTTTTTATTAAACGATATGATTTTTGGCTTAATTTTGTCTACTCTTATTTTTCTGTTGAATATAGCGATCTTTCGGTTCCAACTGACAGTTTTTGCGGATTTTTCTAAGCTTTGGGCTATTTTCTACATTTTCTAGAAAATATGGATCTTTTTATTAAATGGTATGATTTTTCTAGCCTAAGTTTGTCTTCTCTTATTTTTCACTTGAAGATTGTGGTCTCCCAATTCCAACGGACATTTTTGCGAGTATTTCTGACCTCGAGATTATTTTCTGCATTTTCTGAAACATACAGATCGTTTTATTAAATGATATGATTTTTGGCCAAATTTTATATTCTCATATATTTTCCATTGATGATGGTGATCTCCCGGTTCCAAAGAATATTTTTGCAGATTTTTCTGAGCTCTGTGCTATTTTCTGTATTATTTGGAAAATATCGACCGTTTTATTAAATGATATGGTTTTTGGCCGAATTTTGTTTTTTATTGTTAAATTTAGTGATCTCCCAGTTCCAACGGATATATTTGCGTATTTTTCTGAGCTCGGGCTATTTTCCATATTATCTGGAAGATATCGACCGTTTTTATTAAATGATATTATTTTTGGCCGAATTTTGTTTTCTTTTTTGTTAAATTTAGCGATCTCCCGGTTCCGACAGATATTTTTGCGGATTTTTCTGAGCTCGGGGATATTTTCTACATTTTAAGGAAAATAAGAATTTTTGTATTAAATGGTATGAATTTTATTGCCAAATTTTGTCTTCTCTTATTTTTCAGTTGAACATAGCGAGTCCTGGTTCCAACGGACCTTTTTTCAGATTTTCTAAGCTCGGTGCAATTTTCTTTATTTTATGGAAGATCTTTTTACCAAATGATATGATTTTTATAGCTTAAGTTTGTCTTCTATTATTTTTAAGTTGAAGATGCGATCTCCCGGTGTTCCACCATACATTTTTGCAGATTTTTCTTAGCTCAGGGCTATTTTCTTTATTTTATGGAAGAGATGGATCTTTTTATTAAATGATATGATTTTTATAACCAAAGTTTGTCTTCTCTTATTTTCCAAGTGAAGATGTCGATCTTTATATTGAATGATATGATTTTTTTGGCATTATTTTGTCTTCTCTTATATTGTAGTTTGAAGATGGCATTCTCTCGGTACCAAATGACATTTTTGCAGATTATTCTGAGCTCCTGGCTATTTTCCACATTTTCTAAAATATATGGACCGTTTTATTAAATGCTATGATTTTTGGCCTAATTTTGTCTTCTCTTATTTTCTAGTTGAAGTTGGCGATCTCTCGGTTCGAACGGCCATTTTTGCGGATATTTCTAAGCTCCAGGCTTTTTTCGACATTTTCTGGAAGATATGGATCGTTTTATTAAATGATATCGGAGAAGACAAAATTAGGCCAAAAATGTTTGTAGGAATCGGGAAGTCGCCATCTTCAACTAAAATATAAGAGAAGACAAAATTTGGAAACATGAAATCACCATCTTCATCTATAAAAATGTCCATTGTAACAGAGATATCGCCATCTTCAACTGAAAAGATTTTTATAAATCATTTTATGAGCTTGGTGCTATTTTCTACATTTTATGAAAGATATGGATCTTTTTATTAAATGACATGATTTTTCTAGCCTAAATTTGTCTTCTCTTATTTTTCCTGTTGAAGATGTCGATCTCCCGGTTCCAATGGAAATTTTTGTGGATTTTTCTGAGCTCCGTCCCATTTTTCACATTTTTTGGAAGACATTGATCGTTTTATTAAATGATATGATATTTTGGCCTAAATTGAAATATGGGTTTTGGGTTGTTGAAGGGTTGATTGGGAGTGTGGGTTGCTTGATTTGGGCTTCATTTTGTTGTTCCACTCTTCAATTTCATATTTGGTGTTTGATTTGGGTTGCTTCCTGCTGTTGATTGAAGGAGGGGGGATGATGATGAACGGGAGAGGAAAGGGGTTCTCTAAATATAGAAATGGCAATAAGTTGAGATCCGAATGTTTCGGATCTCATCTGCTCAAAGGTGATAAAAGAGTGGTGGGGTTTAGGGATTAGTTTGTTGCTTGATTTGTAGACAAAGGGAAGGTTGGCGATGATGGTTGTGCTTGATGGTAATGCAATTGAAGAGGGGGAAGTTGAAGGGTGGTTGCCGACAGGATAGGTGAGTTAAAATGGTAATTAGGGTAAGGTTAATTAGCGTAAGGGTAATAGTAATTAGGTTAAGGCGAAAATTCAAATAAAAACTCGGACTACTAAAAATGAAATACGGTCACACCACAATCAAACAGGCTTAAAAATACCGGTCGTTACATCTACCCTCATTAGAACAATTCCGCCCTCGGAATTATCTACAAGGATGGAAAAGGTAGGGGTAACGTCCTCGCATCTCGTCCTCTCACTCCCAGGTATCTCCTGGCGAGTCGCGATGCCACATCACCCTGACTAGATCAAGAGCCCTGCTCCTGAAGAATTTTTGGCGTCGATATAGGATCTCCATGGGTTGCTGCTGGTACGTCAAGTCTGGACGAACTGTAATCTCTGAGTAGTCCCCAATATGACCGGGTTGCTCACATAGTGAACTGCGAGATGTGGAACACATTGTGCATTCCCTCCTAAGCAGGGGCAGTGAAAGCATGTAAGCCACTTCTCCTACTTGCTCCAAAATATCGAAAGGCCCAATGAATCGAGGACTAAGATTTCCTCTCCGACCAAAGCTAATCAATCCTCAGTTGGGGGTGGGATCTTCAGAAAAACATGATCACTGGGCTGAAATTCCAGGTGTCGACGCTTTGCATCTGCCCAATGCTTGTACCTATCCTGAGCCAGCTGCAGCTTCTCTCTAATGGTCTGAACCACGTCCACGTCTTCTGTGATTAGCTCAGGACCAAACAACTCTCGATATCCTACATCATCCCAGCTCAAGGGGGATCGGCACTTCCTCCCATACAGTACCGCAAAAGGCGCCATGCCAAGCTAGACTGATAGCTATTATTATATATGCAAACTCCACCAAATGGAGATGATCTTCCCATGATCATTTGAAGTCCAGCATACATGTCCGTATCATGTCTTCCAGTATCTGTATAGTACACTTTGACTGACCATCTGTCTGTGGATGGTAAGCTTTACTAAAACTCAAGTGCGTTCCCAAGCTCTCCTGAAGGCTTCTCTAGGAACTCCATGCAACTTCATGATTTTATCCATGTACTTCTTAGCCAATACTTCTATAGACTGGCCCACTCTGAAAGGAATGAAGTGCACTGTCTTAGTCAGTCGGTCTACGATCACCCAAACAGTGTCATTCGGCTTCGTACTCTTGGGTAGTCCAGTCACGAAATCCATCGTGATGTGCTGCCATTTCCACTCTGGAATGAGCAATGGCTGTAACAAGCCGACAGTCCTCTGATGTTCAGTCTCCACCTGATGGCACACGATACACTTTGATACGCTCCGTGCGACGCTTCTCTTCATGCCATGCCACCAGTAATGTTGTCGCAGATCCTGATACACTTGGTACCTCTAGGATGTATGAAGTATGAAGAACTGTGAGCTTCTTCCAATATATCCTCCCTAATGGCGCCAGATGGTACATAGATCATATCCTCAAACCTCAAGGATCCATCTGCATGAATCTTAAACTCTGGCCTCTGACCTACTATCACCAGATCTTTGATCTTTTGCAACTTGTCATCGTCCATCTGAGTAGACTTGATCCTCTCTACCAAGGAAGACTGGATATGCATGCCCATCAAATATGCAGTCATCTCTGGTAGAATCAATTCTATACCCATGTCCTGGATCTCTTACTACAACCTCTACTGAGTCGTAAAGGTCATCACCGCTGGAAGACGACTCAATGCTTCAGGTACGACGTTGACTTACCCAGGATGGTACTGAAGGTCAATGTCATAATCTGCCATGAGCTCGACCCATCGTCTCTAATGCATGTTGAGCTCCTTCTGAGTGAAGAGATACTTCAGACTCTTATGATCTGAGAACATCTTCACGTGCTCCCCCAATAGGAAGTGCCTCCAATTCTTCAATGCAAAAATCACGGCCGCCAACTCAAGACATGAGTGGGGTAGTTCTTCTCATGGATCCTCAATTGCCTGGATTCATATGCTACGAATCGACAACGGTATGTAGCACGCATCCAAGTCCTTTGCCAGATGCATCACAGAAGACTTCGAATCCTCCTGATCGGTCTGGAATGATCAAGATGGGTGCAGTCGTCAACCTCTTCTTCAGTTCCTGTAAAGCATCCCCATATGCTTTCGACCAAACAAACATCGCATCCTTTCTCGTCAATCGTGTCATGGCTCCAGTGATCTTTTAGAAGTCTTTGATGAACCTCCGATAGTAGCCAGCTAGTCCCAAGAAGCTTCGAATCTCGGTCACCGTTCGGGGGATTGGCCTGTTTTGAACAGTGGATAATTTTTCAAGATCAACAGCAATCCCTACTCCAGACACCATGTGGCCTAGAAACGCCACCTCGTTTAGCCAGAACTCGCACTTGCTAAGTTTGGCATAAAGCTAGTGTCTTCTCATGGTCTCGAGAACCTTCCAGAGGTATTCTGCATGCACCACTGCATTCTTCGAGTAGATGAGAATATCTTCGATGTAGACTACTATGAACTTGTCCAAGTATTCATACAATACTTGGTTCATGAGACTCATAAATACCGCGGGTGCATTGGTCACACCAAACAACATTACTAAGTACTCTTAATGTCTGTATCTGGTTCTGAATGCAGTCTTGGAAACATCTTCATCCTTCACCTTCACTTGATGGTACCATGTCCTCAGATCCAGCTTTGAATAGACAATTGACCCATCGAGCTGGTCAAAAAGATCGTCGATGCACGGTAGATGTTACTTTTTCTTCATGGTGGCTTTGTTCAGCTCGCGGTAATCAACACACATACGAAGGGATCCATCTTTCTTCTTCACCAAAAATATAGGAGATCCCCATGGAGATACACTGGGTCGTATCCATCTCTTCTTCAGCAATTCATCAAGTTGGACTCACAATTTTTCTAGCTCCGATGGTGCTAAACGATATGGTCCCTTGGACATCAGCTGAGTTCATGGCATTAGTTCGATGGAAAAATTGAGAGTGCGATCCGAACGAAAACCTGTAAGGTCGTCTGGGAACACATCGATGAACTCTTGAACCGCCTCTGGTATATTGGGATCAGCTTCCATAGCGGCTGTTACTGCTTCGGTCGATCTGGATTTGTACTTCACCGGGCCTACAGATCTGCTTCCACTAATGAACTCGAACTTCAGATGATCAGGAATGTCGAAGACTACCCTCCTTCGACAACAGTCAATGGTGACAGGGAAAGTTTCCAACCATTCCATCCCGAATACAACATCAAAGTTCGGGATATCTAACATCATGAAGTCAGCGAATAAGGCTCGCCCACAAATCACCACTGGGCATTGAGGATACCACTAGTCGCCTTTATCACTCTGCCACCCGTGTTGACATTCCAACCGGTAGTTAAAGTTTTGATAGGAACGATATGGGTGCGAACGAATTGACTCGCCAAGAAGCAGTGTGATGCTCCCGAGTCAAACAAGGAGAGGGCAGGTTTCTCAGCTACTAGCACGACACCTAGGTTACAAAAACTAATCTAAGCAACCAATGCTAATGAAAGAAATGATATACTCACTATGCAAGAATATACATGCAATCACTTCACTGGTAGCCTCGGCCTCTTCGACGGTCATTGTGTAAGCCTGGCGTCTCGGTGGTGGCTACTGCCTTGCTTGCTGGAACACCCTCTGCTATAATGGTAGAGGTGGACGCTGTAGGGCGTTCCCAGTCGGGCCAGTTCAATGAGCTGGAGCTGGAGCACGTGGCTTATGATGCGGGCAATTCCTAGCCACGTGTCCAGGCTCTCCACAAACTAGACAAAGGCCCAAAAATCCTCGACACTCTGTGTACAGGCTTCCCACAAAAGTGGTAGACCGGGAGGGCCTGCTGTTATCTATGCCTCTTAAACTGAGCCTGCTGAATAGGGCGGTGCATCTGTGGCCGTCTGCTTGGCCCAACATGGGTCGGTGGGGGCCTCGCATGCTACCAGCCTAAGCTCTTCTTTTGCATCCTCTTCAACTATCGCATGGTTACAAGCAATGGTCAGAAATGCAGCACGTGTGGTCGGATTAACAACGACCATCTTCCCCTGAATCTCAATGTTGAGCCCCTGCTGGAATTGCTAGGCTTGAGTCAATGCATTTGTAACCATCTCTGGGGCAAACCTGCTGAGCCTGGAGAACTCAGCGTCATACTGATCCACCGTCATCGAACCCTACTTCAGGTTGATGAACTTCTTCCTCTTCATGATCCTTGCCTATGGGGGATGTACTGGGTGTTGAAGGTAGTAGTGAAGTCATCCCATGAAATAGGCAATCCTAAGAGGTCTTTTACCGTCTGCCACCAGTCTCGAGCACCATCAGTCAATTGCCTCTTAACAGTAGCCACACATGCTTCTTCTCGGATCTGAGATGGCCTCAGATCATCAGTAATGCTCCTGAGCCATTCTTCTGCCTGAAGATGGTTCTCTGTCCTTGCAAAGGTCTTCGGGCTCATACCTTGAAAGTGATAAGCACTCGGGTCAGCTTTCTGCTCTCTAAGCAAAGCCTGTCCCAAAGCCTGTCCAAGCTGCTGATGAAGGGCATGCATGCCCCGCATGCAATCTTCTACAGATAGAGGTGCAGTCGGGAATTCTATCACGTCTGGATCATTGTCGGGTCCATTACCAGCATCATTCTGGTTGGGACCCCCATTCAGGTCGTTGATCCCGGATCCAAAAAAACTGTCATCGCTTCCCGAAGTGTTCCTTTCTATTGCTTACCTGTGTTTTATAAGGCTTGATCAGTTCCATTGAGTATTTTGTACGGCATATTCTGAACTTCTTGTATTGTTCATATGGTATTTGGTGTGGACCTGTATGGGCCACCAAACTTGTAAGGACCTACTCTTGGGGCACGTTACTGTTTGGAACATGCGCAGTCCTGCTAGGCACCAATGAAGTTAATACAGCCTCTGTTGCAGAAATACACCAAAATACTCATACATAGAAATGGCATACAACCTTATACAACCTAGCAGCGTACAAGAAAGAAAATACAACCGAAAACAAATAATGAATCAAGCCACTCTGAAAGCAACAAAGTAAATCTCCTACACTCGCTCTCAGTACCCAGCATCCTGCTGGTCCTGATGGTCAAACTCAGCGTCTGCAGCCTCTGGTGCAAACTCTTCAACATGAGAGATGTCTGACTGGTCCATCACAAAAAGAAGGGTCGCCAGTATCAGACGTAACTCAAAGTATCTCTAAGCATGGATATTAAAACAATGTGCAAGCATGGCAATCGAAAGAGAAAAGAAGTAAAGTGCAAACAATAGTGGTGAGGAAATAGAGCAGAAAAGTAACTTTGCAGTTTTACAACTATCAACAATTTCTAGCAGTTAAATGTACATTATTAAAAGTGACCATGTTACGAGACTCTAACTGTGCCATACCTAGACCGTGACTTATGATGCAGGGTACAATAAGCAACCAAGAGTCCACCTCTTGCCACGGGTGCTACCCGAGCAAACCCTGCTTTGAGTACTGTGCAATAATCTGTGATCTGTGAATTTGTCACCGGCTAATGTGATGGGTTGCTAAAGCCCGCACCGTGACAATAAGGCATGGACTAGTTGCTCCTGCATCCTCGCTATTATAAGTTACCCCAAACCCAGTGTCCGTGCATGTTACCATACTTGCAATTTACGAGTCATTTACTATTCTCACATTTCCCGTTACATCTTTCTGTCAAGCATGTCACGTAATACAATTCGATTTCTTTTACGATACAGTGCAATTTATAAGTTTATCTAACAGTTCAGAATGGAAACACTATGAAATTGAAATGACATTAGATTGGCATGCATTCATTATTGTTTTAAAACCCATAGCAAGTGCATAATGAGTTACCGATTTGCCTTGAAGCAATGACGCGTTTTGGTCAGGGGTAGGGGTACCTGGTTTCACAGTTGTTCAAAACGGGTTAGCTACACAACTTAACTTACTAAATAATAAAGGTTTATAAAATAATGACTTATGGAATAACTTTATATAAAAACTTATTTTATAAACTAACTATTAGTTAACTTAAACTTTAACTTAATAAAAATAACTTAACCAATATAACTAATAGACTAACTAACTTTATAACTTAATATAATAAAAAATATCTTATATAAAATATAACTTATATATATTAAAACTTATATTAAAAAACTTCTTACCCCGTCTCTCTTTCTCACGTTTTGTCTTCTCCCCTTCTTTCTTTCGTTTCTCTTTTTTTTGTTTCAAAAGAAAGGCATGGCGGCAAGTGGCTAGGCGCGGAGGCCAAGGGTGGTAGACGGTGCAGGTGAGAGGGCAGCGTAGGCTAGGGCACGGAGGCAGAGTGGTGGACTGCACAGGCCAAGGGGCGATGCAGGCTAGGGCATGACGGCCTTTACAGCGACGACGGCGCGCGCAAAGGATGGGCGGCGGTGCACCGGTTTAGAGGCAGCGGCCTGGGTGGGCGCATGGTGCACGGCGGCAGGAAATGGCGGCCTGTAGGGAAGGAGGGCACGTGTGATCTTATGGTGGCACGCGTAAGGCTCGACAGTGAGTAGGCGCAGGGGGAGGGGAGGAATGGAGGTTGAAATAGGGGTTTTGGGTTGTTGAAAGGTTGATTAGGAGTGTGGATTGCTTGATTTGGGCTTCAATTTCGATGTTCTACTCTTCAATTTCAGATTTGGTATTTGATTTGGGTTGCTTCTTGCTGTTGATTGAAGGAGGGGGGATGATGAAGAACGGGAGCGGGAAGGGGTTCTCTAAATAGAGAAATGGCAATAAGTTGAGATCCGAATGTTTCGGATCTCAACTGCCCAAAGGTGATAAAAGAGTGGGGTTTATGGATTAATTTTTTGCTCGATCTATAGACAAGGGAAAGGTTGGGGATGATGGTTGTGTTTGCCGGCATTGCAATTGAAGAGGGGGGAGTTGAAGGGTGGATACTGACAGGATAGGTAAGTTAAAATGGTAATTAGTGTAAGGTAAATTAGCGTAAGGTCAATAGTAATTAGGTTAAGGTGAAGATTCCAATAAAAACTCGGACTACTAAAAATGAAATACGGTCACACCATAATCAAATAAGCTTAAAAATACAGGTCGTTACAAAGCCAAAAGCCAAAAAATGATTCAAACCTATTATTTTGGGCAACCGTTGGGTAATTCCAATTGCAATTTCATGGGAATAGAGAAAAAACTTCCTCTCCACATAGAATCAACGTTTACTCTCAATTTGTCCTTATATTCCTCCAAAACTCCTTCGAAATCCATGCGAGTCCCTGAAATTAGAAACTGGTACAATTGCTTGTGTTTTGAATCCAAGAGTAAATTCTTGTAGTATTCTCTTGGAAACGATAGTGACGCACTATTGGAAGCTCAGAAACAAAGATTGCGATCGTTTGAGGCCCTAAGATGCCCTTCTTCATTCATTAGGGTGAGCTTAGGTAGCTAGAAGCTGAAAAATGAGTCAAACATACTACTTTGGGAAACAGTTGGATAATTCTAATTGAAATTCCGTGGGAATAGAGGAAACAACATCCTCTCTATACAGAAACAATGTATACTCTCAATTTGTCCTTAAATTCCTCCAAAACTCCATCGAAATATGTGTGAGTTCCAGAAATTAGAAACGTCTGCAATTGCTTGTGTTTTGAATCCAAGAGTAAATTCTTGTTGTTTTATCTAGGAAACAATGGTGAAGCACTATCGGAAGCTCATGAACGAAGATTTCGATCATTTGAGGCCTAGAATGCACTCCTTCATCCATTAGAGTGAGCTTGGGCACCCAGAAACCGAAAATTGATTCAAACCTGATATTTTGGACAACCATTGGTAATTCCAACTGAAGGTTCATGGGAATAGAGTGAAAAACCTACTCTCCACATAAAAACAACGTTTTCTCTCAATTTGTCCTTGTATTCAACTAAAACTCCAACGAAATCCGTGTGAGTCCCAAAAATCAGAAACAGATGCAATTGCTCGTGTTTTGAATTCAAGTGTAAATTCTTGAAGGTTTCCCTAGGAAACGATGGTGACACACTATCAGAAGCTCAAAAGCAATGATTTCGATCGTTTGAGGCCTAGAATGCCCTCCTTCATCTATTAGAGTGAGCTAGGACAGCCAGAAGCCGAAAAATGATTCAAACCTGCTATTTTAGGCAACTGTTGGGTAATTCTCATTGAATTTTCGTGGAAATAGAGGAAACTACCTCTTCTCCATTAGAAACATCGTTTATTCTCTATTTGTCTTTATATTCCTTCAAAACTCCATCGAAATCCGTGCGAGTCCCAGAAATCAGAAACTGGTGCAATTGCTTGTGTTTTGAATCCAAGAGTAAATTCTTGTAGTATTCTCTAGGAAACGATGGTGACGCACTATCGGAAGCTCAAAAACGAAGATTTCGATCGTTTTAGGCCTAGAACGCCATCCTTCATTTATTAGAGTGAACTTGGGCAGACAGAAGCCGAAAAATGTTTCAAACCTGCTATTTTGGGCAACCGTTGGGTAATTCCAGTTGAAATTTCATGGGCTTAAAGGAAACAACCTCCTCTCCACATAAAAACAAATTTTACTCTCCATTTATCCGTATATTCATCCAAAAACTCCAACGAAATCCATCCGAGTGCCAAAAATTAGTAATGGTTGTAATTACTTGTGTTTTGAAACCAAGCGTAAATTCTTGTAGTTTTCTATAGGAAAGGATGGTGACACACTATCGGAAGTTCATGAACGAAGAATTTGTTCGTTTGAGACCTTAAATGCCCTCCCCTCACCCATAGAGTGAACTAGGGCAGCCAGAAGCCTAAAAATTATTCAAACCTGCTATTTTGGGCAACAGTTGGGTAAATTCCAATTGAAATTTCATGGGAATAGAGGAAAAAAAACCTTCTCTCCACATTGAAAAATGTTTACTATCAATTTATCCTTATATTCCTCCAAAACCATCGAAATCCGTGCGTGCCCCGGAAATAAGAAACGGGTGCAAATGCACGTGTTTTGAATCCAAGAGTAAATTCTTGTAGTTTTCTCTAGGAAACGATGGTCACGACCAATCGGAAGCTCAGGAACGAAGATTTCAATCGTTTGAGGCCTAGAATGCCCTCTTTCATCCATTAGAGCTTGGGCAGCAAGAAGCCGAAAAATGATTCAAATATGCTATTTTGGGCAACTGTTGGGTAATTCCAATTGAAATTTCTTGGGAATAGAGGAAACAACTTTCTCTCCACCTATAAACAACGTTTACTCTCAATTTGTCCTTATATTCCTCCAAAACTCCATTGAAATCCGTGCGAGTCCCAAAATCAGAAATGGGTGCAATTGCTTGTGTTTTGAATTCAAGAGTAAATTCTTGTAGTATTCTCTTGGAAACGAAGGCGACACAGTATCGGAAGCTCAGGAACAAAGATTACGATTGTTTGAGACCTAAGATGCCCTCCTTCATCCATTAGAATGAGCTTGTGTAGCTAGAAGCCGAAAAATGATTCAAACCTACTACTTTCAGCAACCTTTGGGTAATTCCAATTGAAATTTCGTGGGAATAGAGGAAACAACATCCTCTCCACCGAGAAACAACGTTTACTCTCAATTTGTCCTTAATTCCTCCGAAACTCCATCGAAACCCATGTGAGTCGCAGAAATCAGAAAAGATTGCAATTGCTTTTGTTTTTGAATCCAAGAGTAAATTCTTGTTGTTTTATCTAGGAAACGATGGTGAAGCACTATCGGAAGCTCTGGAACGAAGATTTCGATCTTTTGAGGCCTAGAATGCCCTCCTTCATCCATTAGAGTGAGCTTGGGCAGCCAGAAACCGAAAAATGATTCAAACCTGATATTTTGGGCAACCATTAGGTAATTCCAACTAACAGTTCATGGAAATAGAGTGAACAATCTCCTCTCCACATCGAAACAACAGTTTCTCTCAATTTGTCCTTATATTCCTCTAAAACTCCAATGAAATCTGTGCGCCTTCCAAAAATCAGAAACGGGTGCAATTGCTCGTGTTTTGAATCCAAGCATAAATTCTTGAAGGTTTCCCTAGGAAACGATGGTGACGCACCATCAAAAGCTCAGGAGCAAAGATTTCGATCGTTTGAGGCCTAGAATGACCTCCTTCATCTATTAGAGTGAGCTCAGGCAGTCAGAAGCTGAAAAATGATTCGAACCTGCTATTTTGGGCAATCGTTGGGTAATTCTAATTGAATTTTCGTGGGAATAGAGAAAAAAACCTCCTCTCCATATAGAAACATCGTTTACTCTAAATTTGTCCTTATATTCCTTCAAAACTCCATCGAAATTCGTGCTAGTCCCAGAAATCAGAAACTGATGCAATTGCTTGTGTTTTGAATCCAAGAGTAAATTCTTGTAGTATTCTTTAGGAAACGATGGTGGTGCACTATCAGAAGCTTAGGAACGAAGATTTCGATCTTTTGAGGCCTAGAATGCCCTCCTTCATCCATTAGAGCGAGCTTGGGCAGCTAGAAGCAGAAAAATGATTCAAACCCGCTATTTTGGGCAACCATTCGGTAATTCCAATTGAAATTTCGTGGGAATAAATGAAACCACATCCTCTCCGCATATAAACAACGTTTACTCTCAATTTGTCTTTAAATTCCTCTAAACTCCATCGAAATCCGTGTGAGTCCCAAAAATCAGAATCGACTGCAATTGCTTGTGTTTTGAATCCGAGCGTAAATTCTTGTAGTTTTATCTAGGAAACGATGGTGACACACTATCGAAAGCTCAAGAACGAATATTTCGATCGTTTGAGGCTTTGAATGCCCTACTTCATCCATTAGAGTGAGCTTGGTCAGCAATATGCCGAAAAATGATTCTAACTTGCAATTTTATGTAACCGTTGGGTAATTCCAATTGAAATTTCGTGGGAATATTAACAACATCCTCTCTACGTAAAAATAAAGTTTACTCTCAATTTGTCCTTATATTCCTCCAAAACTCCAATGAAATCCGTACGAGTCCTAGAAATCAGAAACGGATGCAACTGCTTGAGTTTTTGACTCCAAGCGTAAATTCTTGTAGTTTTCCCTAGGAAACAATGGTGGCGCACTATCAAAAGCTCATAAACAAAGATTTCGACCGTTTGAGGCCTAGAATGCCCTCCTTCATTCATTAGAGTGAGCAGGGGCAGCTAGAAGTCGAAAAATGATTCACACCTACTATTTTGGGCAACCGTTGGGTAATTTCAATTGAAATTTCGTGGGAATAGAGGAAACAACATCCTATCTATATATAAACAACGTTTATTCTCAATTTGTGCTTATATTCCTTCAAAACTCCATCGAAATCCATGCGAGTCCCAGAAATCAGAAACTGATGAATTGCTTGTGTATTGATTCCAAAAGTAAATTCCTGTAGTTTTCTCTAGGAAATGATGGTGACGCACTATCAAAGCTCAGGAATGAAGAATACGATCGTTTAAGGCTTAGCCCTCCTTCATCCATTAGAGTGAGCTTGGACAGCCAGAAGCAGAAAAATGATTCAAACTGCTATTTTGGGCAACCGTTGGGTAATTCCAATTGAAATTTCGTGGGAATATAGAAAACAATGTCCTCTCCACATAGAAACAACGTTTACTCTCAATTTGTCCTTATATTCCACCAAAACTCCATTGAAATTCGTGTGAGTCCCAGAAATCAGAAACAGGTACATTCCTTGTGTTTTGAATCCAAGAGTAAATTCTTGTAGTATTCTCAAGGAAACGATGGTAACGCACTATTAGAAGCTCAGAAATGAAGATTTCAATTGTTTGAGGCCTAAAATGCCCGCCTTCATCCATTAGAGTGAGCTTGAGCAGCCAGAAGCCGAAAAATGATTCAAACATGCTATTTCAGGCAACCATTGGGTAATTCCAATTGAAATTTCGTGGGAATAGATAAAACAACCTTATCTCCACTTAGAAACAACGTTTACCTCAATTTGTCCTTATATTCCTCTAAAACTCCGTGCAAGTCCCAGAAATCATAAACAGATGCAATCACTTGTGTTTTGAATCCCAGAAATCAAACTACTATTTTTAAATTTCAAACTACAACCGATGGGTAATCCCAATTGAAATTTCCTGGGAATAGGGGAAACAACCTCCTCTCTACATAGAAACACTGTTTACTCTCAGTTTATCCTTGTATTCCTTCAAAACTCCATCGAAATCCGTGCAAGCCCCAGAAATCAGAAACGGTTGCAATTACTTGTGTTTTGAATCCAAGAGTAAATTCATGTAGTATTCTCATGTAAACGATGGTGACGCACTATCAGAAGCTCAGGAACGAAGAATTCGATCGTTTGAGGCCTAGAATGCCCTCCTTCATCCATTAGAAGAGTACTTCTGAGACTACCATGGGTTCAATAAAAGAGAGATGGTGGGGTTAGAATGCCACCGTGGATGAGGGAAATCTGTTTATGTCACCATGGGAAAACTACTTCTTCACACATGTATGTATGACCCATGGCAATTCTATGCCTAGTGAGCACATGGTAGTCTCAGATGTTTCACAAATTCTTTTAGTTTTCTCATGTTTATTAGGATGGTTCATTACACATGATATTTCCACCATTAACAATTTTTAGGACTCGCACGGATTTTGCGGGCATCGTGGGGGAAATAAGAGGTTAAATTAGGAGTGCCTAGTTTCAGTGCAAAGAGGAGGTAGTTTCCATGGTTTTCCATGAGATTTAGATTGGGGTAACCCCATGGTTGCTCTGAATTACAGGATTGAAGATTTTTCGATTTCTGATAGCCCTAGATTACATTAATGCCAGAAATCGACCAATTCAGGTCTCAAATGACTGAATTCTTGGCTCCTACGACATCGATAGCCCATCACGATCACTTTTCATGGGAAATGATAAGAATCCACTAACAGGTTCAATACACAAGCAATTTCCACATTTAACTATTTTCGGTACTTGCACGGATTTCGCAGGTGTTGTGGGAAAATAAGAGGCCAAATGAGGAGCGTCCGTGGTTTCTATGTGAAAAGGGGGTAGTTTCCATAATTTTCCATGAGATTTTATTTGGGATAACTTCATGGTTGCTCCGAATTGCAAGGTTGAAGAATTTTTCTATTTCTGGCAGTTACACTAATGCTAGAAATCAACATATCCAGAGGTTAAACGAACAGATTATTGGCTCCTACGACATCAATAGTCCATCAATATTGCTATCCATGGAAAAAATTTAAGACTCTACTCATGGGTTCAATACACATGCAATTGCCACCATCAACGATTTCTAGTACTCTCACAGAATTTGCAGGCGTCGTGGGGAAATAAGAGACCAAATGAGGAGCACCCGTGATTTCTGTATGAAGAGGAGGTGTTTTCATGATTTCCCGTGAGATTCCGATTGGGATAACCCCATGGTTGCTCCAAATAGAGGTTTTGAAGAATTTTTTATATTTCTGGCAGCTCCAGCTTACACTAATGCCAAAATTTGCCTATCCAGGACTTAAACAACTGAATTCTTGGCCCCACGACATCAATTTTGCATCACCATCAGTTTATATGGGAAAACAATAAGAATCCACTCATGGGTTCAATACACAAGATATCACCATCGTTAATGATTTATCAGACTCGCACAAATTTTATAGGCGTTATGGGGAAATAAGAGGCCTAACGAGGAGCGTTTGTAGTTCTATGTGAAGAGGGGGTAATTTCCATGATTTCTAACGGAAATTCGATTGGGATAACTCATGATTGCTCTGAATAGTGGTGTTAAAGATTTTTTCTATTTCTGGCAGTCTAGCTTATGCTAAAGCCAGAAATCGACCAATCCAAGCCTCAGACGTCCGAATTCTTGGCTCCTACGACATCGACATTGCCTTACGATCACTTTCCATGGGAACACATTAAGAATCCTCTCATGGGTTCAATACACAAACAATTGCCACCGTTAATGATTTCTGGGATTCGCACGAATTTTGCAGGCGTTGTAGGGAAATAAGGGACAAAAGAGGAGCGTCCATGGTTTCTATGTGAAGAGGAGATAGTTGTTGAGTATTGGTGTTTCATACCAATCTTATTTTGATGATGATCACAACATTATGTTGTTGCTAATGAATCTCATGTTTTAGTCTTACAGTTTAATTCCTAGAATATCTTTCTTGGAGACTAATCACTTGGTGTAAGGATGGACATCAAGTGGAGAAGGTCCAAAGTTTGGACTCAAGGAGTGCCAAAGCTTGGGATGATGGAGAGCAATCAAGGCATCATGATTGAAGACTTAGACTCTTTGGAAAGCAATGTAATCCATGTATTATTTACTTTATTGCTTTCTCTCTCTTTTGAGTCTAGGTTAATGTAATGCCTTGTTAGATGGTTTACTTATCATGCACATGCATTTTACCATCTTAGTGAGCCTTAGGATTATCATAGAATCTAACCCTATAGGTTTATCTTGTCCAAAGACTCATTTGGAGTGTCTGTCTTTCCATCAGTCGCCTGCTGAGGGAAACACAGTTGACTGGGTGATTTCCAGTCGCCTTTAGATCCTTCTACATTCGCCTGATTTGCACAGCTCAAGTCAACATTTCAATTGACTCAAACTTGAGCTTTACGCACAGTCGTCTGTCGATCAGTTTATAGTCGCATGTATACTTACAGTCGCCTGGGAATTGGCCAACAGTCGCCTGTCTAGCGTATGTGCAATCTCTGCATCTATCTGTCTTCTCTCCATTTTATACAGCAGACGACTGATGAAGAATGTACAGTCGCCTGACTATTTGACAGTCGACTGTAGTATGAACATCAGTCGCATGTATGGTCTTCTGGAGAAAGAGTGCAGCTCTATGTTTCATCCATCCCCTACAGCAGTCATCTGCTGAAGGGTTAACAAGCGCCTGTCCTGTTTGTCAGTCGACTGTATTGACTTCATCAGTCGACTGTCCTGGCTCAGATTATAGCCGTTGGATATTTTCTAGCCGTTGATCAGTCGACTGTCTTTTGATCAACAGTCGACTGTTCCTGTCGTTTTCACCCATTTCTAGCCGTTGTAGAATTCTTTCTTTGGCTGTTTCCTTGGGTTTTGGGGCTTGATATGGGGTTCTTATATATATGAGTGTGCTGCCATCTCTTATAACTTATTGATTCTTCTTGATACATTTGAATATCTCAAGAGATCCATAAGCAACTCACAAGCTCCCTCGTTTCCCTCTATTGAGCATTCATTCCTCTTCATGCATTGAAGTCCAGCTCAAGGGAAATCATCCAGGTGCTCTCAAGCATATCTCAACACTTGGAGAGCCTCTTTCATGCCTTGCATTCATTCATGAGTAAGCATCTCAAGGCATAGGTAAGAGTATTTACTTTACTTGGTGTAATTGTTTTTCCTATTTCTCTTTGTGGGATTAGGATACTCTCTTTGTGGGAGTGTGTCTCTTTGTGGGACTAGGTTTATTCTCTTAGTGGGAATAACTCTCTTTGTGGAAGTAACTCTCTTTGTGGGAGTTCTAGTGTCCTAGTGTAGGGCTAACCCTAATTCTCTGAGTGAGAGTTAGTGATTCTCTGTGTGGGAGTTTTGATCCTCGTGTAGGATTGGTTGGGTCCTTCTGTAGGGCATAAATCCTCTTTGTGGGTATCTCCTTGTGAGATTTGTATTCACTTCTCTGTGTGGGAATATAGTGAATATTGGTGTGGCTGGACGTACCCAAGTTTGGGGAACCAGGGTAATACTTTGTGTTTGCGTTTGGATTGATTGTGCCTTTTAATTCCTCTTGCATTTATAATTCCGCATTTGCAAGTTTAATTTTAATTGGACAATTTTATTGACATTACACTATTCACCCCCCTCTAGTGTGTGTTGTTAGTATTGCAAGGGTAAGGCGATCCTTACAATATTTTCCATGATTTTCCATGAGATTTCAATTGGGATTATCCCAAGGTTGTTCTTATTTGCAGGGTTGAAGAATCTCTCTATTTCTGGCAGCCCCAGCTTACACTAATGCCAGAAATTCGGCAATCCAGGCCTTAAACGACCGAATTCTTGGCTCATAGGACATCGATAGTGCATCGTCATTGCTTCCAATGGGTAAACGATAAGAATCCACTCACGGGTTCAATACACATACAATTGCCACCATTAACGATTTCTGGGACTCACAAGGATTTCTCAGGCATCCTGTGGAAATAAGAGGATAAATGAGGAGCATCCGTGGTTTCTATGTGAAAAGGAGGTAGTTTCCCTAATTTTCCATGAGATTGGGATGACCCCACGATTGCTCCAAATCGCAGGGTTAAATCATTTTTTATTTCTTGCAGCCCCCAGCTTACACGAGAGAGTTGATTTTTCTGTAAACTTTCTGAGAGAATTTCTCTTTGGTTCTTTGAAGAACTATTCGAACTTATCGGAGTTTTCCGTGGTGTTCAACATCGACTTATCAAACGGATTTCCACCATCGTTGTGGCGTCTTCCTTAAATCGAGGTTCTTGTTTGTAATAAGCAACGGGTCGAGGTCATCTATACCTAGGTTCTTTCGGGCCTCTCCTCATCCTCATCCTCCCCTCCTCCTCTGTCCTCTCCTCATTTTCCTACATCTCTGCTCCCCAAATCCGTTTTCCACTTCTAGAAATATGCTTTTTCTCCATTGTGGTTAATTCTAGCATGCCATCAAGGTAGCTCCTCCTCCGTATCTCCGATCCTCCTCACCTCCACCTCTGTCCTCCCCTCATTTTCCTACATCTCTGCTCCCAAATTCGTTTTCCCACTACTCGAGATATGATTTGTCTCCACTATGGTTGATTCTAGCAGGCCATCAAGGTGAGATGGTTGTTTTGGACGGCGGACATTCTGCCGGGTTCAAGGTGGTTGATGGTGGCAGAGCTGTTCTTCCGACGGTCGACGATCAAAATTTGGAAAGTTCTATTTTTGGAAGTTCCAATGTCACCATTAATACATTAATGGATGGCAATGATTGTAGGAATGGGGAATTTCTTTCTCTATCAGAACTTGCTAAATCTGATGCAAGGAAGGCATTTATTTCTAATTTGGTATGTTCTCCTACTTTGGAAAGTAATATCCTAGTTAAGAGGGCATTTTAAATTCTAAATCTGGTGCAAGCAATGCTATTAATTCAAATTTAAATTTGAATATGGTGAGCTCTCCTACTTTCGAAAGTAATATTCCTTGTTTTGAGGGAGTATTAAAGTCTAAATCTGATGCATTCAAGGACATTAATGCAAATTTGAATTGTTCTCCTACTTTGGAAAGTAATATTTCTAGTAATGGGGCATATTAAATTCTAAATCTGGTGCACATGTCTTATATGGAAATAATAATGTGGTAGGGGACCATAGCTCTCATAATGCAACGAATCTGGGTAACAAGGATAGTAAATCTCCATCTAGTTATGTTGATGTTGTTAATGAGACAAAGGGGAGTGTGGGCCGTGTCTTTCAAAAATTAAAAATTTTCGAGGCCAAAACTAAAGGTGGACGTGTGAAGGTTGCTCCTCCTGCAATTGTTTCAGCATTGGGTTGTGATATGTGGAAGAGCACTTTAATTGGGTATTTTGTAGGGGAAGAAGATCCCTTATGTGGTGGTTAACACAATAGCTCATAAACTGTGGGACAAATTTGGTCTACGCGAGGTTTTATCATCTGAAAATTGTTTTTTCTTTAAATTTGATAATATTTATCAAGCTATGAAAATTTTGGAGAGGGCTCCTTGGCATATTGTTAATCATCCTTTTATTCTTAAGCTATGTCAACCAAATCTTACACTTTCTAAGGAGGATTTAAAGAAGATGCCGATTTGGGTCAGGCTATATGACATACCCTTGGAATTTTGGACACTAGAAGGGTTGAGCTATGTTGCAAGTGCTGTGAGGAGACCTTATACGCAAACCATGTTACTATTGGATTGAGCTTTGCCCGAGTATGTGTTAAGATTGATGCTTCAGTGGATTTAATTGTTATGTTGCTCTAATGGTGTTTGGGTCTATATTGAGGCTGATTTGAATGGATTCCTACTAAATGTGATACATGTGAAGTTTTTGGGCATGCTACTAGCCAATGTCATGTAGGAAAGAATAATGGTGAGAAGCATGAACAAGAGATGTATCCTAAACCTACTAAGATTTGGGTCTCGGTGAAGGATAGGGGGAAGCAAACTCAAGGGAGTGTTGAGGGTGTTTCGAAACCTGCCACAAATCCTGATGAGAATGGTGGGTGGACGAAGGTGGTTAGCAAGAAGACTTCCATAACTTCTCCTATTGTTTTGGTTGCTGATTCTAGTGGTGAGCACAAGGAAGAGGTGATTTCTACTAATGTTGTTTTAGATGGGGATGGTGGAACACAAGAGGAGAATTGTAATGTGTTAATGGGTTGTATTCAGCCAATACAAAGTGATGAGGTTCTTGATACTAATTCTGTTTGCATTGGGGATGGTGAGTGCACTCCTAATATGTCTACAAATATAGGTGGTGGGGTGTTTTCTGATAGTGGGCCATTTTTGCGGAACCCTTTGGTGTGGAAAGAAAATGATTCATTGGAGAAGAATAAAAAAGAGTCAGGTGGGAAGAAGAAGAGTAAGAAGTGTAACTCCCCTCGTGGGGGGGCGTTGGCAGTAAATTTTGTGAAAGTTACCTCTTACATTATTTCCATGATTTTTGGTTGTTGGAATGTTAGAGGTTTAAATAATCAATTTAAGCAAAGAGAGGTGAGAAATTTTATTTCTGAAAATGGGTTATCTTTTTGTGGCTTAGTGGAGACTCATGTGCATGAGCATAATATGGAGACGGTCTCACGGAAAGTTCTTCCTTCTTGGCAGTTCTTCTTCATGCCACGGATCAGGTTATGCATTGTAAGGTGAATGCTTATGATGATAGTTGGAGTTGTGTTATCTCCGTCGTTTATGGTTCTACTTCTCCTACTACTCGTGTAGAGTTATGGGCTGACTTGATTTCTTGTGGGGCTATTTTCTCAGATGATCCTTGGTTGCTTCTTGGAGACTTTAATGCAGTACGTATGCCACTTGAGGGGGTAGGTGGTTCTGAGGATTGGCCTTCATGGAAGGATGACTTTGGAAGATGTCTTAATCAGGTAGGGTTGGATGATATTCGATTTGATGGATGTGCATACACATGGTCTAATAGACAGTCTCTGAAATCCTATATTTTGAAAGCTTGATCGGGTACTGGCTAATATTCACTTGGAGTGTGCTTTTCCAGGTGTTAATGATTCTTTCTTATTTACTGGAGTTTCAGACCATAGTCCTTTGATTGCTACTCTAGTGTCCCTTCCTAAGAGGAGAATTCCATTCAAATTTTTTGATTTTTTAGGCAGATCATCCTGACTTTCTCTCTTTGGTTGCTCGTGTATGGGAGGTGCATGTTATAGGTACACCTATGTTAAGGTTATGCCGTAAGTAGAAGATGGTTAAAAAATCCTTGAAAGAATTTAATAAGGAGCACTTTTCTAAGGTTTCTTCACGTGTTAATGTTGCAAAAGAATATTTGAAGGATGTGCAGCAATTGATACAAGCTTCTTCACTTGATTCTACTTTACATTTGGAGGAGTCAAGGCTCCTTAATGAGTATATGGCTATTACTAAGGTGGAAGAGAGCTTTCTTAGGCAAAAATATCGTGTGCATGAATTTGGGTGACCAAAACTCTTCCTTCTTTTTTCGTGCTCTAAAGCAACATCACAGTATAAGCAAGAATCGAGCTATTTCAAAGAGGATGGCAATAGAGTGGATGATCCTGAGGCTGTTAGGGATGTTATACTATCTTATTATGAGGCTCTTCTTGGGATACAACAAGGGTGTAAGGAGGTTGAAGAGGAATTCCTTAGTAAAGTGTTGCCTAGCGAGTTTCTGAGTTGCAAAGCTGTGAGCTAGCCAAGGAGGTGTCAGATGATGAGATCAAGGATGTTCTTTCTCTTTAAAGGACAACAAAGTGCCTGGCCCAGATGGTTTTAGTTCTAGTTTCTTTAAGAAGGTTTGGAGCATTATTGGTGATGATGTGCTTTGTGCTATAAGGTCCTTCTTTTATTATGGAAAGCTATTGAAACATGTAAATGCAACAACTATTGCTCTTGTTCCTAAAATTCCTTATCCTTCTCAAGTCAAAGATTTTAGGCCTATTTCCTGTTGCAATACAGTTTATAAGTGTATTGAAAAGCTTATTGCTAATAGACTTAAAGGTGTGTTATCTCTTTAGTTGGCCCTTATTAGATTGCTTTTATTAAGGGCAGGATGATTAGTGACAATATCTTGCTTTCTCAAGAATTGTTACGTAATCATCATCGAAGGGGTGGGCCTCCTCGTTGTGCTCTAAAGGTTGATCTTATGAAAGCTTATGACTATTCGATGGGATTTCATGATATCTGTGCTTCGTGTGATGAGATTCCCTAGTAGGATTGTTGGTTGGATTCAGGAGTGTATTTCTAGAGCCAGATATTCTGTTTGCATTAATGGAGAGTTGCATGGGTTTTTTCCAGGTGGTCGTGGGTTAAGGCAGGGGGATCTTATGTCTCCTTATTTGTTTGTTCTGGCTATGGAGGTTTTCTCAGGCTTGATGTGTCTCATGGTTGAGGAGAGGCCTTTTCGATTTCATTGGAGATGTGAAAAGGAGAAGATTTCTCATTTGTGTTTTGCGAACGATCTTATGATTTTCTGTAGACAGAATCAGATTCTGTTGTTATGATTGGAGATTGCATTCGACAGTTTCAAGAATTATCTGGTCTTAGTCCAAATCCTTCAAAGAGCCATATGTTTTTTATATGTAGGGTGTCTTCTTAGAGTATAGAGCATTTGCTTGGAATTCTTGGGTATAAAGAGGGTACTTTGCCTGTGCGTTATCTTGGGGTTCCTTTAATTTCTACTAAACTGAAGGCCGCGGATTGATGTGTGTTAGTAGAGAGTATTGTAGCTATAGCTTAGAGTTGGGTTTATATGCTTTGTCATTTGCAGGTATACTCCAACTTATTAAGTCTGTGCTGGTCTCCATTAATGTATATTGGGCTTCCATGTTTATCCTTCCGTAGGCAGTCATTCGGCTGGTTATTTCTACTCTTTGATCTTTCCTTTGGAAGGGTACTGATTAGTCGTCTAAAGGGGCTAAGTTTTCTTGGGATTCTGTTTTCTTGCATTTCGAGGAAGGTGGTTTGGGAATTAAGAGTATGGAGCATTGGAACAAGGCCGATATTATGAAGCATCTTTTGTTATTGTGTTCTCGTCCTCCTAACTCTGGTGGTGTTCTTGGGTTTATTTCTATCTTCTGAGGGGACGAAGTATGTGGGAGGTGACATGCCCAGGTGATTGGTCTTGGAGTTGGAGAAAGATTCTTAGTCTCCGTCCATTTGTTCACACACATATGAGGTTTCGTGTTGGTGATGGTCGTAGTATTTCATTGTGGTTTGATAATTGGCATCCTCTTTGCCCTCTTGTGGAAACTTTTGGATATCGTGTTATTTATGATTCTGGATTGGGTCATAATACTACAGTGAATGCCCTTGTAAATGGTAAGGAATGGTGTTGGCACTCTGCACAATCTCCGGATTTGATAAACCTGATTCGAACCGTACTGATGAATTGGAGTGGCTAGATTCTGCAGATGTTTTCTATTCGCCGTGCTTATAAACTTTTGAGGCATTAATCTCCCTTGGTTGACTGGTGGCAGGTGGTTTGGCATATGCAGAGGATTCATAGGCATGCTTTTATTCTATGGTTAGCTATTCGGGATGCTCTTACTACTCTACTTAGGTATGAATGCATTTTTGAGGCTCGTTGTGTTTTGTGTGGTGCGGGGTATGAAGATGTGGAGCATCTAATCTTTACTTGTTCCTTCACCGAGTACATATGGCGTTCCTTACTTGTCAAATGTGACCTTCCTTGGGAACCACGTTCATGGTCTGAGACTATTTCTTGGATAGGAGGATTTATTCACACATGTTTTCGTGGTATGATTGTGTGTCTTATGCTAGCAGCGGCAGTTTATGCTATTTGGAGGGAGCGTAATTCTCGCTTGCATGTGAGCCACCTAGATGCAAGTCCCAGCTGGTTGAGTATGTCAAATTCTCAGTATGTACTTAATGCGAACGAATTGTTGGAGCCAACAAACCGATGGCGATGCACAAGCGAACGAATTGTTGGCTCCTACGATGTCGATTGTGCATCGCCATCGGTTTTCATGGGAAAACAATAAGAATCCACTCATAGGTTCAATACACATGCAATTGCCACCGTAAATGATTTCTGGGACTCGCACGGATTTCACAGACGTTGTGGGAAAATAAGAGGCATATGAGGATCATCCATGGTTTCTATGTGAAAAGGAGGTAGTTTCCATAATTCTCCATTGAGATAACCCCACGGTTGCTTCGAATAGCAATGTTGAAGCATTTTTTATTTCTGGCAGCCTATGCTTCCCTTAATGCCAGAAACCGACCAATCCAGGTCTCAAATGGCCAAATTCTTGGCTCCTAGGACATCGATAGGGCATCGCCATCGCTATCCATAGAAAAATGATAAGAATTCACTCACGGGCTTAGTACACATGCAATTGCCACCATTAACGATTTCTGGGACTTACACAGATTTCACAGGCGTCGTGGGAAAAATAAGAGGCCAAATGAGGAGCATCCGTGGTTACTATGTGAAGAGGATGTAGTTTCCATGATTTCCCATAAGATTTCGATTAGGATAACCCCACGGTTGCTCTGAATAGCGACATTGAAAAACATTTCAATTTCTGGCATCCCCAACTTAGCTAAAGCTAGACATCGGCCTATCCATGCCTTAAATGACCGAATTCCTTGATCCTATGATACCGATAGCGCATCACCATATCTTTCAATGGAAAAACAATTAGAATCTACTCATGGATTCAATACACATGCAATTGCCATAGTTAAAGATTTCTGGCACTCGCACGGATTTTGCAGGCATCGTGGGGAAATAAGATGCCAAATGAGGAGCGTCTGTGGTTTCTATATAAAGAGGAGGTTTCCATGTTTCTCATGAGATTTCGATTGGGATAACCCCACGTTGTTCCGGATAGAGGTGTTGAGGAGCCCCGGCTTACACTACTGCCAGAAATCGGCAAATCTAGGCCTTATACGATAGTGCATCACCATAGCTTTTCCTGGGGAAATGATAAGAATCCATTCATAGGTTAAATACACATGCAATTGCCACCGTTAATGATTTCGTGGACTTGCAAGGATTTCACAGGCGCTGTGGGAAAATAAGAGGCCAAATGAAGAGCGTACAAGGCTTCTATGTGAAAAGGAGGTTGTTTTCATGATTTCTCATGAGATTTCTACTGGGATAATCCTACAGTTTCTTCGAATAGCGATATTGAAGAATATTTCTATTTCTCATAGTCCCTACTTTTAAAAATGCCAGAAATAGGCCAATCCAACCCTCAAACAACCAAATTCTTGGCTCCTATGACATCGATAGTGCTTCATCATTGCTTTTCTGTTGGATATGGACGACATGAATACACCCATGAGGGGATGTATGAGGGTATACGGACCTCAGATTTCGCGTGCACGAAAGCATGCACGGAGGGAACCTTTTCTCGTGTGAAAAGGACCACTCGATAAGTGGAAAAAGCCACTCGATAAGTGGAAAAAGTCACTTTATAAGTGCATAAAGGCACTCGATAAGTGAATGAAGAAGAGGATAAGTAAAAGGGCTAATATAGGCTAATAAGCTTATAATTGGTTATTTCCTACAATAACTACCCCTAAAGCCTATAAATAGGACCCAATGGTATGCCTTTTACACCATTCCATTCATGCCATAAGTTTGCATAAGGCAACTTATGTTCTTCTTCTCCCTTCCATTAAAATCCTCTTCAAAATAGAGATTTAGGCGGTGAAACGCTGCTTCGATCCTCCGTGACGAAGTACCGACCGTTGTGGCGAATCTGAGGGTGAAGTTCAGAGACTACGGTGCCGCATACTCAAGCGTAAGTCTATGTTATTCGATCCTAACGTCGTTGTTTTGACAGGATCCAACATTGGTATCAGAGCCATACGGGTTCGCACCGGTCAAACCGTCGCCCCGTCGAACCAATGAACGAGGCGTTGTCTTTTTCACGAATGGGTATCCTACCATTATGGATATGGTAGGAACGCTTCGTGACGGAGAGAACGCAGCGGTTGTTCTTTTCACGTTAGGGTCTTTTGTCATTACGGATATGGCAGTAACTCTCCGTGACAGGAAGAACCGACCGTTTATATCGCCAAGCTCGCACTCTTCATGGATGCTGAGTCTCCATTCAAATGGGAATGGGCGCTCTCTTCATGTGGAGCGCGCAGTTTACGAATTTTAAAGTATGTTATTTTTCATTTTGGCACACGTCCATTAGAGAATAACTACTTTCTCGACGAACGGGTGTCTCATCAGAGAAGAAGATGGTGGTTATTCTCAACGGAGAAGATGACAATTTTGGTGCATGGAGGCAATGCATCCCCCCTCCCCATGTGGAGGGGGTTGGCTACGGCCAAAAACCACCATGGCCACCCCTCCGGGGGGGGGTGTGCGGCCAACCCCATGCAATGGGGTGGTCGGCCATGGCCAGGCCGGCACTGGCCGGCCACGGCCAGGCCGGCCCTGGCCGGCCCTGGCCAGGGCCATGAGGCCCTGGCCGGCCTCGGCCAGAGCCAGGGGCCGGCCTGGCCGGCCCTGGCAGGGGCCATGGCCGGCGCCCTGGCCTCGGCCAGGGCCCTGTCGGCCCTGGCAGAGGCCAGGGCCGGCACCCTGGCCGGGGCCAGGGCCTGGCCGAGGGCCAGCCCTGGCCGCTGCCAGGGCCAGCCCTGGCCGCTGCCAGGGCCACGGCCGGCCCTGGCAATGGCCAGGGCCAGGCCAAGGCTTGTCGACACTGGCTGAGGCCAGTGTCCAGCCACTGTCGGCCCCGGTCTCGGCCAGTACCGAGCCCCGGTCGAGCCCCGGTTGACCCTGTATTTGCGGGGGGAGCTTGCATGAATGTGACATGCATGACCGGTCCATACGGGGCCGACGACAGTTATCTGCGGCAAATTCCATTACAGAAGGGGAGCGCATGGATCCATCTGGGAGCCGGCGACGATGGCTTGCAGAAAAATCCCCAAGGGGGATCCAGCCTTGACACGGCTACGGCTCAATCCCGGCAGATGGCCAGGGATTGTCGTATATTTCTCTAGTATCATAAGGGTACTAAGTTGAAATATCGCATTTTTTCCCCAAGGGGGGATCTGGCTTTGGCCAAGTTGCGATGGCAACTCTCACTTTGGAAGGAAGATGAATTCGGCCTTGGCACGGCCTTGACACGACCCCGGCAATGGCCGGAGAATTGTCAAAATATTTCGGCTATGACACCCTGTAATGGGGTATTGGCCTTGCAAAATACGTTTGCAAAATACATTTGAAAGATACGTTTTCAAAATACTGCAAAATACGTTTGCAAAATATTTTTGAAAAATACGTTTTCAAAAATGCTTTTCCGCTGCAAAGTACTATAAGAGTACTATTATTTGATAAAGTGATGGGGAAATATTGAAAGTTACTCTAGATGGTGATTGGAAACGTAGTGACCTTTCCGATTCTAGAGTAACATCTTCAATGTTTTTCGTAAGTAACTTATCAAATTATAAATATCATTCCAAGTGGGAGTTGAAATTAGAACTATCCAAATGGGATATTCTATTATCATTTCAAGTGGGAATTATATTTTAAGAATTTTTAATGCAATGTTTTTTGATCAAACCTTCGGTTTTGTGTCTTTTGCAGCATTTTAAAAGTAAAATGTCTTCAGCTTCAAAGAATATCGTCGCTGAGTTAAACAGAGGTAAAAAAACTCAACGGCGATAATTACAAACTATGGTCCATCAAGATACAATACGTTCTAGAGGAGCAAGAAGTGCTCGAAACTCTAAAGAACGTAATGATTAAACCCGAGTTGGGCACTACGGCCGAACACAGACGAGACAAGGAAGCTTTTGATGCTTGGTATCGGAAGAACAAGATAGCTCACATTACGTTATTGAGCAGTATGGCCGATGACATAATGCGCATCTTCCGAGAGCATGACTTAGCCATGGACATATGGTCCAAGCTTGAGGAGAAGTTTGGTGGCACATCGGTGTCCAAACTTCGTTCTTTAACTATAAGATTTGATTCATACAAGAAACGTCCAGATCATTCCATGGGGAAACATCTGCGACATATGGCGAATCTAATCTCAGAGTTAAAGGATGCAGGTCATGTGCTCACTGATGAGCAACAAATCCAAGCAGTCATACGCTCCCTGCCAAATGGGTGGGACCAAATGAAGATGCATCTCACTCACAATGAGAGCATCAAGACTTTCAGCGATGTTTCTAAGCACCTCGAATTAGAGGAAGAGCGGCTTGCGACTGCCAAGCCAAGTGCAGAAGTGCACATGGTTGCTAGTTCCTCACACGGGGGAAAGAAACGGAAAGATCCTTCGAAGTCTAATAATGAACGTAATAAGCAACCTTAGTCTACCAACAAACCTAAACATAAGGGTGGGCACAAGAAATGGCACAAGAAGAAAGACTTGAAGAGGATCAAGTGCTTCAAGTGCAACAAGTTAGGTCACTACGCCCGTTCTTGTACGGATGAAGGTGACAATGTAACTTGTAATACTAGTTACATATGTGTTTCTAGTTCAATATTTCTTGTAGAATCTAATCCATTTTGGATAATTGATTCAGGTGCCACCGACCATATAGCAAGGGACAGACGGTCCTTCGTGGAGTATCATCGGATACCCCAAGGAACAAAGTGGATTTATGTAGGAAACAACACACGTGTTGAAGTGAAAGGCATTGGGACTTGCAAGCTAGTCTTGGACAACGGCCGTACTCTCTTACTACATGATGTCCTTTTCGCTCCAGATATTCTAAGGAATATTATATATGTGGTCGTGTTAATGGGTCTTGGTTAGAGCTGGTTCTTTCAAAATTGTAAAGTGGACTTGTTTTGTAATAATACTCTTATTGGTTCTGGGTATGTATTTAAAGGATTTATTGTATTAAATACAATGTATGACTCTTCATTAAGTAATGAAAATTTCCTTGTCGCAAATTCTTCGACTTATGAGTCAGATATAATTTATTGGCACGCAAGGCTTGGTCATATTGGACCAACGCGTATGGATAGACTTGCCAAACGTGGCCTTCTATCCAATGTTTCAAAGGTTGAAATGTCGACTTGCGAACATTGCCTTGTAGGGAAATCTTGTCGCAAGCCGTTTGGAACCGGCACAAGGGCCGAGGTTCCATTACAGCTCATCCATTCGGACATATGTGGTCCGATGAATGTCAAGACAAGACGCGGAAAGTCCTATTTCATCACTTTTATTGATGATTTCACCCGATTCGGACATATCTATTTGATATCCCACAAAAGTGAAGCATTAACCTACTTTAAAAACTATATGAATTTAGTGGAGAATCAATTAGATCGCAAGATTAAGGTCTTGCGAACCGATAGGGGCGGTGAATATCAATCAACAAGTTTTGAGGAACTTTGTGATGAAAAGGGCATAGTAAATCAGGTAACTATGCCTTATACTCCTCAACAAAATGGTGTTACTGAAAGGAGGAATAGGACTTTAATGGAAATGGTCCATTCAATGATGGTGCAAATTAACTTGCCAATCACCCTTTGGGGTGATACATTATTAACGGCCACTTTCGTTTTTGAACCGCGTACCCTCGAAATCAGTTAGCTCCACTCCTTATGAGTTGTGGAACCAAAAGTCTCCTGACTTAAACATTTTTAAACCTTGGGGATGTGCATCCTACGCACATATTTCCTCCCATAAGTATGGCAAACTTGGTCCAAGGGGAAGGAAATGTATCTTTATACGATACTCAGAAAACTCCAAAGGTTATGTTTTCGTTAGTCAGGAAGACAATGGAGGTCTAATTGAATTTGAGTCGAGGGATGTCACTTTCTTGGAAAACAAGTTTCCAAGACAAGGCGAGATAAGTCAGGACTTATCTCTATTTGAGATTAATGATCAAGAAGGATTACCTCATTCGAGTGGGAGAATTCTTGGTGAAGAAGAAAATACGTTTCAAACTTCACCAATGGATGATACGAATGACGCTAATCCTATTCCATACGGGAATAATGATCCAAGTGGGAGCATTTCTAACGACATTCCAAGTGGGAGTGATATTAGAATTGATCTAAATTCGAGTCAACAAGGGCTTGAAGAATCTCAAATACGACGTAGTAGTCGTACAAGGTCGACTCCTCTAAGATTTGAGGATGAATTTCCGTAAACCTTTATGACTTTACTACAAGATGATGATGAGCCTGCTACTTTCAAACAGGCCGTATCATGCCCTGCGAAAGACAAATGGATGGAAGCGATGAAAGAGGAGTTGGAATCCATGAAAGTTAACCAAGTCTGGGACTTAGTTGACTTACCCAGAGGACGTAGAGCTATTGGGAACAAATGGTTTCTCAAGATCAAGCATAAGGCTGATAGCTCTATTGACAAATATAAAGCTCGCCTTGTCGCGAAAGGTTTTACGCAACAGGAAGGGATAGACTACGAAGAGACATTCTCACCTGTTGTCCGTTTTACCTCAATTCGCCTGATTCTGGCTATGGTAGCTTGCTTAGACCTCGAATTACATCAGATGGATGTAAAGACTGCCTTTCTCAATGGAGAATTGGACGAGGAGATCTATATGGAACAACCAACAGGGTTTGTAAAAGAAGAAAACGAACATAAGGTTTGTAAACTTTGTAAGTCCATATATGGTCTTAAACAATCCTCGAGGCAATGGTATATACGATTTCAAGAAGTTGTCTTATCAAATGGTTTTTCCATGCTTGATGAAGATAACTGTGTATATATCAAGAGGATTAAAAGCAAGTATGTTATTATGTCTCTATATGTAGATGACATTTTAATAGCCGGAAATGACAAGGGCTTTGTGATGGATATCAAGGCTTGGCTTTCATCAGTTTTTGAGATGAAAGACATGGGAGAAGCCGCATATATCCTTGGAGTTAAGATTTCAAGGAATAGTTCGAAGAAACTTCTTTCTCTTTCACAAGAGACTTATATAAAGAAGGTTCTAGAACTTTTTAATATGCAGGACTGTAAGTCCATTGATATTCCAATAAGCATATGCGATAATTTATGTCTGAAGATGTGTCCTAAGAACCAAAGGGAAAAGGACATTATGGAAAAAGTTCCATATTCCAGTGCAATTGGTAGTCTTATGTACGCTATGATGTGTACAAGACCGGACATCTGTTTTTACCGTTGGAATGGTAAATCGTTACCAATCCAATCCAGGGCAAACACACTGGAAAACGGTTAAGAGGATAATTTTGCAAAAGACTATGATAAAACCAAGAAGGTAGACATAAGGTACATATCTACGCATGAGATGATAGCGGATCCGCTTACGAAGGCGATCCCCAGAGATGTGTTTTACAAACACTTATCATCTCAAGGATTGCGTAAGAGCTGAGTTGTACCAATGTAAATTTCCATGTCTGTAAAGGATCAAATTTAATAAAAGAATAAGTTCTTTTCAACATTGCATATGAGTTTCTTAAAAATGTTTTTGTACATTTTAAATCTCAGCTATACTTTCTAGTATGTCGGACAGATTAAGGTTGGCTCTCTCACATGAGAAACCGCCTTTATTCTATCAGACGGATAAAATAACGATGAGACCTGTTTAAAGTCAAAATCGTCAGACGGACGATTTAGAGTCATGCCTTAAACAAAATGGTCGTATGAAAGATCTGCATCATATGGATGCTTTCAAAAGATCTAAGAGGATTTTTGAAATCCTATCTGTCTTATGCGGGATGTGGGTCCAGAAAATTATTTGAGTAGTAAAAGGGACTCAAAGTCAGACATTGTGGTGTCTGGTTATCATCCTTACAACATCATTAGGACATACGCTCCCTGGGAAAGGAGTGATGTTGTAATACGTATTCATACTACGTATGCATTTTGACCATTGGGTTAGAATAGTAATTGTGTTTACTATTATGTGAGACCCAAAGACCACATGGGTCTTAACTTATTACCCTTATGGACTCTAATTGGTTCCTTTAGATTTGACCGGGTGATTGCTATCTTAGCATGTTGCTTATGGACTATGGTCAATTCGGTCCGATGGGGCATGTTAGAAAAGCAAGTCAAGTCAAGATCGAAAGGATCGCAAGAAGAGGAAGATTAATTTCATATTCACATTTGGACTTTAAAGATTCAAAGCTGGCCAGCCAATTATAATCCAGATGGGATTCAATTGTTGAATATAAAGTATAAGAAATATGAAGAAATAATCTAGGGTAAAGCATCTGTTGATCTACTCAACTTTGCACCTCGAGGGGTGTTGTGTATCTCTAACAAGTGCACAACAGCGTACTCTATGCGCATGATAGTCACACGGCCTATTTCTCGGTATGATAAACAGAAGAGTTAAAGGAAAAGATGTTTCCCTACAATCCCCTCAAGTGTGAGTGGGAGATGTTGGATATGGACGACATGAATACACCCATGAGGGGATGTATGAGGGTATACAGACCTCAGATGTCGCGTGCACGAAAGCGTGCACGGAGGGAACCTTTTCTCGTGTGAAAAGGACCACTCGATAAGTGGAAAAAGCCACTCGATAAGTGGAAAAAGTCACTTTATAAGTGCATAAAGGCACTCGATAAGTGAATGAAGAAGAGGATAAGTAAAAGGGCTAATATAGGCTAATAAGCTTATAATTGGTTATTTTCTACAATAACTACCCCCAAAGCCTATAAATAGGACCCAAGGGTATGCCTTTTACACCATTCCATTCATGTCATAAGTTTGCATAAGGCAATTTATGTTCTTCTTCTCCCTTCCATTAAAATCCTCTTCTAAATAGAGATTTAGGCGGTGAAACGCTGCTTCGATCCTCCGTGACGAAGTACCGACCGTTGTGGTGAATCCAAGGGTGAAGTTCAGAGACTACGGTGCCGCATATGCAAGCGTAAGTCTATGTTATTCGATCCTAACGTCGTTGTTTTGACAGGATCCAACATTTTCATGGGAAAATGATAAGAATCTACTCACTGGTTCAATACACATGCAATTGCCATCGTTAAAGATTTCTAGGACTCGCACAGATTTTGTAGGCGTTGTGAGGAAATAATAGGCCAAACAAGGAGCGTCTATGGTTTCTATGTGAAGAGAAGGTACTTTCCATGATTTTCCATGGATTTCGATTGGGATAACCACATGGCTGCTCCGAATAGTCGGGTTGAATAATTTTTCTATTTCTGGTTGCCCCTGCTTACACTAATGCCAGAAATTAGTCAATCCTGGTCTCAAACGACCAAATCCTGGTCTCAAAGAGATGTGGAGGGGTTGTACAGCCCCATGGAGAAACTTACCTATGCCCTTGTGCTCACGGCGTGACGACTCTGCCCCTACTTCCAAGCCCACATGATCTTGATCCTAACCGACTCCCAGCTCGAACAGAACCTTAAGAGGTTCGATCGAATGGGGAGGATGTTGAATTGGGGAATAGAGTTGAGCGAGTTCGACCTTCGATATAAGCCGCTGAAGGCCATCAAGGGGCAGGCACTGGCGGACTTCATCGCCGAATGCATAGTAAATGGATGAACGCCCCCAAGGAGACAAGCCCAAACATGGTAATGCCTCAAACTTTGTCTTTTCTTTTGGTGCCGTCGTTCTTGTCGATCAACCAGGGGACAAAGATGTGTGGGTAGTCCACATAGATGGTTCGACGACTCAGGCAGGAAGCGGGGCCGGCATTGTCATCTAGTCCCCCGATGGGAACACCATCGAGTATGCGC
Source organism: Scilla litardierei (assembly GCA_030789695.1). Taxonomy (NCBI): domain Eukaryota; kingdom Viridiplantae; phylum Streptophyta; class Magnoliopsida; order Asparagales; family Asparagaceae; genus Scilla; species Scilla litardierei. The sequence goes on along the minus strand of JAULAV010008153.1, from coordinate 15,584 downwards.
TCCGGTTCGAATTCCCAGCCAACAATAATGTGGCTGAGTACGAGGCTGCCATCAATGGCCTAAAGCTAGCCTGGGCATTGGGGTAGACTCCGTGTGCCTCCTTAGCGATTCCAAACTCATCATCAACCAAATGCAAGGAGATTATGAGGCCAGAGAAAAGGCAGTGCAAAATTACCTAGCCTCAGCCAAGACCGAGCTGGCCAGGTTCAAACGTGTCGAGGCCCTCCACCTGCCACGATCAGAGAATGCCCGTGGGCATGCCCTATCGAAGCCGGCCTCCTCTTCTCTTAAGGAATTGGGTCACACCATCTACGTCGAGAGTCTCTGCGCCCCCCAGCACAGAGATAAAAGAACTGATGGTGATCGATGCAAAACCCACCTGGATGGACCCAATCGTGCGGTACCTGACCACTGGAGAAGTCCCAACGGACCAAGACGAGCGTCAGACGCTGGAATGAAAAGCCATCCGATACGTGCTCCACGAGGGATTGCTTTACAGAAGGCTCTGGATGAAGACCGACGTCCTCCCATACCTCAAGTGCCTCGGGCCGCAGGAGACCGACTACGTCATCTGGGAGATCCACGAAGGGATCTGCGAAAACCACCACGAGGGCAAGATGGTCGCCATGAAGATCTTAAGGCAAGGGTACTACTAGCCGACCTTAGTCAACGACTCGACCGAGTACGTTCAAAAGTGCCTGGAGTGCCAACGGTTCGCCAAGCTCGGCTCGTCCCCCTGGTAAAACCCGTCCTGATAATCAGCCCCATCCCATTCGCCAAGTGAGGGCTAGACATCCTTGGTCCCTTCACCTCTGGGAGAGGGCAGAGAAAATACCTGATTGTAGCGGTGGATTTCACCAAGTGGATCGAGGCTAAGCCACTGGCTACCATCACCTGGAAGAAGGCAAAAAGCATCGTATGGAACTCCATCATCTCCAGGTTTGGGATACCTCGATCCATCCTCACTAACAATAAGAAGCAATTCGATTCTGCGGGATTCAAAGATTTCTGCATGGACTGGAAGATCAAGCTTTTGTTTGCCTCCATGGCGCACCCCCAGACTAATGGGATGGCCGAAGCTGCTAACAAATGCATCAACAAACCACTTTGCAAGAAAGTGACGAAAGCACAGGGAAAGTGGCCAAAGGAACTGCCTGGGATACTCTGTTCATACCAGATGACCCACAAGGAGGCCACGGGAGAGACCCCCTTCATGCACGCCTACGACGCCAAAGCCATCATGCCCGTTGAGGTGGATGAGGAGTCCCTCCGCATCAGACATTTTGATGAAGAGAAAAACTCCGAAGGCTTGGAGATCAACTTAGAGCTCATGGAAGAACCAATCGTCCGACAAAAACAACGGGTGACCCGCTAATACAACTCCCAAATCAAAGGAAGAAGTTTCCACAAGGAGATCTGGTCCTCAAGAAAGCGATCTTTAACCCAAATGTCCCCCACAAAGGGAAGCTTGCTGCTAAATGGGAAGGACCCTATAAGGTCACTGAGGGCCTCGGCCCTGCCACATACCGACTCTCTACCCTAGGAGGGAAGGCACTGACTCACACATGGAACGCAGAGCACCTCTGCAAGTACTACCAATAGTGTGTACAACGTTATTCCCTCCCCCAATTTAAGTAAATGTACCAAAAATGATCATGAATGAAGAGCTCTTTCTGCATCTAGTCATTCTCTGGGCCTAACTAGGGGACAACCCCCTGATCAGACATATCCCCAGATCGACTATAAAGCTTGGGCAACTTCCCCAGCAGGCTGATCCACCGGATCGAACGTAAGGCTCGGGCAAACTCCCCCAACAGGCTGATCCGTAGATAGACCGTAAGGCTGGGGGCAACTTCCCCAGCAGGCTAATCATCGGCTCGACCGTAAGGCTAGGGGCAACTCCCTGGTAGGCCGATCCACCGATCGACCGTAAGGATGGGTGCAACTCCCCGAGCAGGCCGATTACCTACTCGACCGTAAGGCTGGGGCAACTCCCCCAGCGGGCAGATCCGTCGATCGACAGTAAGGCTGGGGGCAACTCCCCCAGCAGGTCGATCATCAGCTTGACCGTAAGGCCGTGGGCAACTCCCCCAGTGGGCCGATTAGTCGATCGACAGTAAGGTTGGTGGTAACTCCCCTAGCAGGCCGATCACCGGCTCGACTGTAAGGCCAGGGATAACTCACCCAGCAGGCCGACCTGTCGATCGACCATAAGGCTGGAGGCAGCTCCCCCAGTGGGCCGGTCCACCGAGCGACTGTAAGGCTAGGGGAAACTCCCCCAGTATGCCGACCCCTCGATCAACCGTAAGCCTGGGGGTAACTCCCCCAGCTGGCCGACAGACTTGATCGACCATAAGGCTGGGGGTACCTCCCCTAGTAGGCTGATCCCTTGATCGACCGTAAGCCTGGGGGTAGCTCCCCCAGCTGTCCAACTGACCTGATCGATCATAAGGCTAGGGGCAACTCCCCCAGCAGGCCGATCACCTGATCGACCATAAGGCTGGGGAAAGTCTCCCAGCAACATGATCAACCGATTATCCATAAGGCTGGGGGAATTCCTCTAGCAAGTCGATCAATCGATTGACTGTAAGCCTGGGGTAGCTCCCCCAGCTGGCCGACTGACCCAATCGACCATAAGGCTCGGGCAACTCCCCCAGCAGGCCGATCACTCAATCGACCACAAGGCTGGGGGCAACTCCCCCGGTAGGCCGATCATCCAATCGACTATAAGGTTGGGTGCAACTCCCCCAGCATACTGATCACCTGATCGACCATAAGGCTGTAGGCAAGTCCACCAGTAGGACGATCACCTGATCGATTGTAAGGCTGAGGGCAAGTCCTCCAGCAGGCCGATCACCCATTCAACTGTAAGGCCGAGGGAAACCCTTCAATAGGTAAAACATCTGTTCGATCGCAAACAAGGGAACATTCCCTTGGCACCAGACCAGCGGATCGATCATAAAGTAGGTCGACGTGATTCCCCCAAGCCTCTGCTCAAACATCCCAACTGGGATTGCTGGAGGGGGCATATCATCACAGCGCAAAAGAGGAAAGCTTCCTCAGAAAACAATATGTTTAAAGTAAACCTATATATTACAGAAACCGGTAAATTCCAAAGCAGTTATGTGCGACAAAACAAAAAGCTGATGGGTTAAGCCCCTCCTCCTTCCTGGGCGGCTGGCCCATCAACAGGAACATCATTCAGCTGATCGGCACCCTCTAAACGGACGGCATCAACCTCCTCCTCATCCTCGGAATCCATCTGGAGTTCTTCAAACGAGATCCCTGAATGAGGGAATCTCCACTGGATCTCGCTCCGGCAACGGGTGAACCCCCCCCTCTTATTTTTCAGTTGAAGATGGTGTTTCCCGGTTCAAACAGAAAATTTTTGCGAATTTTTTTGAGCTTGGGCTATTTTCTGCATTTTCTGGAAGATATGGATCGTTTGATATGATTTTTTTTGCCTAATTTTGGCTTCTCTTATTTTTTTTCAATGAAGATGGCGATCTATTGGTTCCAATGGACATTTTTGCGGATTTTTGAGATACGTGCTATTTTCTTCATTTTTGTAAGACATTGATCTTTATAAATGATATGCTTTTTATAACCTAATTTTGCCATCACTTATTTTTAATTTGAGGATGGCGATCTCCAGGTTCCAATGGACTTTTTTGCGGATTTTTCTGAGCCCGAGTCTATTTTCTACATTTTTGAAAGATATCTTTTTATATTAAATGATATGATTATTTGCCTAATTTTGTCTTCTCTTCTTTTTTTGGTCGAAGAAGGCGATCTCCTGGTTCCAACAGACTTTTTTGAGGTTTTTTCTAAGCTTGGAGCTATTTTCTACATTTTCTATAAAATATGGATCTTTATATTAAATAATATGATTTTTATAGCCTAATATTATATTCTCTTATTTTTCAGTTGAATATGACGATCTCCCGGTTCCAACAGACATTTTACGGACTTCTCTGAGATACAGACTATTTTTTATATCTTCTAGAAGATAAGGATCTTTTGTTAAATGATATGATTTTTAGCCTAATTTTGTCTTTCCTTTTTTCAGTTGAAGACGACGACCTCCCAGTTCCAACATACATTTTTCCAGATTTTTCTGAGCTCGTCGCTATATTTTACTTTTTCTGTAAGATATTGATCTTTATATTAAATGATATGATTTTTAAATCACAATTTTGCCTTCTCTTATTTTTTAGTTGTAGATGGCAATCTCCTGATTTCATCGGATATTGTTGAAGATTTATCTGAGCTCGGGATTATTTTCTACATTTTCTGGAAGATATGGATGTTTTATTAAAGGATATGATTTTGAAACCGAAGTTTCACTTCTCTTATTTTCAGTTGAAGATGGCGATCTCCAGGTTCCAATAGATATTTTTGCTAATTTTCCTGAGCTCGGAGTAAATTTCCGAAATTTTCTGAAAGATATTGATCTTTTTATTAAATGATAGGATTTTTTCCAAATTTTTTATTCTCTTAATTTTTTTTCGATTGAAGATGACAATCTCCCGGTTCCAATGGACATTTTTGCGTATTTTTCCTGAGCTCAGAACTATTTTCTGCATTTTCTGGAAGATTTGGATCTTTTTATTGACATAAATTATTTTTATAGCCTAATTTTGTCTACTCTTATTTTTTTCCGTTGAAGATGGTGACGTCCCGGTTCCAACGGGCATTTTTGCATATTTTCTGAGATCGATTGTATTTTTACATTTTCTATAGGATATGGATCTTATTATTAAATTACATGATTTTTAGCCTAATTTTGTCTTCTATTATTTTTCAGTTGAAGATGTCGATCTTCTCGTATCAACGGATACTGTTGCGGATTTTCCTGACCTCGGGCCTATTTCTATTTTTTGTAAGAGATAAGTATCTTTTAATTAAATGATATGTTTATTTGGCTTAATTTTGTCTAGCCTTATTTTTCTATTGAATATGGCTATCTTTCGGTTCCGACAAAAAATTTCCCAGATTTTTCTAAGCTTGAGGCTATTTTCTGAGATCGATTGTATTTTTACATTTTTATAGGATATGGTTCTTTTTATTAAATTATATGATATTTCTAGCCTAATTTTGTCTCCTCATATTTTTCACTTGAAGATGGCGGTTTCATAGTTCCAACGGACATTTTTGCGAATTTTTCTAACCTCGAGGCTATTTTCTGTATTTTCTAAATATTCGGTCGTTTTATTAAATGATATGATTTTTGGCCTAATTTTATCTTCTCATATTTTTTTCGTTGATGAGGGTGATCTTTCGATTCCAACAGAAATTTTTCTGCAATTTCAGAGCCCATTGCTATTTTCTGTATTTTCTGGAAGATAACGACCGTTTTATTAAATGATATGATTTTTGGCCGAATTTTGTTTTCTTTTTTTGCTAAATTTAACGATCTCCCGGTTCCAGGGATTTTTTTGCTGATTTTTCTGAGCTCTAAGCTATTTTCTTATTATTTGGAAGATATCGACCGGTTTATTAAATGATTATATTTTTTGACAGAATTTTGTTTACTTTTTTTGTTAAATTTATCGATCTTACTGTTCCGACAGATATTTTTTGCGTAATTTTCTGAGCTCGGGGATATTTTCTACAGTTTATGAAAAATAAGAATCTTTATATTAAATGATCTTATTTTTATTGCCAAATTTTATCTTCTCTTATTTTTCAGTTGAACATAGCGATCTCCCGGTTGCAACGGATATTTTTTCGGATTTTCTATGCTCGGTGCTATTTTATTTATTTTATAGCAGATAAGGATCTTTATATTAAATGATATGATTTTTATAGCTTAAGTTTGTCTTCTATTATTTTTAAGTCGAAGATACGATCTCCCGGTGTTCTAACTTACATTTTTGCGGATTTTTCTGTGCTTAGGGATATTTTCTACATTTTATGAAAGATAAGGATCTTTTTATTAAATGATATGATTTTTATAACCAAAGTTTGTCTTCTCTTATTTTTACAATTGAAGATAGCGATCTTTATATTGAATGATAAGATTTTTTGGCCTAATTTTGTCTTCTCTTAAATTTTAGTTGAAGGTGGCATTCTCTCGATCCCAAAGGATTTTTTTGTGGATTTTTCTTAGCTCCGGTCTATTTTCCAAATTTTCTGGAAGATATGGATCGATTTATTAAATAATATGATTTTAAGCCTAATTTTGTCTTTTATTATTTTCCATTTGAAGTTGGCGATCTCTCCATTCCAACAGACATTTTTTCGGATATTTCTGTCCTCCGGGAATTTTTCCACATTTTCTTGAAGTTATAGATCCTTTATTAAATGATATTAGAGAAGACAAAATTAGGCCAAAAATGTCTGTTGGAACCAAAAAATCGCCATATTCAACTGAAATATAAGAGAATCAAAATTCGGAAACAGAAATTACCATCTTCATCTATAAAAATGTCTATTGTAACCAGGATTCGCCATCTTCAACTGAAAAAAAAATTATTTATCATTTTCTGAGCTTGATGCTATTTTCTACATTTATAAAAGATATGGATCTTTTTATTAAATGATATGATATTTCTAGGCTAAATTTGTCTTTTCTTATTTTCCAATTGAACATGGCGATCTCGCTGTTCCAACAAATATTTTTACGGATTTTTCTATGCTCGGGCTATTTTTTAAATTTTCTTGAAAATATTGATCTTTTTACTGTCCGTAAAATATCCGCAGAAATAGCCTCTTATTTATCAGTTGAAGATGGTGATCTCCCGGTTCCAACTGATATTTTTGTAGATTTTTCTATGCTCGGTGCTACTTTCTAAATTTTCTAGAAAACATGGATCTTTTTATTACATTATTTAATTTTTGTAGGCTAATTTTGTCTTCTCTTATTTTTCAATTGAAGGTGGCAATATCCCTGTTCCAACGGACATTTTTGCCTATATTTCTGAGCTCGAGATTATTTTCTACATTTTTTGCAAGATATTCATCTTTTATTAAATGATATGATTTTCTATCCTAATTTTGTCTTCCCTTATTTTTCAATTGAAGATGGTAATCTCTCGGTTCCAGCGGAAATTTTTGCGAATTTTTCGGACCTCGATGCTATTTTCTGTGTTTTATTGTCGATATGGATATTTTTAAATGATATGATATTTATAGTCTATGTTTATCTTCTCTTATTTTTCACTTGAAGATGTCGGTCTTCCAGTTCCATTGGACATTTTTGCAAATTTTTCTGAACTCGAGGCCATTTTCAACACAATCGTTTTTTAAATCTTATGATTTTTTGGCCTAGTTTTTTCCTCCTATTTTTAAGTTGAAAATTTCAATCTCCCGGTTCCAACTGACATTTTGTCGATTTTTCTATGCTTGGGGCTATTTTCTACATTTTGCCGATCTTTTTATTAAATGATATCATCTTTTGCCTAATTTTGTCTTCTCTTATTTTTAAGTTGAAGATGGCGAGCTCACAGTTCCAGCTAACATTTTGCCTATTATTCTGAGATCGGGGATATTTTCTGTATTTTTTGAAGATATAGATTGTTTTATTAAATGGTATTATTTTTTGGTTTAGTTTTGTCTTCTCTAATTTTCTCGTTGAAGATAGCAATATCCCGGTTCCAGCGGACATTTTTGCAGATTTTATGAGCTCTAGGCTATTTTCTATATTTTATGTAAGATAAGGATTTTTAAATTTAATGATATGATTTTTATAGCATAATTATGTCTTCTCTTAATTTTTTCATATAACATGGCGATCTCCCTGTTCCCATAGACATTTTTGCGGATTTTTGTGAGCTTGGCACTATTTTATACATTTTATGGAAGTTATGGGTCTAAATGATATGATTTTTAGGTTCTAATTTTGTCTTCTCTTATTTTTCTATTAAAAATGACAATCTCTCATTTCAACGAACATTTTTTCGGATTTTTCTGTGCTCGGTGCTATTTTCTAAATTTATGAAAGATACGGATCTTTTTATTAAATGATATTATTTTTATCGTCATAGTTTATCTTCTCTTATTTTTAGCTGAGATGGTGTCCCCGGTTCAAACAGAAATATTTGCAAATTTTTTGAGCTCGGGGCTATTTTCTGCATTTTCTTGAAGATACAGATCGTTTTATATGACGTTTGCCTAATTTTGGCTTTTCTTATTTTTTTCGTTGAAGATGGCGATCTCTTGGTTCCAACGGACATATTTGTGAATTTCTGAGCTACGAGCTATTTTCTAACTTTTCTGTAGGATATAGATCTTTATGAATGATATGATTTTTATAACCTAATTTTGGCATTACTTATTTTTCATTTGAGGATGGCGACCTCCAGGTTCCTACGGACTTTTTTACAGATTTTTTTGAGCTCGAGTCTATTTTCTACATTTTCTGACATATATGTATTTTTATTAATGATATGATTTTTAGCCTAATTTTGTCTTCTCTTCTTTCTGGTTGAAGAAGGCAATCTCTCGGTTCCAACAGACTTTTTACGGATTTTTTAAGCTCGGAGCTATTTTCTACATTTTTTGTAAGATATCGATATTTATATAAATGATATAATTTTTATAGCCTAATTTTATCTTCTCTTATTTTTCAGTTGAATATGACGATCTCCTGGTTCCAACGAACATTTGTGGACTTCTCTGAGATCCAGCCTATTTTCTACATTTTCTGGAAGATATGGATATTTTTGTTAAATGTTAGGATTTTTTGGCCTAATTTTGTATTTCCTTATTTTAGTTGAAGACACGATCTCCCGGTTCCAACGGGACATTTTTGCAGATTTTTCTGAGCTCGACGCTCTATTTTACATTTTCTGAAAGATTTGGATCTTTATATTAAATGATATGATTTTTAAATCCTAATTTTGACTTCTCATATTTTTTTCAGTTGTAGATGGCGATATACCAGTTCCATCGGATATTGTTGCAGTTTTTTCTGAGCTCGGGATTATTTTCTACATTTTTAGAATATATGTATGTTTATGAAATGATAGGATTTTTATAACCTAAGTTTCTCTTCTCTTATTTTTCAGTTGAAGATGGCGATCTCCCGGTTCCAACAGATATTTTTGTTGTTATTTCTGAGCTCGGGGCTATTTCCTAAATTTTCTTAAAGATATTGATCTTTTTATTAAATGATAGGATTTTAGGCCTAATTTTCGATTATCTTATTTTTCAATTGAAGATAGCGATCTCTTGGTTACAATGGATATTATTGCATTTTTTCGGAGATAGGAACTATTTTCTGCATTTTCTGGAAGATTTGGATATTTTGTATTGAAAAATATTATTTTATAGCCTAATTTTGTATCCTCTTATTTTTTAGTTGAATATGGTAACATCCCGGTTCCAATGGACATTTTTGCATATTTTTCTAAAATCGAGTGTATTTTACATTTTCTATAGGATATAGATCTTACTATTAAATGATATGATTCTTATAGCCTAATTTTGTCTTCTCTTATTTTTTTAGATGAAGATGGCGATCTTTCCGTACCAAACAGCATTGTTGCGGATTTTTCTGACCTCGGGCCTATTTCTATTTTTGTGTGGAAGATAGGTATCTTTTAATTAAATGTATGATTATTTTGGCTTAATTTTTGCTATTTTTATTTTTCTGTTGAATATGGCTATCTTTCTGTTCCAACACAAATTTCTGCGAATTTTTCTCAGCTTGGGGCTATTTCTACATTTTCTAGAAAGTAGGGAACTTTTTATTAACTGATATGTTTTTTCTACCCTAATTTTTGTCTTCTCTTATTTTCACTTGAAGATGGCGGTCTCCCAGTTCCAACAGACATTTTTGCGAATTTTCCTGACCATGGGGCTATTTTCTTATTTTCTGAAAGATATCGGTTGTTTTATTAAATGATAGGATTCCTGGCCAATTTTATCTTCTCATATTATTTTTCTTTGATGATGGCGATCTCCCGGTTCCAACAGATATTTTTGCGTATTTTTCTGAGATCTGTGCTATTTTCTGTATTATCTGGAAGATATCCACCATTTTATTAAATGAAATTTTTAGCCGAAATTTGTTTTCTTTTTTGTTAAATTTAGCAATCTCTCGGTTCCAACGGATATTTTTGCTGATTTTTCTGAGCTCTGGGCTATTTTCTATATTATCTAGAAGATATCGATCGGTTTATTAAATGATATGATTTTTTGGTCGAATTTTATTTTCTTTTTTATTAAATTTAGGATCTCCCTGTTTCGACAGATATTTTTGCGATTTTTTCTGAGCTCGAGGATATCTTCTACATTTTAAGAAAAATAAAATCTTTATATTAACTGATATAATTTTTATTGCCAAATTTTGTCTTCTCTTATTTTTTCAATTGAACATAGCGATCTTCCGTTTCCAACAGACATTTTTTCGGATTTTCTGAGCTTGGAGCTATGTTCTTTATTTTATGGAAGATATGGATCTTTTTATTAAATAAGATAATTTTTATTGCGTAAGTTTGTTTTCTATTATTTTTATGTTGAAGATGCGATCTCCCGGTGTTCAACTTATATTTTTACGGATTTTTCTGAGCTCAGGGATATTTTCTACATTTTATTTATAATATGTATTTTTTTATTAAATTATATGATTTTCATAACCAAAGTTTGCCTTCTCTTATTTTCCCAATTGAAGATGCGATCTTTATATTGAATTTTATGTTTTTGGCCAAATTTTGTCTTCTCTCATATTTTACTTGAAGATGGTATTCTCTCAGCCCCAAAGGACATTTTCTCGGATTTTTTTGAGCTTTGAGCTATTTTCCGCATTTTGTAGAAGTTATGGATCGTTTTATTAAACGATATGATTTTTTGGACTAATTTTGTCTTCACTTATTTTTCCAATTGAAGTTAGCAATCTTCCTATTCCAACGGCCATTTTTGTAGATATTTTTGAGCTTTAGGCTTTTGTCCACATTTTTATGGAAGATATGGATCAGTTTATTAAATGATATTGGAGAAAACAAAATTAGGCCAAAAAATGTTTGTTGGAACCAGAAAGTCGCCATCTTCAACTAAATGTAAGAGAAGACAAAATTCGAAAGCATGAAATCACCATATTCATCAATAAAAATGTCCATTCTAACTGGGATGTCGCCATATTCAACAAAAAAGCTTTTTGTATGTCATTTTCTGAGCTTGGTGCTAATTTCTACATTTTATGACATATATGGATATTTTTATTAAATGATATGATTTTTATTAGCCTAAATTTGTCTTCCCTTATTTTCCAATTGAAGATGGCGATCTCATGGTTTCAATGGAATTTTTGCGGATTGTTCTGAGCTCCGGCCTATTTTCTGCATTTTTTGAAGACATGAATCATTTTACTAAATGATATGATATTTTCACCTAATTTTGTCTCCTTTTACTTTCCAGTTGAAGATGGCGATCTTCTGATTCTAACGGACATTTTTGCGGATTTTTCTGAGCTCGGGGCTATTTTCTACATTTTCTCGAAGATATGGATCTTTTATTACATTATATGATTTTTATAGGCTAATTTTGTATTCTCTTATTTTTCAGTTGAAGATGGCAATATCCCAGTTCCAACAAACATTTTCGTCGATGTTATTGAGCTCGAAACTAGTTTTTACATTTTCTGTAAGATATAGATCTTTTTATTAAATGAATTGATTTTTCTATTCCAATTTTGTCTTCTCTTATTTTTAAATTGAAATTGGCGATCTCCCGGTTCCAACGAAAATTTTTGCGAATTTTTCTGACCTCGGTGCTATTTTCTGCGTTGTATTGTCGATATGGATATTATTTAAATGATATGGTTTTTATAGCCTATGTTTATCTTCTCTTATTTTTCACTTGAAGATGGATGTCTCATAGTTCCAACGGATATTTTTGCAGATTTTTCTGAACTCGGGGCTATTTTCTGTATTTTTTAGAGGATATCGATCGTTTTATTAAATGTAATGATTTTTTGACCTTATTTTGTCTTCTCTTATTTTTTTTCATTGATGATGGCGAACACCTGGAACCAACAAATATTGTTGCGGATTTTTCTAGGTTAAGGCCTATTTTCTGTATTATCTGGAAGATGTCGATCGTTTTATTAAATATTATGATTTTTTGGCCGAATTTTGTGTTCTCTTTTTTTCGTTTAATTTGGCGATCTCCTGGTTTTGACGGATATTTTTGCGGATTTTTCTTAGCTCGGGTATATTTTCTACATTTTATGAAAAATAAGAATCTTTATATTAAATGATATGATTTTTATTGCCTAATTTGTCTTCTTTTTTTAGTTGAACATAGCGATCTCCTGGTTCTAACTAACTTTTTTGCTGATTTTCTGGGCACTGTGCTATTTTCTTTATTTTCTGGAAGATATGGATCTTTTTATTAAATGATATGATTTTTATAGATTAAGTTTGTCTTCGATTATTTTTCAGTTGAAGATGGCAATCCCGATTCCAACGGACTTTTTGCGGATTTTTCTGAGCTCCAGACTATTTTCCATATTTTCTGGAAGATATGAAACGTTTTATTAAATGATATGATTTTTTGGCCTTTTGTCTTCTCTTAATTTCTAGTGAAGTTGGCGATCTTCCGGTCCCAATGAATATTTTTGTGGATATTTCTGAGCTCTAAGATATTTTTCATATTTTCTGGAATATTCGGGTCGTTTTACTAAATGATATTAAAGAAGACAAACTTAGGCCAAAATGTCCGTTAGAATCGAGAAATTGCCATCTTCAACTGAAAGATTAGAGAAGACAAAATCCGGAACATGGAAATTTCCATCTTTATTTATAAAAATGTCCGTTGTAACCGGGATATCGCCATCTTCAACTGAAAAGATTTTTATATATCATTTTCTGAGCTTGGTGCTATTTTATACATTTTATGAAAGTATGTATTTTTTATTAATTGATATGATTTTTCTATCCTAAATTTGTCTTCTCTTATTTTGCAGTTGAAGATGACGATCTTTTTATTAAATGATATGATTTTTTATTAAATGACGATCTTCTAGAGACTAGTTTCTACATTTTCTGTAAGATATAGATCTTTTTATTAAATGATATTATTTTTCTATTCTAATTTTGTCTTCTCTTATTTTTCAATTGAAAATGGCGATCTCCTAGTTCCAACGGAAAGTTTGCAAACTTTTCTGACCTAGACGCTATTTTCTGCGCTTTATTGTCAATACAGATATTTTTTAATGATATGATTTTTATAGCCTACGTTTATCTTCTCTTATTTTTCATTTGAAGACGACGATCTCCCAATTCTAACGGACATTTTTGCGGATTTTTCTGAACTAGGGGCTATTTTCTGTATTTGCTAGAAGATGTCGATCGTTTTATTAAATGTTATGAATTTTTGCCCTAAATTTGTCTTCCCTTATTTTCCAGTTGAAGATGACGATCTTCTTATTAAATGATACGATTTTTGGCTTAATTTTGTATTCTCTTATATTCTAGTTGAAGATGGCGATCATCTGATTCCAACGAACATTATTGCGGATTTTTTTGAGCTCCGGCCTATTTTCCATATTTTTGGAAGATATGGATTGTTTTATTAAAGAATAAGATATTTTCGCCTAATTTTGTCTTTTCTTATTTCTAGTTGGAGATGGCGATCTCAAGTTTTCTTCGGACATATTTTTGCAGATTTTTTTAGTTTGTGGCTATTTCTATATTTTTTGGAAGATATGTTTCTTTTTATTAAACTATATGATTTTTTGGCCTAATTTTGTCTTCTCATGTTAATATGTCGATTTCCCAGTTCCAACGGACATTTTGGCAGATTTTTCTGACCTTGTGGCAATTTTTTACATTTTCTGGAAGATATGGATCTTTTTATTAAATGATATGATTTTTTGGCCTAATTTTGGCTTTTCTTAGTTTTCAGTTGATGGCGATCCCCCGGTTCCAACGAACATTTTTGCGGATTTTCTTAACTTCGAGCTATTTCCTAAATTTTTGGAAGATATGAATTGTTTTATTAAATGATATGATTTTTTGGCCTAATTTTGTCTTCTCTTATTGTTAAGTTGAAGAGTGCGACCTCTCGGTTCCATTGGATATTTTTGCAGTTTTCTCTGAGTTCTGTGCTATTTTCTATATTTACTGGAAGACATATATCTTTATATAAAATGATATGATTCTTTGGCATAATTTTTGGTTTAATTTTGACTTTTCTTAATTTTTTCCGTAGAAGATAGCAGCGATTTTTCTGTGCTTGGTGCTATTTTCTACATTTTGTAGAAGATATGGGTCAATATATTAAATGATGTGATTTTTAGGTTCTAATTTTGTTTTCTCTTATTTATCGATTGAAAATGGCGATCTCTCGGTTCCAACGGACATTTTTTCGAAATTTTATGTGCTCGGTGCTATTTCTTAAATTTTATGGAAGATTTGATATTTTTATTAAAAGAAATGATTTTTATCTTCTCAGTTTATCTTCTTTTATTTTTCAGTTGAAGATGGTGTCTTCCAATTCAAAACAAAATTTTTGCAAATTTTTATGAGCTTGGCTATTTTCTTCATTTTCTGAAATATATGGATCGTTTGAAATGATTTTTGCCTAATTTTGGCTTCTCTTATTTTTTTTCGTTGACGATGTCGATCTCTCGGTTCCAACGTACATTTTTGCGGGTTTTTTGAGCTACGTGCTATTTTTTCTACATTTTCTGTAGGATATGGATCTTAATAAATGATATGATTTTTATAACCTAATTTTGTCATCACTTATTTTTTTATTTGAGGATGCGATCTCCAGGTTCCAACGGACTTTTTTGAGGATTTTCTAAGCCCGAGTCTATTTTCTATATTTTCTAAAAGATATGTATTTTTTTATTAAGTGCAATTATTTTTTGGCCTAATTTTGTCTTCTCTTCTTTTTTCGGTTGAAGAAGGCGATCTCCCGGTTCCAACAGACCATTTTAGGTTTTTCTAGGTGTGGGGCTATTTTCTACATTTTCTGTAAAATGTGGATCTTTATATTAAATGATATGATTTTTATAGCCTAATTTTATCTTCTCTTATTTTTTTGTTGAATATGATGTTCTCCCGGTTCCAACAGTCATCTTTGTAAAATATGGACTATTTTCTATATTTTCTGGAAGATATGGATCTTTTTGCTAAATGATATGATTTTTTGGTCTAATTTTGTCTTTCCTTTTTTAAGTTAAATACGACGATCTCCCGGTTCCAATAGATATTTTTGCAGATTTTTCTGAGCTCGGCGCTATATTTTACATTTTCTGTAAGATATGGATCTTTATATTTTTTGAGCTTGGCCTAATTTCGTCTTTCTCTTATTTTTCAGTTGAACATGGCGATCTCCCGGTTCTAACAGACATTTTTCGGATTTTTTGAGCTCGGTGTTATTTTCTTTATTTATGGAAGATATGGATCTATCTATTATGTGATATGATATTAATAGCGTAAGTTTATATTTTATTATTTTTAAGTTGAAGATGACGATCTCCCAGTTCCAACGAATATTTTTGCAGATTCTTTTGAGCTCCGGGTATTTTCTACATTTTATGGAAGATATGGATCTTTTTATTAAATGATATGATTTTTATAACTTAAATTTCTTTTCTTTCATTTTCCAGTTGAAGATGTTGGTCTTTA
>JAULAV010008152.1:0-27573 GCA_030789695.1 Scilla litardierei | reverse complement strand
GGCATTTTATTATGCTAATGATGCATTCAGATATTCTGATATGCTCTAGGGAGTCCTGCTTGGGTATCTTACTGCCCATATCCTTATTGGTCCTTATGTGATGTATACCACCCTCCATGTTCATAGGATGAAGGCTATTTCTGATTTTGGAGTTGTATATTTGATATTTAATATTGGTCTTGATTTTAAATGTTAATCTTTTTTAAATAGAAATTGATTTTAGTGAGATATATGATTCACACTTTACAGCTTTCTATAGAGGCTATGCTCAATGAACACGTATGCTTTGGGGGTAGGTTTTGCTTAGGTAAATATCCTTGTTCTGTGACTTCCATGAAGAATTATATTTTCTTTATACTTTGGGTTGGTTTCGCTCAGGTACACTCAATGTTTTGTAACTTCAATGAAGAATTATATTTTCTTTTTCATTTAATGATTTTTTGATAACTTACAGGTTTTGGTGACAGCAGTGGTGGTTGTTTGCTTGGTTGCTTATATGTTGCTGGTCTTTGAGGCCAGTAGCAATCGTCTTTGGTAATGGGGTGGACATGTCTTCAATAGTTGTGTTGCAGGTGATTTTTTTTCATGCAATCAAGGGTAGCAATCATCTTTTTTTTATGTTTTGTTAAAATAAGTACATACATCAAGAGTAAAGAGAGTGTTTCTCTTTTATTTCTCATAATTTTCCTGATATATTGTTATTCTTGGAATTCTGTAAGTTATTCATTGTGATATGAAAATGTGTGTAATTTATATAGTCCACATTAAAGGGTTGGTTCTAGAGAAGCCTTGGAATTTGATTGATTCGACATTGGGAAGCCTCTTGGAAAGGGAAAGTTTGGACATGCTTATGTGGGTAGAGAAAAGAAGCTATTATCTTCAGCTAGGTATTGTGTATGTATAAAAAGTTGTTTTCTTTTCCAAATATTCCATCTTTTCTTTCTTAGTTGTAGTATTCTAATATTGGGTGAGAGAGAAAAGTAAATAAATGGTAGGTGATTCAAGCAAGAGTAGGAGAAGTGGTGGCACCAGTACTATAGATGGTAGAGTTATAAGTACCAAAAAAGGAGGTAATGTTGGGTTTAAAGTTGTAGTTGCCGATGTGTCTTTTCATTGTAACATAGTCCAGTGCCGCATTTAGAGAGAGATCAAGTAATTGGAGAAAGAGGAACAAGAACAAAAAAGACACATTTTCTATCTTGCTCAGGGATAGACTTGAGAGGCTCATCTCTTATCCCACCAAGAAGATGCAAATCAAGAAGAATAGTTGTAGATAGTATCTTTAAACCATGTGTTAGTTCATTTATATAGCATCATTATTATTGCGGAGGGTTTCTATATATTTGACACTAAATTATTATTATTTTCAATGCAAGAAATTATTTAAATATTTTAAGTTAATTATCTATCCCAATGTTGAGTTGCCTATTTTTGACACAAGAATCAACAACTTAGTGCGTTCAAATGTTATAAATATTGTTAATGAATTCTGTTTAGTAACATCACTCATTAAGTTGTGCTAATTCATTATGTTAAAGAATTGTGTTTTACATCTAGATCGAAGTCAATATCCAAATGAAAATCAAGATGTAATCAAGAAGTGAGAGACTACACATCTTTTGGAAACTATAGACTCTCTGAGTGTCTCGGACATTAAAGGTTCTTTTACGGGGAGGAGGATATGCTGCATGAATTTTTTTGGCACTTCTTTTGTAAAGAATGGTTCATTGTAGTCTAATGGTGAAAACCCATTTTTGGTGAATGTATATGGAAGTTAAAAAAATGATAATTAAATTAATGTCTTACTATGTAAACTAATGATGAATAGTGATTTTGGATGATGCATACGAAAGTTTATGAATGATGAAAGGCAACATGTAAGCAAGTTTAACTCGCTTTTTTGGGATGTTCTATCTGTACATATGAATCTAAATGTTTCCATACTATTGTTATGCATGTGTTGTAATTCAAGTACACTTCATATAAGATTCATATATGCTTTTTTATTACTATATCATATTTTTGTTGCTTCAAGATTCACTTGGTTGTAGAACTGCAAACTAAAAATAAAGTGGCATGACTAAAAATAAAGTGGCATGCAAGTAGTTTTTCAATAGAGTGGGGAATCTGATTCGTCTGATTGCAACTATTTAAAAGATGTTGGGGTCTAAATGAAACTCGGTGATATTTAGAGGGGGTCTCAACACCAGTGTTGTTGATGCTATTGTTGTTATTAAGGACATACTATTGATGTTGCATATTGCTTATGTTACTCGAAACATGTATACGGTTGCTATTGTATAATCAATATCTATTATATACTATAGTCAATATCTACTATACAAATAAGTGATGTTTTAAAATGCGTTTATTGACTAGGACAAAGAGGTGGGCAGAAATACTGTTAAAATTTAATCATAAGGAATGAATGGTTAGGATGAGAGTTTGTGAAAATTTTGGAAGAAAACCTTAACATTTTGGTGAAACTAAATTTTTGAAGACCGAAAATTTTTAATTTTCGAAGAACTAAATCTAGAATGAACTAAATTTTAGTGTAAACAAAAATTTTAACTTTTAGGGGGACTAAAGAGACTTAATCTTGGGAAAATTAAATTCTCTGAGTGAACTAAATTTTAATTTAAAAGTTTGGGGAGAACGAAATTTGGTGGGAAATAAAAATTTAATTTTGGGTGGAACTAAATCTATAAGGAATTAAATTTTGGGGGAATTACAATTTAGGGGTAAACTAAATTCTCTGGGAGAACTAAATTTTAGTGTAAATGTGGATTAAATTTTTAGTTGGGGTATTTTTGAAGATGATGCATATTGTTTTGGCGGATTTCGAAGGGGTTGAAATTTGAGTGTATGCTATTCTGAATGAGGTTGTAAAATTTTTTCGGTGGGGGTGAGATTTTAAATGAGTTGAAATTTTTCAGGGGAATATTTTGAATACCACGTGACCTAAGGACACGAGTCATGGCTATCTTTCGATTATACAATTGAGGGATGTTTTTGGATAGGTTGCTGACGAGGACAAAATGGAGGATAAAAACACGATTGGGATTTGATCTTGAGAAATCAAAGTGTAGGATGAGAGTTTGTTAAAATTTTAGGAGGAAACCCCTAAAATTTGGTAAGAAACTAAATTTGGATGGAACTAATTTTGGGGGAATTAAATTTTAATTTCTCTAAGAGATCTAATTTTTGGGAGAAATAAAAATTTGGGGTATTAAATAAAAATTATTGTTCTTTAATTATTGTTGTTTGTTTAAATTTATGGGATTTAAGATTTTGAGGGGAAAATATTTTAAACGAACCGTGCCATTAGGGCACGGGTTATGACTAGTCTTCCATAAAATAAAGAAAATAGAGCAGAGCTCAGAAAATCCACAAAAATGTCCACTAGAACCGGTAGATCGGTATGTTCAACTGAAAAAAGAGGACAAAATTAGGCAATAATAATCATATCATTTAATAAAAAGATTCTTATTTTCCATAAAATGTAGAAAATATCCCCGAGTTCAGAAAACACGCAAAAATATCCGTCGAAAATGGGAGAGCGCAAAATTTAACGAAATACAGAGAAGACAAAATTAGGGCAAAATATCATATCATTTAATAAAACGATCGATATCTTCCAGATAATACAGAAAATAGCCCAGAGCTAAGAAAAATCCTCAAAAATATCTGTGGGAACCGGGAGATCGACATCATCAATGAAAAATCTAAGAAAGGACAAAATTAGACAAAAAATCATATCATTTAATAAAACGATCGTTATCTCAGAAAATAGCCCCGAGGTCGGTCCCGAAAACTTTCTGTTGGAACCAGGAACCCGGAATCTTCTAGTGAAAAATAAGAGAAGACAAACGTAGGCTATAAAAATCATATCATTTAATAAAAAATCCAAATCTACAATAAAATGTAGAAAATAGCCTGAGTTCAGAAAAGTCTGCAAAAATTTTCGTTTGAACTGGGAGATCGCCATCTTCAATTGAAAAATAAGAGAAGACAAAATTAGGCCATAAAAATCATATCATTTAATATAAAGATCCATATCCTATTGAAAATGTAAAAACACACTCAAGCTCAGAAAAATCTGCAAAAATGTCTGTTTGAACCGGGAGGTCGCCATCTTTAACTGGAAAATAAGAGAAAAGAAACTTATGTTATAAAAATCATATCATTTAATAAAACATCCATATCTACCAGAAAATGTAGAAAATAATCCGAGCTCAGAAAAATCTGCAACAATATCCGATGGAACCGAGAGATCGCCAACAACAAATGAAAAATAAGAGAAGACAAAATTATGATTTAAAAATCATATCATTTAATTTAAAGTTCCATATCTTACAGAAAATGTAAAATATAGCACCGAGCTTAAAAATCCGAAAAATTATCTGTTGGAACCGAGAGATTGTCGCCTTTAACTGAAAGAAGGAAAGACAAAATTAGACCAAAAAATCATATCATTTAATAAAAGGATCTGTATCTTCCAGAAAATGTAGAAAATAGTCCGGAGCTCAGAGAAGTCCGCAAAATGTCCGTTGGAACCGAGAGATCATCATATTCAACTGAAAAAAAGAGAAGATAAAATTAGGCTATAAAAATCATATAAGTTAATATAAAGATCCATATCTTACAGAAAATGTAGAAAATGGCCCCGAGCTTAGAAAAATTTGCAAAAAAGTAAATTGGAACCATGAGATCGCCTTCTTCAACTGAAAAAAGAAGAGAACAAAATTAGGCCAAAACCCTATCATTTAATAAAAAATGCATATCTTTCAGAAAATGTAGAAAATTGGATCGAGCTCAGAAAAATCCGCAAAAACGTCCCTTGGAATCGGGAGATCGTCATCCTCAAATAAAAAATAAGTGATGACAAAATTAAGCTATAAAGTCATATCATTTATAAAGATCCATATCTTACACAAAAATGTAAAAAATAACTCGTAACTCAAAAATATGCAAAAATGTCCGTTGGAATCAAGAGGTCGCCATCTTCAACAAATAAATAAGAGAAAACCAAATTAGGCCAAGAAATCATATCAAACGATTCATATCTTCCAGAAAATGCAGAAAATATCCCCGAGCTCATAAAAATTCACAAAAATTTCCGTTTGAACCTGGAGACGCCATCTTCAACTGAAAAATAAAAGAACATAAACCTAAATGATAAAAATCATATCATTTAATAAAAGATCCATATCGTTCATAAAATTTAAAAAATAATACCGAGCTCAAAAAATCTGAAAAAATGTCCTTGATAATCGAGAGATCGCCATCTTCAATAGAAAAATAAGTGAAGACAAAAGTAGAACTAAAAATCAATCATTATATACATATATGTACACATATATCTTCCATATAATGAAGAAAATAGTACCAAACTCAAAAAAATCCGCAAAAAATGTCCATTGGAACCGAGAGATAGCCAAGTTCAACTAAAAAATAAGAGTAGACAAAATTATGATATAAAAAACATTTCATTTAATATAAAGATCCATATCTTACAGAAAATGTAGAAAATAACCCGGTGCTCATAAAAATTTGTAAAAAAGTCTGTTGGAACCGGGGAGACCGCTATGTTCAACGAAAAAAATAAGCGAAGACAAAATTATGTCAAAAAATTATATCATTTAATAAAACGATCCATATCTTCCAGAAAAGCAGAAAATAGCCACGATCTCGGTAAAATCGACAAAATATCAGTTGGAATAGCGAGATCCACGTCTTCAACTTAAAAAAATAAGAGAAGACAAAATTAGGCCAAAGATGATATCATTTAATAAAAAGATCCATATCATCCAGTAAAAATAGAATTAGCCCCTGAGCTCAGAAAAGTTGGAAAAATGTCAGTTGGAATCGAAAGATCAGAATTTTCGACTTAAAAATAAGGAAAAAGATTAGGACAAAAAATCTGATCATTTAATACAAGTCTTCCAGAAAATGTATTAAATATAGAAAATAGCACCAACTCAGAAGAGTTGGCAAAAATATCTGTTGGAATCGGGAGATCACACTCTTCAATTTAAAAATAAGAGAAGACAAAATTATGCCAAAAAATCATATCATTTAATAGAACGATCCATATCTTCTAGAAAATTTAAAAAAATTGCCTGGAGCTTAGAAAATCCGCCAAAATGTCCGTTGGAACTGGAGATCACCTTCAACTGAAAACTAACAAAAGACAAAATTCGGCCAAATATTCGTATCATTTAATAAAAGATCCATATCTTCCACAAAATGTAGAAAAAATGCTCCGAGCTCAAAAAAATCTGCCAAAATGTCCGTTGGAACCGGCAAATCGACATATTCAACTGAAAAATATGAGAAGACAAAACTTCAAATTAAATATAAGAGTAGACAAAATTTCGGCAAAATTCATATCATTCAATAAAGATCGACATCTTTAACTGGAAAATGAAAGAAAAGAAAGGTTAAAAAATCATATCATTTAATAAAAAGATCCATATCTTCCATAAAATATAGAAAATAGCCCAGAGCTCAAAAGAATCTGCAAAAATATCCGTTGAAACTGAGAGATCGTCATCTTCAACTTAAAAATAATAGAAGATAAACTTACGCTATTAAAATCATATCATATAATAAATAGATCCATATCTTCCATAAAATAAAGAAAATAACACCGAGCTCAGAAAATCCGAAAAAATGTTTGTTAGAACCGGGAGATCGACATGTTCAGCTGAAAAATAAGAGAAAGACAAAATTGGCCAAGCTTAAAAATATAAAGATCCATATCTTACAGAAAATGTAAAATATAGCGTCGAGCTCAGAAAAATCTGCAAAAATATCTATTGGAACCGGGTGATCGTCGTATTCAACTAAAAAAGGAAAGACAAAATTAGGCCAAAAAAATCATATCATTTAGCATAAAGATCCATATTTTCCAGAAAATATATCCATATTTTACAAAGATGTCTGTTGGAACCGGGAGATCATCATATTCAACTGAAAAATAAGAGAAGATAAATTTTGGCAATAAAAATCATATCATTTAGTATAAAGATCCACATTTTACAGAAAATATAGAAAATAGCTCCAAGCCTAAAAACCTAAAAAAGTCTGTTGGAACTGGGAGATCGCCTTCTTCAACCGAAAAATAAGAGAAGACAAAATTAGGCCAAAACATGATAGCACTTAATAAAAAATACATATCTTTCAGAAAATGTAGAAAATAGACTCGGGCTTAGAAAAATCCTCAAAAAAGTCTGTTGGAACCTCGAGATCGCATCCTCAAATAAAAAATAAGTGACGACAAAATTAGGTTATAAAAATCATATCATTTATTAAGATCCATATCATATAGAAATGTAGAAAAAATAGCACGTAGCTCAAAAAACCCGCAAAAATGTACATTGGAACCGAGAGATCGACATCTTCAACAAAAAAATAAGAGAAGCCAAAATTAGGCAAAAAAATCATATCAAACGATCCATATCTTTCAAAAAATGTAGAAAATAGCCAAGCTCATAAAAATTCGCAAAAATTTCGGTTTGAACTGGGAGACTCCTTCTTCAACTTAAAAATAAAAGAAGATAAACTGAGACGATAAAAATCATTTCTTTTAATAAAAATATCAAATCTTCCATAAAATTTAAGAAATAGCTCCGAGCACATAAAATTTTGAAAAAATGTCTGTTGGAACCGAGAGATCGCCATTTTCAATCGATAAATAAAAGAAGACAAAAATTAGAAACTAAAAATCATATCATTTAATATATTGACCCGTATCTTCTACAAAATGTAGAAAATAGCACCAAGCACTGAAAAATCGCTATCTTCAACGGAAAAAAGTAAGAGAAGGCAAAATTAAACCAAAAAATTATATCATTTAATAAATCGATCCACGTCTTCCAGAAAATGCAGAAAATAGCATCGATCTCAGAAAAATCAGCGAAATGTTAGTTGGAATAGTGAGATCGCTATCTTCAATTTAAAAAATAAAAGAAGACAAAATCAAGCCAAAGATGATATCATTTAATAAAAAGGTCCATATCTTCTAGAAAATGCAGAAAATAGCCCCGAGCTCAGAAAAATCTGCAAAATGTCAGTTGGAATGGAGAGATCGGAATTTTCAACTTTAAAAAAATTAAGAGAAAACAAAAGTAGGCCAAAAATTCATATCATTTAATAAAACTATCCATATCTTCCTGATAATGTAGAAAATAGGCCAAAGGTCAGAAAAATAAGATAAGCGAAATTTAGGTTATAAAAATCATAAAAATCTCCATATCGTCCAAAAATGTAAAAAATAGCATCAGCTCAAAAAAAGTCTCAAAAAATATATGTTGGAACATGGAGATCACATTCTTCAATAAAAAAATAAAGAAGACAAAATACGAGTAAGTAAATCATATCATTTTATATAAAGATACATGTCTTCGAGTAAATATAGAAAATAGCATAGAACTCAGAGAAATCCGCAAAAATATCTATTGGAACCGAGAGATCGCACTCTTCAACTTAAAAATAAGAGAAGACAAAATTAGGCCACAAAATCATATCATTTAATAAAACAATCCATATCTTCCAAAAATTTAGGAAATAGCTCGAAGTTAACAAAATTTGCAAAAATCTCTGTTGGAACCGGGGGATCGCCATCAACTGAAAACTAAGAAAAGATAAAATTAGGCCAAAAAATCATATCATTTAATAAAAAGATCCATATCTTCCAGAAAATGTAAAACAATTGCCACAAGGTCAGAAAAATCTGCCAAAATGTCCGTTGAAACTGTGAAATCGTCATATTCAACTGAAAAACAGGAGAAGACAAAATTAGGCCAAAAAATTATATAGTTTAATTAAAAATAAACATATCTTCCAAAAAATGTAGAAATAGCCACAAACTAAAAAAATCCGCAAAAAATATCCGTAGAAAACTGGATATCACCATCTCCAACTAGAAAATAAGAAAAGACAAAATTAGGCGAGTATCTTATCCTTTAATAAAACAATCCATATCTTCCAAAAATATGGAAATAGGCCGGAGCGCAGAAAAATCAGAAAATAGGCTATAAAAATAAACGTAGGCTATAAAAATCATATCATTTAAAAAATATCTATATCGACAATAAAACGCAGAAAATAGTGTCTTGGTCAGAAAAATTCGCAAAATTTCCATTGGAACCAGGAGATCGCCATCTTTAATTAACAAATAAATGAAGACAAAATTAGAATAGAAAAATAATATCATTTAATAAAAAGATCTATATCTTACAGAAAATGTAGAAACTAGTCTCAAGAAGATCGTTATTTAATAAAAAATTATATCATTTAATAAAAAGATCGTCATCTTCAACTAGAAAATAAGAGAAGACAAATTTAGGATAGAAATATCATATCTATTAATAAAAAGATACATACTTTCATAAAATGTATAGATAGCACCAAGCTCAGAAAATGATATATAAAAATCTTTTCAGTTGAAAATGGCGATAACTCGGTTACAACGGACACTTTTATAAATAAAGATGGCAATTTCCATGTTCCAGATTTTGTCTTCTCTAATCTTTCAGTTGAAGATGAGAATTTCTCGGTTCTAACGGACATTTTGGCCTAAGTTTGTCTTCTTTAATATCATTTAATAAAATGATCCATATATTCCAGAAAATATGAAAAATACTCGGAGCTCAGAAATATCCACCAAAATATTCATTGGAACCGGAAGATCACCAACTTCATAGAAATTAAGAGAAGACAAAAGGCCAAAAAATCATATCATTTAATAAAACGTTTCATATCTTCCAGAAAATGTGGAAAATAGCCCGGAGCTCAAAAAAATCCGCAAAAAGTCCGTTGGAATTGGGATTGCCATCTTTAACTGAAAAAATAATAGAAGACAAACTTAAGCTATAAAAATCATATCATTTAATAAAAAGATCCATATCTTCCATAAAATAAAGAAAATAGCACAGTGCCTATAAAATCAGCAAAAATGTTAGTTAGAACCGGGAGATCGCTATGTTCAACTAAAAAAAATAAGAAAAGACAAAATTAGGCAATAAAAATCATATCATTTAATATAAAGATTCTTATTTTTCACAAAATGTAGAAAATATACCCGAGCTAACAACAATCCACAAAAATATATGTTAAACAAAAAAAAGAGAAAACAAAATTCGACCAAAAAATCATATCATTTAATAAAACGATCGACATCTTCCAGATAATACAGAAAATAGACCTTAGCCTAGAAAAATCCGCAAAAATATTTTTTGGTTCCAGGTGTTTGTCATCATCAATAAGAAAAATAAGAGAAGACAAAATAAGGTCAAAAAAATCATTACATTTAATAAAACGATCGATATCCTCCAGAAAATACAGAGAATAGCCCCGAGTTCAGAAAAATCTGCAAAAATATCCGTTGGAACTGGGAGACATCCATCTTCAATCGAAAAATAAGAGAAGATAAACGTAGGCTATAAAAATCATATCATTTAAAAATATCCATATCGACAATAAAACGCAGAAAATAGCACCGATGTTAGAAAAATTCGCAAAAATTTCCGTTGGAACCGGGAGATCTCCATTTTCAATGTAAAAATAAGAGAAGACAAAATTAGAATAGAAAAATCAATTCATTTAATAAAAATATCTATATCTTAAGAAAATGTAGAAACTAGTTTCGAGCTCAAAAATATCGACAAAGATGTTTGTTGGAACTGGGATATTGCCATCTTCCACTGAAAAATAAGAGAAGACAAAATTAGCCTACAAAAAATCATATAATGTTATAAAAGATCCATATCTTCGAGAAAATGTAGAAAATAGCCCCGAGCTCAGAAAAATCCGCCAAAAATGTCTGTTGGAAACGAAAAATTGCCATCTTCAACTGGAAAGTAAGAGGAGACAAACTTATGCCAAAATATCATACCATTTAATAAAACGATTCATGTCTTCCTAAAATGCAGAAAATAGGCCGGAGCTCAGAAAAATCCGCAAAAATTTCCATTGATACCTGGAGATCGCCATCTTCAATTGAAAAATAAGGAAGACAAATTTAGGCTAGAAAAATCATATCATTTAATAAAAATATCCAAATATTTCATAAATGTAGAAATTAGCTCCAAGCTCAGAAAATGATATACAAAAAGATTTTTGGTTGAATATGGCGACATCCCTGTTAGAATGGACATTTTTATTGATGAAGATGGTGATTTCATGCTTTCGAATTTTGTCTTCTCCTATATTTCAGTTGAAGAAGGCGATTTTCTGGTTCTAACAAACATTTTTTTGGCCTAATTTTGTTTTCTCTGATATCATTTAATAAATTGATCCATATCTTCCATAAAATGTGGAAAAAAGCCAGGAGCTCAAAAATATCTGCAAAAATGGCCGTTGGAACTGAAAGATAAAATAAGTGAAGACAAAATTAGTCCAAAAAATCATATCATTTAATAAAACGATCCATATCTTCTACAAAATGTGGAAAATAGCCTGGAGCTCAGAAAAATCCGAGAAAATGTCCTTTGGGACTGAGAGAATATCATCTTCAACTAAAATATGAGAGAAGACAAAATTTGGCCAAAAAATCCTAAAATTCACTATAAAGATCGCCATCTTCAATTGGGAAAATAAGAGAAGACAAACTTTGGTTATGAAAATCATATAATTTAATAAAAAGATATATATCTTAGATAAAATGTACAAAATAGCCCTGAGCTGAGAAAAATCCGAAAAAAATACAAGTTGGAACACCGTGAGATCGCATCTTCAACTTAAAAATAATAGAAAACAAACTTACGCAATAAAAATCATATCATTTGATAAAAAGATCCATATCTTCCATAAAATAAAGAAAATAGCTCTAAGCTCGGAAAATCCGAAAAATGTCCGTTGGAACCAGGAGATCGCTATGTTCAATTGAAAAATAAGAAAAGAGAAAATTTGGCAATAAAAATCATATCAGTTAATATAAAGATTTTATTTTTCATAAAATGTAGAAGAATCCTTGAGCTCAGGAAAAATTGCAAAAATATCTGTCGAAACAGGGAGATTGCTAAATTTAACAAAAAAGAAAAGAAAATTCGGCCAAAAAATCATATCATTTAATATACCGATCGATATCTTTCCAGATAATATAGAAAATAGCATAGAGCTCAGAAAAAATCAGCAAAAATATTCATTGGAACCAAGAGATCGCTAAATTTAACAAAAAAAGAAAACAAAATTTCTGCTAAAGAATTTCATTTAATAAAACGGTCGATATCTTCCCGATAATACAGAAAATAGCACAGATCTCAGAAAAATGAGCAAAAATATCCGTTGGAACCGGGAGATCGCCATCATCAAAGAAAAATAATATAAGAAGATAAAATTGGCCAAAAATCCTATCATTTAATAAAACAACCGATATCTTTTAGAAAATACAGAAAATAGCCCCTAGGTCAGAAAAATTCAAAAAAAATGTCTGTTGGAACTGGGAGACCGCCATCTTCAAGTGAAAATAAGAGAAGACAAAATTAGGGTAGAAAAATTATATCAGTTAATAAAAAGATCCCTACTTTCTAGAAAATGTAAAAAATAGCCCAAGCTGAGAAATATTCGCAAAAATTTGCGTTGGAACCGAAAGATAGCTATATTCAACAGAAAAAATAAGAGTAAACAAAATTAAGCCAAAAAATCATATCATTTAATTAAAAGATACATATCTTCCACAAAAAAATAGAAATAGGCCCGAGGTCAGAAAAATCCACAACAATGTCGCTTGGTACGGGAATATCATTATCTTCAGCTGAAAAATAAGAGAACACAAAATTAGGGTATAAGAATCATATTATTTAATAATAAGATCCATATCCTATAGAAAATGTAAAAATACACTTGATCTCAGAAAAATCTGCAAAAATATCCGCTGGAACCGGGAGGTCGCCATATTCAACTAAAAAATAAGAGGATACAAAATTAGGCTATAAAAATAATATATTTCAATACAAAATATCCAATTCTTCCAGAAATACAGAAAATAGTTCCTATCTGAGGAAAATATGCAATAATGTCCATTGGAACCAAGAGATCACCATCTTCAACTGAAAAATATGAAAATTGAAAATTAGGCCAAAAATCCTATCATTTAATAAAAAGATCAATATCTTTAAGAAACTTTAGGATATAGCCCCGAGCTCAGAAAAATCAGCAAAAATATCTGTTGGAACCCGGAGATCGCCATCTTTAACTGAAAAATAAGAGAAGAGAAATTTAAGTTATAAAAATCCTATCATTTCATAAACATCCATATCTTCTAAAAATGTAGAAAATAATCCCAAGCTCAGAAAAACTGCAACAATATCCGATGGAACCAGTAGATCGCCATCTACAACTGAAAAAAATAAGAGAAGAAAAAATTAGGATTTAAAAATCATATCATTTAATATAAAGATCCAAATCTTTCAGAAAATGTAAAATCGAGCGCCGAGCTCAGAAAAATCCGCAAAAATGTCCCGTTGGAACCGGGAGATCACGTCTTCAACTAAAATAAGGAAATGCATAATTAGGCCAAAAAAACCTAACATTTAAGAAAAAGATCCATATCTTCCAGAAAATGTAGAAAATAGGCTAGAGCTCAGAGAAGTCCACAAATGTTTGTTGGAACCGGGAGATCATCATATTCAACTGAAAAATAAGAGAAGATAAAATTAGGCTATAAAAATCATATCATTTATATAAAGATCCATATCTTACAAAAATGTAGAAAATAGCCCAAAGATTAGAAAAATCCGCAAAAAAGTCTGTTGGAACCGGGAGATTGTCTTCTTCAACAGGAAAAGAAGAGAAGACAAAATTAGGCTAAAAATCATATCATTTAATAAAAAATATATATCTTTCAGAAAATGTAAAAAATAGAATCGAGCTCAGAAAAATCTGCAAAAAAGTCCGTAGGAACCTGGTGGGTCGCCATCCTCAAAAGAAAAACAAGTGATGCCAAAATTAGGTGATAAAAATCATATCATTCATAAAGATCTATATCCTACAGAAAATTTAGAAAATTGCTCGTAGCTCAAAAATCCACAAATATGTCCACTGGAACCAAGACATCTCCATCTTCAACGAAAAAAATAAGAGAAGCCAAAATTAGGCAAAACGTCATATCAAACGATCCGTATCTTCCAGAAAATGCGAAAAATAGCCCTAGCTCATAAAAATTTGCAAATATGTCTGTTTGAACCAGGAGACACCATCTTCAACTAAAAATAAGACAAGATAAACTGTGACGATAAAAATCATATTATTTAATAAAAAGATCCATATCTTTCATAAAATTTAGAAAATAGCTCCGAGCACAGAAAAATCCAAAAAATTGTTCGTCGAACTGAGAGATCGCCATTTTCAATAGAAAAATAAGAGAAGTCAAAATTAGAACCTAAAAATCGTATCATTTAAACCCATAACTTACATAAAATGTATAAAATAGCGCCATGCTCGAAAAAATCCACAAAAATGTCTGTTGGAACAGGGAGATCACCATGTTATATGAAAAAAAAAATAAGAGAAGACATAATTATGCTATAAAAATCATATCATTAAATTTAAATATCCTTATCTTACAGAAAATGTAGAAAATAGTCCGGAGCTCATAAAAATCTTCAAAAATATCCGTTGGAACCAGGAGATCGATCTTCAACGAAAAAAATTAGAGAAGACAAAACTAAACCAAAAAATAATAACATTTAATAAAACAATCCATATCTTCCAAAAATACAGAAAATAGCCCCGATCTCAGAATAATAGGCAAAATGTCAGTTGGAACTGTGAGATCGCCATCTTCAACTTAAAAATAAGAGACGGCAAAATTAGGCAAAAGATGATATCATTTAATAAAAAGATCGATATCTTCTAGAAAATGTAGAAAATAGCCCCGAGCTCAAAAAAATCGGCAAAATGTCAGTTGGAACCGGGAGATTGAAATGTTCAACTTAAAAAATAGGAGGAAAAAATTAGGCTAAGATTTAAAAAACGATTGTGCTGAAAATGGCCTCCAGTTCAGAAAAATTTGCAAAAATGTCCATTGGAACTCGGAGACCGACATCTTCAAGTGAAAAATAAGAGAAGATAAATGTAGACTATAAATATCATATCATTTAAAAAATATCTTTATCGACAATAAAACACAGAAAATATCATCGAGGTCAGAAAAATTCGCAAAAATTTCCGCTGGAACCGGGAGATTGCCATCTTTAACTGAAAAATAAGAGAAGACAAAATTAGGATAGAAAAATCTTATCATTTAATAAAAAGATCTATATCTTGCGAAAAATGTACAAAATAGTCTCGAGCTTAGAAATATAGGCAAAAATGTCCGTTGGAACTGGGATATTGCCATCTACAATTGAAAAATAAGAGAAGACAAAATTTGCCTACAAAAATCAAATAATGTAATAAAAAGATCCATATTTTCTAGAAACTTTAGAAAATAGCACCGAGCATAGAAAAATCTGCAAAAATATCCGTTGGAACCGGGAGATCGCCATCTTCAAATGATAAATAAGAGTCTATTTCTGTGGATATTTCTACGGACAGTAAAAAGATCCATATTTTCAAGAAAATTTAGAAAATAGCCCCGAGCACAGAAAAATCCGCAAAAATATTCGTTGGAACAGGGAGATCGCCATGTTCAATTGGAAAATAAGAGAAGACAAATTTAGCCTAGAAATATCATATCATTTAATAAAAAGATCCTTATCTTTTATAAAATGTAGAAAATAGCATCAAGCTCAGAAAATGATAAATAAAATTTTTTTCAGTTGAAGATGGCGAATCCTGGTTACAATAGACATTTTTATAGATGAAGATGGTGATTTCCTGTTTCCGAATTTTGTCTTCTCTTTTATAGTTGAAGATGTCGATTTTTCGGTTCCAACAAACATTTTTGGCCTAATTTTGTCTTCTCCAATATCATTTAATAAATGATCTATATCTTCGAGAAAATGTGGAAAAATTTTCGGAGCACAGCAATATCTAAAAAAATGTCCGTTGGAATGGAGAGATCGCCAACTTCAACTGGAAAATAATTGAAGACAAAATTGGGCTTAAAATCATATCATTTAATAAAACGATCCATATCTTCCAGAAAATGTGGAAAATAGCCCGGAGCTCAGAAAAATCCACAAAAATATCATTTGGGATCGAGAGAATGCCACCTTCAACTAAAATTTAAGAGAACAAAAAATTAGACCAAAAAATCATATCATTCAATATAAAGATCGCTATCTTCAATTGTAAAATTAAGAGAGGACAAACTTTTGTTATAAAAATCCTATCATTTAATAAAAAGATCCTTATCTTTCATAAAAATGTAGAAAATAGCCCTAAGCACATGAAAAATCCGCAAAAATGTAAGTTAGAACACCTGGAGATCGTATCTTCAAGTTAAAAATAATAGAAGACAAACTTGAGCTATAAAAATCATATCATTTAATATAAAGATTCATATCTTATAGAAAATGTAGAAAATAGCTCCAAGCTAAGAAAAAACCTCAAAAAGTCTATTGGAACCGAGAGATCGCCTTCTTCGACCAAAAAAAGAAGAGAAGACAGAATTAGGCAAAAAAATCATATCATTTAATATAAAATAGATATCTTTCAAAAATGTAGAAAATAGACTCGGGCTCAGAAAAATCAGCAAAAAAGTCCGTTAGAACCTGGAGATCGCCATCCTCAAATGAAAAATAAGTGATGACAAAATTAGGTTATAAAAATCATATCATTTATAAAGATCCATGTCCTACAACAATGTAGAAAATAGCCGTAGCTCAAAAAATCTGCAAAAATGTCCATTGGAACCAAGAGATCGCCATCTTCAACGAAAAAAATAAGAGAAGCCAAAATTAGGCAAAAAAATCATATCAAATGATCTATATCTTCCACAAAATGCAGAAAAGAGCCCCAAGCTCAAAACAATTCGCCAAAATTTTTCGTTTGAACCGGGAAACTCCAACTTCAACTGAAAAATAAGAGAAGATAAACTGAGATGATAAAAATCATATCTTTTAATAAAAAGATCCAATATTCCATAAAATTTAGAAAATATCACCAATCACATAAAATTTCGAAAAAATGTCTGTTGGAATCGAGAGATCACCATTTTCAATAGAAAAATAAGAGAAGACAAAATTAGAACCTAAAAATCATATCATTTAATATATAGACCCATATCTTCCACAAAATGTAGAAAATAGCATCAGGCTCACAAAAATTGCTATATTCATTGGAAAAAATATATTAGAAGACAAAATTAAACCAAAAAATTATATCATTTAATAAAACAATCCACATCATCCAGAAAATGCAGAAAATAGCACTGATCTCACAAAAATCGACAAAATGTCAGTTGCAACAGTGAGATCACCATCAACTTAAAAATAAGAGAAGACAAAATTAGGCCAAAGATGATATTATTTAATAAAAAGATCCATATCTTCTAGAAAATGCAGAAAATTGCCCCGAGCTCAGAAAAATCTACAAAATGTCAGTTGGAACCGGGAGATCAGAATTTTCAACTTTAAAAAAATAAGAGAACAAAATTTGGCCAAAAATCATATCATTTAATAAAACTATTTATTATCTTCCAGATAATGTAGAAAATAGGCCGAAGCTCAGGAAAATAAGATAAGCAAAACTTAGGTTATAAAAATCATATCATTTAATAAAAAGCTCCAAATCGTCCAGAAAATGTAGAAAATAACTCAGAGCTTAAAAATCCGCGAAATGTCTATTGGAACGAGGAGATTGCCATCTTCAATAGTAAATAAGAGAAGACAAAATAAGGGTAAGAAAATCATATCATTTAATATAAAGATCCGCAAAAATATCTGTTGGAATTGAGATATCGCACTGTTTAACTTAAAAATATGAGAAGGTAAAATTAGGCCAAAAAATCATATCATTTAATAAAACGATCCATATCTTACAGAAAATTTAGATTATAGCTCAGAGCTCAGAAAATCTGCCAAAGAACCGGGAGATCGCCATCAACTGAAAACTAAGAAAAGACAAAATAAGGACAAAAGATCATATCATTTAATAAAAAGATCCATATCTTCCAGAAAATGTTGAAAAATTGCTTCGAGCTCAGAGAAACCTGCCAAAATGTCCGTTGGAATCAGGAAATCGACATATTCAACTGAAAAATAGGAGAAGACGAAATTAGGCCAAAAATCATATCGTTTAATAAAAACATATATTCGAGAAAATGTAGAAATAGCCCCAAACTCAGAAAAATCCGTAAAAACTGTCCGTTGAAAACTGGAGATCGCCATCTTCAACTAGAAAAATAAGAAAAGACAAAATTAGAAGAAAATATCATATCATTTAATAAAAATCAATATCTTCCAAAAATGTGGAAAATAGGATGGAGCTCATAAAAACCTGCAAAAATGTCCGTTGGAACAGGATGATCGACGTCTTAAACTGGAATATAAGAGAAGACAAAATTAAGGCAAAAATCATATCATTTAATAAAACGATCATCATCTTCAACTGGAAAAAAAGAAAAGACAAATTTAGGATAGAAAAATCATATCAATTAATAAAAAGATCCATATCTTTCATAAAATGTATAAAATAGCACCAATCTCAGAAAACAAGATAAAAAATCTTTTCAGTAGAAGATGGAAATATCCCGGTTACAACGAACATTTCTATAAATAAAGATGGCGATTTCCATGTTTCGAATTTTTTCTTCTCAAATCTTTCAATTGAAGATGGTGATTTACCCGTCATGTTTCGAATTTTTTCTTCTCAAATCTTTCAATTGAAGATGGTGATTTACCCGTTCTAGCGAACTTTTTTCGCCTAATTTTGTCTTCTTTAATATCATTTAATAGAAACGATACATATATTCCAGAAAAAATAAGGAAAATACCCCCAAACATCAGAAATATCAGAAAAAATATCCGTTGGAACCTGGAGATCGCCAACTTCACCTAGAAATTAAGAAAAGACAAAATTAGGCCAAGAAATCATATCATTTAATAAAACATTCCATATCTTTCAGAAAATGGCCCGGAGCTTAGAAAAATCCGCAAAAATTCCGTTGGAACCGGGATCGCCATCTTCAACTTAAAAATAATAGAAGATAAACTTAAGCGATAAAAATCATATCATTTAATAAAAAGATCCATATCTTCCATAAAATAAAGAAAATAGCACAATGCCCAGAAAATCCGCAAAAATGTCCGTCAGAACCGGGAGATCGCTATGTTCAACTAAAAAAATTAGAGCAGACAAAATTAGGCAATAAAACATAACATTTAAAATAAAGATTCTAATTTTCCATAAAATGTAGAAACATCCCCAAGCTCAGAAAAATCCTCAAAAACATTCGTCTGAACCGGAGGGTGCAAAATTTAACAAAAAACAAAGAAAACAAATTAGGCCAAAATATCATATCACTTAATAAAACGATAGATATCTTTGAGATAATACAAAAAATTGCCCGAAGCTCAAAAAATCCTCAAAAATGTCCGTGGGAACCGAGAGATCGCCATTATTAATGAAAAATCAAAGAGAAGACAAAATTAAACAAAAAAATCATAGCAATTAATAAAATGGTCGTTATTTTCCAAAAAATAGAAAATAGGACCGAGGTCAGAAAAATCTGCAAAATTTTCCGAAGGAACCGAAAACCGCCATTTTCTTGTGAAAAATAAGAGAAGACGAATGTAGGCGATAAAAATCATATCATTTAATAAAAAAATCCATAGCTACAACAAAATGTAAAAAAATATCCTCGTGTTCAGAAAAATCCGCAAAAATTTCTGTTGGATCCGGGAGATCGCCATCATCAATTGAAAAATAAGAGAAGACAAAATTAGGCTAGAAAAATTCATATCATTTATTAAAAAGATCCATATCTTACAGAAAATGTAGAAAATAGTCCGTAGTTCAAAAATATAGGCCAAAATGTCCATTGGAACTGGGAAATCACCATTTTTCAATCGAAAAATAAGAGAAGACAAGATTAGGCTACAATAATCATATAATGTAATAAAAAGATCCATATCTTCTAGAAAATGTAGAAAATAATCATGAGCTCAGAAAAATCCGAAAAAATGTCTGTTGGAACCGAGAGATCGCAATCTTCAACTTGAAAAATAAGAGAAGACAAAATTAGGGCCAAATATCATATCATTTCATAAAACGATCCATATCGTCCAAAAATGGGGGAAAATAGGCCGGAGCTCAGAAAAATCCGCAAAAATCTCTGTTGGAACCAGGTGATCACTCTCTTCAACTGGAATATAAGAGAAGACAAAATTAGCCCAAAAATCATGATCATTTAATAAATCGATCATCATCTTCAACTAGAAAATAAGTGAATAATAATTGAGGACACAAAAATCATATCAATTAATAAACAGATCCATATCTTTCATAAAATGTATAAAATACAACCAAGCTCAGAAAATGATACAAAAAAATCTTTTCAGTTGAAGATGGCGATATCTCGATTACAACGGACATTTTTAAAGTTGAAGATGGCGATTTTCTTGTTCTAAAATTTTCTTTTCTTATATTTCAGTTGACGATGGCAATTTGCCCGTTCCAACGGACATTATTTGGCCTAATTTTGTATTCTCTGATATCATTTAATAAAACGCGTCATATATTCCAGAAAATATGGAAAATATCTTGGAGCTCAGAAATATCTGTAAAATGTCTGTTGGAACTGGGAGATCGCCAACTTCAACTGGAAATTAAGAAATCGCCAAAAATATTATAATTTAAAAAGGATTCAGATCTTTCAGAAAATTTAGAAAATAGCCGCGAAGTCAGAAAATTTGCAACAATTTCTGTTAGAACCGGGAGATCGCCATCTTCGACTTAAAAATAAGAGAAGGCAAAATTAAGCAAAAAATCATATCATTTAATAAAAAGATCCATAACTTCCCAAAACATGTAGAAAAATAACACTGCTCTCAGAAAAAATCTGCAAAATTGTCCGTTGGAAACGGGAGATCGCCTTCTTCAACTTAAAAATTAGAGAAAACAAAAGTACGTTATGAAAATCATATCAATTAATTTAAAAATTCATATCATAAAAAATTGTAGAAAATAGCTCAGCGCTAAAAAAGATCAGTAAAAATGTCTGTTAGAACCGGAAGATCGCCATCTTCAATTAAAAAATAAGAGAAGACAAAATTAGGCCACAAATCAAATCATTTAATAAAAGATACAAAATAGTCCAGAAAATTTAGAAAATAACCCCGAGGTTGAAAAATCCGCAAAAATGTCCCTTGTAACCGGGTAGATCTCATCTTCAACTAAAAAAAATAAGAGAAGACAAATTTAGTGTATAAAAATCATATCATTTAATAAAAATATCCATATCTTTGATGAAATGTAAAAAATAGTTCCGAGCTCAGAAATATCCGCGAAAATATCCGTTGGACAGGAAGATAGCTATCGTCAACTTAAAAATAAGAGAAGACAAACTTAGGCAATAAAAACCATATCATTTAATAAAAAGATTGATATCTTCAATAAACTGTAGAAAATAGATATGAGCAAAGAAAATTCTCCAAAATTTTCGTTGGAACTGGGAAATCGCCATATTCAACTGAAAAAAGGGAAGACAAAAATAGGCCAAAATAATATCGTTTAATAAAATGATCCACAACTTTGGAAAATGTGGGAAAATAGCCTGGAGCTCAGAAAAATTCGCAGAAATGTTCATCGAAAGCGAGAGATCGCCATCTTCAATGAGAAGACAAAAATTTGGCCAAAAAATCATATCAATTAATAAAAAGATCCATATCTTTCAGAAAATATGGAAAATAGCCCAGAGCTTAGAAAAATCGGCAGAAATGTTCGTTGGAACCCAGAGAATGCCATTTTCACCTCAAAAAAATAAGAGAAGACAAAATTGGGCCAAAAATCATTTCCTATAATAAAATGAAACAAATCTTTCAGAAAATATGGAAAATAGCTCCGAGCTCAGAAAAATCTTCAAAAATGTTTGTTAGAACCATGAGCTCGCCATCTTCAATTGAAATATTAGAGAAGACTAAATAAGGCTATAAAAATCATATCATTTAATACAAATATCCATATCTTACAAAAAATGTAGAAAATAGCTCGACCTCAATAAAATCCGCAAAAGTCTCTTTAACCCGGGAGATCACCATCTTCAACATAAAAAGAGAAAACAAAATTAGGCCAAAATCATATCATTTAATAAAAAGATTCATATCTTCCATAAAAGTATAAAATAGCACCAAGCTCAGAAATATCAACAAAAATGTCCATTGGAATTGGGAGATCATCATCTCCATGTGAAAATTAAGAGAAGACAAAATTAATCCAAAAAATAATAAAAAGATCCCATATCTTCCAGAAAATGTAGAAAATAGCCGCGAGGTCAGAAAAAACTGCAAAAATATCCGTGGAACGAGAGATCACCATCTTTAACTGAAAATTATCTTTAACTAAAAATTAGAGAAGACAAACTTAGGCTATAAAATCATATCATTTAATAAAAAGGATCTTATCTTCAATAAACTGTAGAAAATTGCTTAGAGCACATAAAAATCCGCAAAAATGTTCTTGGAACCGGGAGATAGCCATCTTCAATTGAAAAATAAGAGAAGACAAAATTAGAATACAAAAATCATATCATTTAATTCAATCTTACAGAAAATTTAGAACGTTGCCCTGAGCTCAATAAAATCTGTAAAAATGTTTGGTGGAATCGAGAGATCGCCATCTTCAACAAAAAACAGAAGACAAAATTAGGCCAAAAATCATTTCATTTAATAAAAAGATTAATATACAATAAATTGTAGAAATAGCCCCGAGCTTAGAAAAATCCGAAAAAAATGTCTGTTGGACATGGGAGATCGCCATATTCAACTGAAAAATAGGAGAAGACAAAATTTGGTTATAAAAATCATATCATTTAATATTAAGATTAATATCATACAGAAAATGTAGAAAATACTCGAAAATAAGAAAAATCAGCAAAAATGGCTGTTGGAACCGGGAGATCGCTATCTTCAATTGAAAAAAAGAGAAGGGCTATAAAAATCATATCATTTAATAAAAAGATACATATCTTCCAGAAAAATAAGAAAATAGCTCGGAGCTTAGAAAAATCTGTAAAAATGTCCGTTGGAACAGGGAGATCGTCATTTTCAATTAAAAATAAGAGAAGACAAAATTAGACCAAAAAATCATAATATTAATAAAATGATCCATATCTTCCATAAAATGTATAAAATAGCCCTGAGCTCAGAAAAATCTGCAAAAAATATCCGTTAGTATCTGAAAATCGCCATTTTCAACTTAAAATAAGATAAGAAAAAATTAGGCTACAAAAATCATATCATTTAATAAAAATATCCATATCTTTCATAAAATGTAGAAAATAGCCCGAGTTCAGAAAAAATCCGCAAAAATGTTTGTTAGAACCGGAAGATCACATCCTTGTATTGAAAATAAGAGAATACAAAATTAGGCATAAAAATCATATCATTTACTATAAATATCCATATTTTCCAGAAAATATAGAAAATAGCCCCGAGCTCAGTAAAACCCGTAAAAATGTCTGTTAAAATCTGGAGATGCCATCTTCAACAGAAAAAGAAGAGAAGACAAAATTAGGCCAAAAATCATATCACTTAATAATAAAAGATGCATATATTTAAGAAAATGAAGAAAATAGCACCGAGCTAAGAAAAATCTTCAAAAATGTCCGTTGGAACCGGGAGATTGCCATCTTCAACTTAAAAAATAAAAGAAGGCAAAACTAGTATATAAAAATCATGTCAGTTAATATAAAAATCCATATTGTACATAAATTGTAGAAAATAGCCAGGAGATCAGAAAATACGCACAAATATCCATTGTGTTTCAGGGTGTTTTCTCACCACGGATTGATTGACTGAGGGCCAGAGGTCAACGCTGTCACGTTGGGCACACGTGGCCTTCGGGGGATGGGCACATCTCGTTCGGCTTCGGCAAAGAGCGTACAGGTCTGAGCGTCGGTGTGCCAAAGAGGATCCTCGACAAGGCGACGGCCTCCGTAGGGGTGGAGATGGGTGAGCTCGGGGCGAGCGCGTTCGACTCTGGGCTGGTTGGACGTCTAAGGGTAGCCTCGACGCGGCGGGATCTAACTTGATCTGACAGATAAGAAAGCTCGTCAGGGGGGTCGGACCTTGGTTTTGACCAAATCCCCTCCGATGCCTAAGTCAGAACGGATCTGAAGGATACTCGGTGGGATCGGTATGGCTTATAGGGAGGCCGATACACGAGTCCTCGGGCCGAGCTGTGGAGGAGAACTGTCATGTGGAAGATAAGGTCGAGTAAGGGGAATACCTCGGTGTTTTGGGTATCCAAGAAGTGTGCTTTTGCACGTTGTCCCTCGGGTCGCTTTATAGGAGTCTTCCCCAGCCACGTCTCCTCGACGTCCCATCTTGCCCGGTCGTCCGTCCTTTAACGGTGCCTTCATGGATCATGAAGGTGGACGTAATGGGGCCCCTTAATGGTGATTAAGGGGGTGCACTTTAAGGGATCAGTTAACTCCTGCTAGCATGGGTCAGCGGTTGCTTTTGCTTCGGTCCAAGGCCGTCCCAGCTCTGATTCTTCGTGGGGGCCTCGTTCTCCCCAGGCCTAGGGGTTTGCATCGTAGGCTTGGGTCGTTCGGTCCTGGCCCATCTTGGGAGGGCCGTATCAATTGCCCCTATTGCTCGGGCCGTTCGGATCCTGACGATTCAGTCCGAGGAATGTGATTCGTGTGGATTTGACAGGTGCATCAGCCGAGGCAATGGCATTGAGTGAATGTCATCATAGCACTGTCATTTTGAAATTCTCCTGCCCCTGGGAGTAGGATTTGAAGCACCTCACCTTGCAGGATGTCAACGCATGTGCACAGGTGGACGGCTTGTGATGGAGCAGGGAGATTCGGGGGAGCGGTATAAAGGGATGTGGTTGCCTTGCGGATGAAGGTTCTACTCTTTCGTTGCTGTCTTCTTCTCTCCTTCATCCCCTGTGTCTACCCCAACTTTTCTCTACTCTGCATTATGTGTCCCTCATCGTCCTCTTCATCTGCCTCCGGTGCAGGTCGATCGGCTACTGCCATCGCACCCGTTCAGCCCCGAGGATCGGTCTTGGATATCTGCTGCCATGGGGTGACCTCTTCGGGGTAACCCCGAGGTGATGGCATGGCCGTCGACGGTTTGCGCTACCTCGATTGGGTCATTGCGTTCCAAATATCTCCTCCCCCATGTTTCACCTGGGCTCCTGAGAAGGATGAGAGGGTATGCTTTCCGGGCCGTTGCGAAGTCGTGGTGTATGAACAGAGCTTCCGATTCGGCCTGCGATTCCCTCTTCACCCCTTTGTCATCATGTTCCTGAGGGCTCATGGGCTTGCCCTATGCCAGTTCTGCCCTAATGCCATCGGGTCTTTGGTGGGGTTCATCGTGCTCTGCTTGCTCAACAAGATAGAGCCGACCCTCTGTCTTTTCACCCAATTTTTCCACATGAGCCATCACAAGTAGGGAACCTGGCTCTACATCAGTGACTACCTAAAGAAGAGCTTGGTGTTGGGATTGTCGACTTCCATGAAACATTGGAACGGGGAGTACGTGTTCGTGGGTTTCCCCACAGAGGTGGATTTTCCGGTCGCTGAGCCTTGAGTTAGGGATCTCACTGATGCATAGGCCCAGGCGATCAACACTTTGTTGGCAGTCCCTGTCGCCAACCAGAAGATCTATTGCCTCTTCTCGGACCACGTCCTAAGGAGGACCGTGTGGCTTATCGGTGCGTCTTCTCGAAGTCCCAGGTTCGGAGGGTTTATCGAACGGATCCTGCTCACGTAAGATCGTCTCATTATCTCGTCTTTCTTTGCAGGCAGGTTTGACCAGGGCCCTTCTTAGCCCTCTATTCTGGTCTCCGTGTCAGATCCCAGCCTTGGAGGGGGATCACATTTTGGAGGTCTGTAGGAAGCCGTACGTCGGGCCCCCCGAAGTGAGTGCAAAGCGGACGAGGGAGCAGGTGCCACCAGCTCAAGGGGCAAGCAAAAGAAAGCCCAGGTCCGTGTTGTGGTTGGGTGCTCCCCTCCTTAAGGCTCTCGTCCAACCTTGCCAGACAAAGGATACGTGGCTTAGGGACGACCATTCGCCTTCCGCTCGAGGTCGCTTTCGGAGGACTACGAGCAGTCCTAGGGCGTATTCAGGTCGATCTACCACGATCTGGAGCGGGGTTACTCACTCCTCGCTTTCCTGTGGGACTGAAGGAGTCCGTCTTCTTCGACTGCGAGGTTGCGACTCGGTTAGCTGAGAACTGTTGCATGCCTTAGGACCAATCCTGGTTGGATGGGGTAAGAGGTGATCGACTTGCGGCCTTCATGATACAGGCCGGCCAGCAGGTAAGGCTTTACATTGTAGCATGCTTCACCCTTTTGTAGGGGCCTCTAACTTTTGTCTTCCCTTGAAGCAGTTGTCCTCGATCGGTCTTTCGATGAGGTGCTAATTCGTGGCACTCTCGGATGCAAAGTCAGGTCTCGTCCAGAATTCGTTAGCAGGGGAGGATGTTGACGAGGCGGCCCAGGAGGCCAAGGTGTGCATCAGGTCGTTAGAGACCCGAATCGTCGTGCTCTCGACCGACCTGGAGAGGTCGGGCATGGAGAGGGCTGTGGCACTGGCCAAGAAGTTGAAGGCCGTGGATAGGGTCGCCGACTTGGAGAAGGCCACCGAGGTAAGAGAGTTCGTCGGTCCGACGAAGGAGACCTAGGTCAAGGAGCTCGAAGGGCTCCTGGAGGCGGTGGAGGAGAGGGAGCGTGTTCTCCTGGCCAGGCTCAACATAAGCTCGTGGGAGAGCGAGAAAGAGCGGGTGGGGCATCTGCATCAGGTCGCGGCCCTCAAGGCCTGGATTAAGGAGCTGGAAGCGGCAGATCCTGCACAAATCTCCAAGGAGACCGTGGTCGTATTCCGCGACCTTTGTCGTCGCGGGATGTATGATGCCTTTGAAAGGGGTTCGCCCATTGCTAGAGCAAGATCCAGCAGAGATTCTCTCATTCAGGGATCTCGTTTAATGAGCTCCAGATGGATTCCGAGGGCGAGGAGGAGGTTGACGTCGTCCGTTTAGATGGTGCCGATCAGCCGAATGATGTTCCTGTTGATGCTCCAGCTGCCCAGGAAGGAGGAGGGGCTTAACCCATCAGCTTTTTGTTTTGTCTCTTTGTACATGACTGTTTTGGAATTTTGCCAGTTTCTGTAATATATAGGTTTATGTTGACCATATTGTTTTTGAGAAAGCTTTCCTCTTTTGCGCTGTGATGATATGCCCCCTTCTGCAATCCCAGTCGGGATGTTTGAGCGACAGTCTTAAGGGAATCACGTAGACCTACTTTATGCTCGATCCGCTGGTCTGGTGCCAAGGGAATGTTCCCCAGTTTTTGGCCGAACGGATGTTCAACCCGTTGAACGATTTCCCTCGGCCTTACGATCGAATGGGTGATCGGCCTACTGGAGGACTTGCCCCCAACCTTACAATCGATCAGGTGATCGTCCTACTGGGGGACTTGCCCACAGCTTTATGGTCGATCGGGTG
>JAULAV010008151.1:0-93643 GCA_030789695.1 Scilla litardierei | reverse complement strand
ATTTTTCTTCCAAAGAGTCGATCTTTTCCTTGGATCTGGTCGCCGCCGCCATGGATCTTGATGCTCTGATACCAAATTGATATAAACCAAGCAAAATCTGATTTTTTATTAATAAAACTGAAAATAAACAAAGATAATTG
This sequence comes from Scilla litardierei, assembly GCA_030789695.1. Lineage (NCBI taxonomy): Eukaryota > Viridiplantae > Streptophyta > Magnoliopsida > Asparagales > Asparagaceae > Scilla > Scilla litardierei. The sequence continues at coordinate 93,503 of JAULAV010008151.1, read as the reverse complement.
ATCACAATCGAAGAGGTGATCGCTCTTCCAAGACGCCGATTGTCAATGACGTCCGCACTCTCCCGAAGACGAGGGATAATCCCATATCTCTATGAATAATTCTCTCAAAATAAGCCTAAAGAAATCCCTCCCCACCCATGGCCTATAAATACTAATCAGAAAAAATACAATTATGCAGAAAACCCGAAAGAGACTAAAATTTCCAAAACGTCCCTAAAATTCGAAAATTCCCAAAACACCCCTGATGTCCCAAAACGCCTCTACTGGGCCAAAAGTACAGATCTATCATCATGCATGCATAAGATAATAACATATGGCATATAAGCGCTTACACCATATGCCAACCCGAAAAGTTCACCATGTATATTTTTTTGACAATTGGCATCGTCTATTCTGATTTTCATATTCAAACCCCCAAATACATCCAGGACCCCGTGAACCCAAAGCTTTTTCTCATTGATCCAATTGTTCAAAATTAACCAATATGACTATTCTGCCCTTAGATCAATGGTCAACAATCTTTTGAGTTCACCGGATCTTCGTTTGGAATATGAGGATCAAAATGACGGTGACAGTCGTCGAAAATTTGAGTGGAGTTTTTGGGCCATAATATATCATAAGCGCTCATATATCATATGATATCTATTATTATTATTCTAAGTACATACATTTGTGCACATGTATATATGTTTTATAACCGTGGGAGTAAAAGAAACGTAAGACACATTGACCTCTCATTTCCATTCTTCAGTTATTTTCTTATGGATTCTTTTAACGTATCCTTTCTAACTATTTCCCACTTACAATGATACCTTATTGCCTTGTACATTTTACATTAGCCATGTCCAAATGGTGTGGCATGGGTGTCCAAACATCCATGCATCCAACACGAAAAGGTTTTTTTAAGAGTGAAATATCCTCATGGTAACACTGACCAAAGGTGAATATTGCAATAAATTGGTGGTATTAGTATAAGATACCATTGAGTGTATAATTATAAAATAATTGAGTCTTTACCATCTGTTATATACATGAAGGTGAGAATTCCCGTCCTTTTTAATTTCTCAGTTAAAAGCAGTTGTACAACTGCCTCTTTTACATCTTGTGACAAGCTAAGAGAGTAGAGTACAAACAAAATCATTAAATTACCTTCACCAGAAGTAGTCGCTGATAAAAAGATGTTCCCTCTACCATTAACCAAACGCATGAGAGGTCCGCTGAGATCAGACTGTATAAAGAGGGAAAGAAAGTGGAAAATAAACCATTAATACAAAGAACAGCAACATCTATAACCAAGATTGAAGGTTCATATTATAGGTGGAAGGATCTGTTTAGGAAGATGGGGGTCAAACATGATTGTAAATCTGCAAGGCTAATGATGGTAATATTCACTGATGCACACCAAGATTCAGAACTAAGGAAAAGCATTTTCTAATGGAATTAAAGATGCCAGAATGCAAAATAAAATGATTATCCGCTTATGGAAGACAAATTCACAAATTATTCAATGACTCCAAAATAAGTTCATAACCCTATGTCATGTCTGTGCCTATGCTTCATAGATATTTGCATCAGCCTTGGCATTGGCATCTTTCTTATGTGCAATTGTGCCACGTTTGGTCCAAAAGACACCGCTATCTAATTAGCATTGATTTAAATATCGGCCGATATATCCGTACAAACCGATACAGTTTTATAGTTTTCGCGGTTTTTTAAAAATTAACTGATGCAAATGGGGGGTGCGAGTGGCGAACTTGTAATTTTTTTGGGCTGTAGGGGCAATTTTGTAATTCTGGACAAATCAGTCCATTAAATGTAAGAGGGGAGCTAGGGCTATTGTCTATGTATTGAATATTGTGAAGAATATTGAAAAGATAAGAATTAGAAGTAGTAAACCTAGCTCTTAGATAGTTAGGCTTTTCTCTCGCCGGCTCACATCCTTTCGTTCCAAAGCGGAATCAAAAGCTAGGAGAGTAATCTTCCTCTCAAAAGAGGGCATCTATCGTTGTATCTACTTTCTATTATCAATAAAAATATCGTCTTTTTCTCTAAATCTACTTCGTTATCCCTAAAATCATCCTTTTGCCAAAAAAAAACCCCGATCTTTCTGCCAAAAAACCTATGTTTATTCTACAAAACCTTATAAAATCCTATCAAGTGGTAACAGAGAGATTTGATCTGATAGCGGTAAGGAAAGTTGATGCTTTGAAATGAAAATTAGGAAGCGAGATGGAAACCATAAAGGATCAACAACAAAAATTGGGAAGCGAGATGAAAACCCTCAAAGAAAGATTCTCTACGATGGAATCTATGTTGAAGGAGTATTTTAATCCACATTAGATATTTCCCTACAAATTTCTGCTCTACTAAAGATTCAGAAATTAAATCACCACCCTTGTAGTAAATAATTATGGACCAAGATCCATTCATAGAAATTTTTCATAATCAAATTTGCAAAAATGCTTCAAAGAAATTAGTCAAATGATAATGCAACCGCACATAGTATTAGCATTTAACAAGAATGCTCATAAGTAACAAGAAAATCAAATGAAAATAAATAACTCAACCTCATAAGATGTAATTTGCAAATAAACTGAACTAACTTAAACAATTATAGAAATAGAAACACAAACCTCCTTTATTCCACGTAATGGTGAACCTTTCAAGCCAAATATAACCAGAGGTTCCTTTCCAAGAGAAGGTTCCTACAAAATATGCAGTCAGAACTTCTAATCGGTGATGAATCTAAATCATTAGTGATTTGTCACAGAGAAGGCAACCTTAGCTCAAAATGCAAATGCCATGCCATAAATATGCAAATATATACAAAATATGCATAAACTAAATTCAAATAACTAATGTACAATGTGCTTCAATTTTGCTAAGCGGTTAAACTATAAGCTCCAAAGTTAATTCTCGTATGCTCAAAGGTCATGTTTCCAATTAAAAACATCAATCGCTACTTAAAAGTTATCAGCTAACCATAAATCTAAACAGCAACTTATGAAAAAAAAAATACCTTAAATCTTCCATCTGCTGCTACCTTCATACTAAAACTTATGGCATGTTCTTTGCAAATATTGATGTCAGTTGATATATTCGTATGGGGATCAACTGATTCAGAAAGCTGCATAATAAGAGCTTCAAGTTCAGATTTATCCGTGCCAATAAACACAAGACATGATTTTGGTGCACTCTGCCAAGGGCTTCCACTAATTGCTTCTACCCTTTTAACTCCACTCCATTGGAAAATAAAGCGGTTTTGTCTGAAATTAAAACAATATGATCGTCAGCTTGACTAATCCCTGCATTTAGACAACATATAGATAATGGATCTTAAAATTTGGATACATAAAACAATATGGTATCAAATACTTTAGATAATAATCCAGATCAGATAAAATGCAATTGGAAGGCAGGAAAAAGGACTGTGAATACACTGGATAAGTCATTTGAAATGGGATATAGAATACTTTAGATAATAATCCAGATCAGATAAAATGCAACTGGAAGGCAGGAAAAAGGACTGTGAATACACTGGATAAGTCATTTGAAATGGGATATAGATAGAAGAAATGTCATAGATAGAGACAGGGAAACTCGCAGACAAAAAGTTTGAAGAGCTGATATACCTATCCTCAGCAAACCAGAGGACGCCTTTAGCTCTAAGAAGCCCTCTCAAACTCCGAATCTGTGTCAGAACTCTTGATTGAAAGATAGATAAAGACAACGCACGTTCACTTTCAAATGTGACTGATGAGAAAGAACTCCCATGAGATAAACCTAAAAAGAAAAGAGCGGTCGAAAGCTATAAAAACACAAAGGCCAAATATATGTAAGCATCACAAAAGTTTTTGTTTCAAAGCAAAAAGACTAAAGATGCCCTAGAAATCAAGTAATCGGGATATTTTTCATTAAGGGTTCTGAAAAGGCAAAATTGAAAGGACTGTGTCCCCTCATCTTTTTTAATGTACTGAAAAGTGAAATCATTTTAAAATTTGGTCAATGTTTTCACAATTTCTATATAAAAAAGATTAGTGTATATAGCCAAACACGAAATATGATCCACCACAAGAACTTTGGCATATTTGCCCCCCCCCCCCCCCCCCCCCCCCCCCCCCCCCCCCACAAACACAAACACAAACACCACAAAAGAGCTTACCTATTTCCTGATGTTCCTACGGTTTTCTGTATGGCACTACAGAGGGTTAATAGTTGTGAATCAAGATATGTCATCCAACTAAAGTATGTGCTGCAATAGGATCTATGATGGAATCATCACCTATCAGCGACGGCGCGAGAGGACGGCGCAAGAGGACGCATGGGACGGCAAATTAGTTCTCAGTGGTGTTTTCGTAATTTTAGGGTCCATGGACGTTTCTGTAATTTTGGAGTGATCTAACTATTATATTAGTGGGGCTTAGAGAGATGGGAGTTATCTGATTATTATATTAGTGGGTCTTAGAGAGATGGGAGTTATGTTGAGTCCTGTGTAAGAAATCTCTAAAAGGTTGAGTGTAACCTTAGATTGTGGGAGAGTGCGACCATCCTCTCGAATTAATGACTTGGGAGAGCGGTCCACCTCTCGAACGTGGCCAATTATCTTTGTGTTCCTTTTAAACCAAATAGAAATCATATCTTTATTCCCTAAAATCCTATTTTTACTTTACAAATCCTAGAAAATCCGAGGATGCTGCCGAGAATCTGGCTTTGACGTAGAATTTCCAAGGGCCCCACTGCCCCTGGTTTGATGGAGAGAGACGTCGACGACGGGTTCTAAACTACGAGAAGTTTGACGATTACCATGAAGATGATCCTGACTACAAGGACAGAGGAGACTATGATTAAGGTGATGACGATTGGGGAAGCGACAGCGAGGCTAGTGGAGCCCCAGGAGGGAGATTTAGCAGAGACATGACAGAACACCTATCAGCCATACCACTATAGACAGCCTGGAGGGAGAGCCAGTTAGAGGAATCTCGGTGTTAATGGTAAGATTAGAAAGTGGAGATACCGTTGTTCGATGGGGATGATCCTTATGGATGGATTTACCAGAAAAAAGATTGTTTACAGTGACCCGCCTGACGATGAGAAATTGGAGGTAGCTGGTATATGCTTTGAAGGAAAGGCGATATCTTGGTTTAAGTGGAGGAAGCAGAGACAACATATGCATTCATGAGAGGAGCTTAAGGATTACTTAGTAGAACATTTTTGGGATACTCATGGAGAAAACTTATAGGAGTAGCTCCTTGCACCCAGGCAAGAAGGCACTGTCAAGAAGTACAGGGAGAAATTTGATGTGTTCTTTTGGACGAGTGAGGGGGATACTGGAGGAGATGTTGGAGGTTAGTGTCATGAAGAGGCTCAAGACAAACATCCGTGCTGAGCTCCGCATATATAGACCAAGTGGGCTGTGGACATTATAGAGCCAGCCCAGATGATGTAGGATCGGCACAGAGGAGCGGCGGGCCAGAACGGCCTCGGGTGGATCTACTTTTCACATCCAAGTATCGGTAGGGGCAGAAGACGCCAATCAAGAGGAGATCAGTCCAGCAAAGAAAAGAACAATAAGCCATGACCAGGAGGACAGTTCAGACGCATAAAGATGCAGAGATGATGAACAAGTGGACGAAGAGATGTGCTACTGATGTGATGAAAAATTCACCTCAAGGCATCGATGCCAAGACCACACTCCAGTTGTTGATAGTAAATGACGAGAAGGATAAGGTAATGGAGGCAAAGGCAGAGGAGCCAAAAGATCAAGAGCATCTCCACTTGGATGTGGCAGAGGTCTCGTTAAACTTCATGACGGGATTCACCCCAAATCACACCATAAAGTTGACGGAAAGGATTTCAGATCAGTTCACTATACCCATTGATAGTGGGGCCACCCACAATTTCATCTCTAATAAGGTGGTGGATCGACAGGGCCTACAGCTGGTGGATACATGGAGCTTCGGGGTGATGATAGGGTGGAGCACAGAAGAGGAGTGCGACGCAGACCTGTTTGATTGCTCCAAGGTATTCGGGTCGTGGAGGATTTCTTGTCGCTTAACTTGGATAGCACAGATGTAATCTTGGAGATGATGTGGTTGTAGTCATTATGTGACATGAGGATCAACCGAAAGTTGTTGTGTATGGAGTTCCAAGCTGAGGAGGACGATCACACTCTAGGAAGATCACAGTCTATGTGGAACCATGGTTTCCTTGAAGATCATGACAAAGGCAATCCAGTCTGAGAGGTGTAGATTTTTTTTGGAGCTACAAGGCTTAGCGGGAGAGGTCATCGATGAGGAGCAGAGCATTTCTGTCGTTGTGCATCAGCTACTGATTCAGTTTGAGGGAATATTTCAGCCATAACATGATCTTCATCAACCACGGGACCATGAGCATGGTATATTCTTGCGCGAGAAAGTCTCACCCATCAGCGTGAGCCCCAACCGCTATCCCAGACATGGGCAAACCTGCGTCTTGGGGTGTGGGGGCACATGTCCATACAAAAATGTTAGAAATTTTTTTTAATATTACGACTTCACCTCTAGCAACCCTCATTTAAGGCGCGGGCCCCCTCCAATTTACGAGATGGGACGGGTATAATTGGGCTGATGTGGTAGGTGAAAATGCTAGGAATGTTTTCACCTTTTTTCCTCTCCATCGTGTTAGCTCTCTTCCTCCTTTTTTTCTCTCCTCATCTTTTCTCTCTTTTTTTTCTCTTCTTCTGTCCGAGTCCCCGACTGCCCCCAAGAAATTCAACCCTCGTTCGACCGTTCCCCAGCCTCAGCCTAGAGTTTGAGAGCAGTGAGTGACAGTGCCATCAACAACGTCAATGCCAAGATCCAAGACAAAGAAGGTTAACTTAACATTACATATTCTTCATCCAAATAAATCTCTCTTTTCCTTTCTTAAAACCCCTAGCTTTGCTGAAGTTATTAGCTAATTTGGACATTTTTCAGAAATTGGGTACTTGATCATAACCTGAGGTCTGATAATAATTATCATAACTAATAAGGATCTTTAGACTATCTATGAATTTTCATTTCAACATGTGGAATTGTACAATAGGAACATATGGACGTGCCAATTCTTCAATTAGTCGATGTGCTATCATTACATCAGTTTTATTTCATTGTTTCTTTAGAGACTAATGTGCCTGTCAGCCTGTGGCTCCACATTTGCATCACACGTTTGCATTTCTGCTTGTTCTTTGACCTGTAGAGCACATTGCAAGAAAAAAAATTATATTCCTACGACTAAATATTTTTTTTGATGTTGCAGCTTTTGTAAAAATAAGCCTAGTCGATAAAACACTTCATTTTCTTCATTCAAATGGTATACAAGGCCATTTGATTGCATCATTTGTATAGAGTGGCATTGTTTTGCAGATTTTTTCCCGAAACATTTGTTATAAGCTAGAGTACATAATCAAGTTGTAGTTGATTATTTTTTCCTCGTCTTTCCAGAATTTTTATGATCTTGGTAGTTGATTCGAAAAATTACACAGTCCACAATTTATTTGGTGTTGCGGTTGAGGGGTGGCCCCTAGGTGCTCATTAATCCTCATTTCCGTCTCCGTGTTTTGTAAATAAGGTATTATTTTTGAACCTCCACTTTTTGGTCCTTAATGATTTGGATATTTATTAATTTTTTGATGTAATTAGATGTTTATTGATAATTATGGTGCTCTAATACATACATTGTTGTGTATCGAATATATTCTTAAGCTCTAATTTAAAATATTCGTTGTAGAATATTTCTTAAATTGAGCGATACTTCAAAAGAAAGTCAATAGATGGTTCAACTAAGTCTATTAAGCAACACGCCCCTAATTTGAATAGAAGTCATGTAATAGTCGGTGTTTAGAAACTGTAAAAAAGAAAGAATTGAGGTTCATGTTGGAAACATTAGGGATAAAGTTCGAAGATCTTACCTTCGGAAGGGTCCTTGACAGCCCATTGGTCATGACTTCCCAATCACATTGAATGGAAAACCCCCATGAAGATTCAACCCTAATTGGTTCAATGAGTGTCCTACTTGGCTAGAGTATAGTGTAGTCAAAAATGATGTATTGTGTTTGTAGTGTTACCTCTTCAAACTACAACCAAACTGTTTCTTCTCAAAGCATTTCCTTTGTGAATGAAGAATTTTGAAAATTGAAAAAAAAGAAAGGATTGAGATTCATGTTGGAAAGATCAACAGTTCTCAGAATAAAACAAGGCATAAATGTGAGGACTTGATGAATCAACCAAAGAGTATTCTTGCAATATTAAGTAGTACGACAGCTAAGGATAAGATGGAATACCGAGTGTTGTTAACTGCTGCTGCTATTATGTCATATTTCTCTTGCGCCAAGGGTTACCATTTTGTGGTCACGATGAGTCCAAACAATCATTGAATCAATGAAACTATCTTGGGCTCTTTCACTTTCTGCTGATCACAACGATGAAGTTAAGAATATGTCATTTGCCAATACTTCTGAAAGGCTATAGTTGACTTCACCAAAGGTACCAAAGGAGCTTTGTCGAGCTAATGCAGTTGAGACCTTAAATACCATTATAAAGGATGTGGGTAACTCTTATTTCTCTATTCTGGTTGACGAGGCTTGTGATATAGCAACAAATGAGCAAATGGCTGTATCTTTAAGATATGTGAACAAGTATGAACAAGTTATTGAGATTCATTGGTATTGAACATGTTTCCTCTACTACTGATGTTTCACTTAAGGCTGCTTTGGAAGAATTAAATGCTAGATATGAGTTAAATATATCCAGATTATGTGGTCAAGTGTACGATAGCGCAAGTAATATGCAAGGTGACTATAATGGCTTGAAAGCCCTTATCCTAAGAGACAACACATATGCTTTTTATGTGCATTGTTTTGCACATCAACTTTAGTTGGTTCTAGTGGTTGTTGCAAAGAACCATTGCCGAGTAAAGTCTCTCTTTGAATTTATTTCAAGGATTTTGAATACTATTGGAGCATCGTGTAAGAGGAGCGATGATCTTAAAGCCATCCAACATAATAAAGTTCTTGAAGCAATACAGAATGGAGATTTGATTAATGGACAGGATTTGAATTAGGAAACCAACTTAAAAAGGCCAAGTGACGCGTTGGAGCTCACATTACACTTCATTAATTAGTCTCATGAACATGTATTCATATGTAATTGAATTACTTGAGATTGTTATGGAGGATGTGGTGAATGATCCACAGTCAGTTGATGCTAGTGTTTTGTTGAATGTTATGCAATCTTTTGATTTCATATTCACCTTGCATGTCATTGTAAACATTCTTGGAGTTACATATGAATTATCACAAAAACTGCAAAGAGAATACCAGGATATTGAGAATGCGATGAGATTAGTACATGTATGTAAGTTGAGGCTACAAATGATGAGAGATGATAGATGAGATTCTTTATTGAATGAGATCTCTTCTTTCTGCAATAAATTTTAAATTGTTAGGCTTGCTATGTATGTAAGTTCAAGGCTCGTGGAAGACCAAAATGGAAAGCTGAAGAAATGACAAATTTGCATCATTATTGGGTTGAACTAGTTTATAGCATAATAAACCTGCAACTTCGGGAGCTTAATAATCGTTTTTCTGAATTTAATATAGAGTTGCTGCTATGTGTGGAATGTCTTAGTCCCATTAACTCATTCTTTACTTTTAAGAAAGAAAAATTGATCCGCCTTGCTCAGATATATGCAAATGATTTCTTTGCCATAGAACATGTAGCACTTGGGAATCAGCTTGACACTTATATTCTTGATATGTGCTCTAGTGACTTGTCCTCAAACGTCAAAGAAATTACCGATCTTGCTAAAAAAATGGTTGCAAAAAGATGTCATTTGGTGTATCTATTGGTTTTTAGGCTTATCACATTAGCCTTAACTTTACCGATTTCAACTGCAAAAGTAGAGAGCATTTTCAGCTATAAAGATTGTGAAGACCCGACTACTAATAGATTGGCAGATGAGTGGCTTAATGATTGTTTGATAACATACATTAAGAAAAAGTTTTTGATCAAATTTCGAATGAAAACATTATGCACTATTCTCAGAATATGCAATCACAGAGAAAAATGTTGAGGTATTTATGGTTTTTTAAATTTTTTAATTTAACAATAGGTTTTATTAATATTAAATTGTGACCCCATAATTCCAAATGCCTAGTTTTGCCACTGATCCCAGGTGCAAAAGAACGAAATCGAGCATATGGAGGGGGGATAATTCGGGCTAAAGTTATCCAGCCCTGCATGAGTTCTTTTTCAAGCACAGTATTGCTAGTGAAGACGAATGATGCTAGCTGAAGGTTCTGTGTTGATTACCGTGCACTAAACAAGGAGACTGTCCCAAACAAGTTTTCCACTCTAGTGATCGACGAGCTTCTAGACGAGCTTCATGTGGCGGCTATTTTCACCAAAATTAATTTGAAGTCAGACTACCACCATATCATGATGTGAGCAAAGGATGTCTCCAAGACAGTTTTCAGGACTCGAGGGTCACCAAGAGTTTTTGGTTATGTCGTTGGCTTGACCAATGCATATGCTACTTTCCAGCCTCTTATGAACAATGTATTCTGCCCATACCTGAGGAGAATTTGTGATCCTTTTTTATGACATTTTGATGTGCAGCCGATCTTTAGAGGTGCATATGGGACATTTGGAGATAATGCAACAGGAGTTACAGAATTATCAGTTATATTCTACAAGAAGATGTGCATGTTCGCACAACCGAGAGTGGAGTATTTGGGACACGTGGTCTCAGCAGAAGGAGTGAAGCTGATAGATCGAAAATTGAGACGATGATTGATTAGCTCCATACCACTTTGCAAGAGCAACAAGAATTTCTGGAGCTGACGGGATATTATAGATATTATAGGAAGTTCATGACGGTGTAAAGCATCATTATCTGGCCACTGACGGAAAGACAATTTTCAATGGGGTGACGAGGCGACAAGAGCTCTTGAGGCCTTAAAGAGGGTCATGACCAGTGTACCAGTACTTCCTTTTCTACAGACCATTTGTGGTAGAGACTGATGCTTGTGGGTATAAATTAGGTGCGATGCTTATGCAGGACAAGAGGCCAGTGGCTTACTTTAGCCAGGTATTGACGACGAGGGCTCGGCTAAAGTATGTTTATGAATGCGCGCTAATGGCTATTGTACTAACACTGCAGAAATATAGACCTTACTTGCTTAGTCGTCATTTCATTGTGCAAACAGATCAAGCGAGTCTCGAATATTTACTGGCGCAACGCATAGCTCTTGGAATACGACTTCGAGATTCAGACATGTGCTGGAGAATAAGGCAGCGGATGCTTTCGCACGTCAAGGGATGAATGCACAGTTGGCTGCCTTATTTGTACCAGTGATGCATGATTGGGAGCCCCTTGTTACATGAGATTAAGGTGAATGAGGAGTTGGTAACAATTTGGTCTGCATTTCTACCTGGATCGACGGAGTTTTCTGGCTATTCTTTGGAGGGGCAACGATTATTGTACCAGGGGTGGTTGGTTTTGTGCCTAGGACTTCTACACACATCCCACACATCTTACAAATGTTCCATGACAGTGTAGTTGGGGGGGACATGATGGGGTCATCAAGACTTATCAACGATTATCTAGGTAGTTATTTTGGAAGGGAATGAAAAAGGATGCCGTGGAGATGGTGGCTAAGTGTGACGTATGCCAGCGTCACAAGTATATAGTGATGGCTCCTGGAGGTATGTTGCATCCCATGTCTCTACAAGATCGAGTTTGAGAGGTGACGATGGATTTTATCGAGGGGTTGCAGAAGTCAGCTAGATATTCAGCCATTTCTGTCGTGGTAAACCGCCTCAGCAAGTATGCACAATTTTTATCTCTTCGGCATCCATATACCATTGTGTCAGTTGTCGATGCATTTATACGAGAGGTGATACAACTGTATGGGATATCAGAGTCCATCATATCAGATAGATATGGAGTTTTATTGAGTCATTTTTGGAGGAAGCTCTTTCGAATGCAGTGAACGGTATTGAAGCGGAGCACAACTTATCATCCCCAGACGGAACAAGACTGAGGTTATCAACATGGACACTGAGACGTATCTGCACTGTTTTGTTTCAGAGACACCGAGGCAGTGGACAATGTGGTTGGCATGGGCAAAATATTAGTACAACACATCTTATCACAATGCAGCTCATATCACGCCATTTAAGATCCAGTATGGACGCGATCCTCCACATCTTCTCCACTATGGCCGCAGATCTACACCAGTTTCTCAGGTGAAGTAGTACGTAAAGGAGAGGGACAATACGCTGGAGGAGTTAAAGCAATATCTAACAAGGGCCCAGTAGATTATAAAGACACGTGCGGATAGACATAGAGAAAAGTTCAGCTTGTTGTAGGTGACAAGGTGTATTTGAAGCTGTGATCGTACCGTCAGAGATCCTTGGAACATAGAAGGAATAAGTAGCTATCATCTCGGTACCTTGCACCTTATGAGATGGAATTGAGGATTGTTCAGGTTGCCTGCAGATTTAAGTTACCGCCAAAATCTACCATACATCCAGTTTTTTACGTATCCAGCTTCGTCGGTCTATTGGGGACCGCACGTCTTTTCCATCATTACCACTGACTTTGACTGAGGACATGAAGCTGAAGGGAGTTCGTCAGGGTATACAGTGGCTCGTTAGGTGTTGATCCAATGGAAGGGGCTTTCCAACCATAAAGCTACTTGTGAACCTTTTGAAATCATTGCACATTGGTTTCCAAACTTCCACCTTAAGAACAAGGTGTCTCTTTTGTGAAAGTAATGATGAAATCATCGCCTATCAGCGGCGACGAGAGAGGAAGCATGGGGTGGCAACGTATGGGGCGGCAAATTAGTTCTCAATGGCATTTTTGCAATTTTGGGGTCCAAGTGTGTTTATGTAATTTTGGAATAATCTGATTATTATATTCGTGGGGGCTTAGAGAGATGAGGATTATGTTGCTTATTGTGTAAGAAATATCTTGAAGGTTGAGTGAAACCCTAAATTGTGGGAGAGTGCGGCCTTCCTCTCGAATTAGTGGCTTGGGAGAGCGGTCCACCTCTCAAGCATAGCCAATTATCCTTGTATTCCTTATAAATCCAATAAAAAATAAGGTCTGTATTCCCCAAAATTCTATTTTTACTTCACAAGCCCTAGAAAATCCTATCAACATATCCCTCTACATCTCCCTCAATAAATATGACCTCTCTTAATGCTAGCTTCAACTGTTCTAGCCCCCATACAGACTCCTCAGATTGAATTCTACAAGTCGGGAACCCCCCCCCCCCAAAAAAAAAAAAAGGCCCCGACACAAAAATAGGAAAAAGTTGCATCTATGTGTTTTCAACGAAAAACTATTGGTATATAAACTTTATACTTCCATCATCCTTTATAGTAAGGTATAATAAGTTTCCAATTCAGAATAAATGGATATAGAAATAAATAGTTTCCAGTTAATCGATAAGAATAATAGTTTCTAGCTTCAGAATAAGAGTCAATGAGTCAAATATGAATTGCCATCCTAGTTGTAATTGTATTGGGTTATCAGCTATATAAAATATCACAGTTTGAGGTGCGGCTTATTTTCTATTTCAATATTGAAATATTTTATCTTTAGCCTGATGTCAGAGTCAAAAAAATCGTCTCTACTCCGCCAAAATTAACACCCAAATATGATATCCTTTTCTCTTTTCACTAAACGTAGTAACATAATTAGACCCAAACACAAACCCTAAATTAAAACACAATTAAACCCAAACCCAAGAATACCATCAACATATTAGATCCCTTCTATTATTTCCTCAAGCTAAGAATCCTAGAAAGCAGCTCTTCATTAGAACTATTAATCATTAGGCCAACACTCGTTCACCTTTGGTGTGCCCCTTGTTCGCAGTCAATGTCGAACCTGATCCATGTCTGAGCTCCATCTCGGTCTGAGCTCCATCTCGTTGACATGAACTCAATTGAGAAGATTTTCACAGCGAACGAGACTCGGAAGTAATCTATTTGCCGCTTGAACTTGGATCTATAAATACACAAATGTCATCGATCTGATTGTGATTATGCCAATCGCAACATCTCCATCGTCTGTGCCCGAATTGCATCAGTTCCAACTCATACCATCTTTAGCCTTCCATGCCATTAACGCCGCCATCAATTATCACTAGAGATGACAGTTTCAACTCCATCAGATTCGCCTCTTAAAGCCACTCTAGTAATACCATTTTTGACATCACCCAATCTGGTACCAAGTATCACCATCAGCTCCGTCCACATCGCCATCACAAACCTTCTTTGAGCCCTCCCACAACTCTTCACCTCCATCAACTTCGACCAAATCCAGCAGCAACTCTGATCAACGGCCAGATCACCCTCAATGATGATGACTTACATGCTACAATTATAACCAACTATAGCATCGACACCTTTATCTTTATGTTCACTGGTCGGAAGCAACCTTTGTCATCTCTTTCGACTCTGAACATGAGAAGATCTGCCATCGATCTTGATCACAGGCGACCATCGCCAACATGATGTTGAGATGGATCCTTTGAACTGGAATTGTCACCATCTCCATCCGCCGTTTCTTCCTGTTCATTTGCCTTCTTTTTTCTTTTCGGTATAACGAAAATAGAAGCATATACAAGTTAAATAAATATTTAAAGATATCTCTTGTGGCTCAGTTAAGGACTGAGTTACAAAGGTCATCAGATGTGGGGAATGTTTTATTGACTTATAGAGTAAGGAGAAAATGTAATATAACTAAAGAGTTTTGAATTTTGCTAGTGATGTAAAGATATTCAATTACTTCTGATATTTAACAAGCAAATCAGACAGACAGACAGACAATAAATCCTACCTACCAAGCGAGTAAGTTTATTTTCTAAAGAGTGTGCACCCTACCAGATTGCAAACTCTCATGCACCTGTCCATCACCTGCAACAAATTGGTCGCTGTTATGATCAATGGAAGAAATGGCCACAGAAGTTTTGCCAAACATATTTCTTTGAAATGTCATCTTAGGCAAAGCTTCATGAGAAAGGACCCCAGTAGCACTGCATTCTTCCGTCACCATGTTTAAAGCTTCAATCTTACTACAATCAATCACAAGATCCAGCGGAACCTTACAAAACTGTGAGCG
Organism: Scilla litardierei; assembly: GCA_030789695.1. Classification (NCBI taxonomy): domain Eukaryota; kingdom Viridiplantae; phylum Streptophyta; class Magnoliopsida; order Asparagales; family Asparagaceae; genus Scilla; species Scilla litardierei. Next base: position 78,347 of record JAULAV010008151.1, on the reverse strand, counting down.
AACAACCTTTGCACCCCCTGTTAGGCCTTCTAAAATATCTTCTGCATCGGATACCTGACCGAGGGTAGCCAAATCACATCTGCAAGAGAAACTCGCGGTGATTACAGCTGGAAAAACATCCCGACACATGAAAAGTTCAGGAGATGGTAACAAACAAACTACACTAACATGGAAATTATTGACCCATGTAATATACATCATATTAAATCCGGAAACCTTCTTACATTCTAAGATGCACCCATTTTGCTACCAACGATAACTGAAGATATTTTCTTGCAGTAATATGTACCAGAGCAGGCCACTACCAATTCCTGTTAAAAGTCTATTAAAAAATTTCCTTCCTCGGCTACTGTTCTATATTTATCATTGAAAATTCTTTTGAATACTTAAATTATTAAGCATATATCATACATTTTTGCAGGGTTACAGACTCTCACACAAACTATTTTCGCATACATAGACTTGTGACCCTGCTCTGAATCTGAGCCCTGCACAATTTTCAATATATTACCATAGCCGAAAACTTGTCTTTTTAGCTTTAAAAATAAAACCCAAAACCTAGTTTGGCACTAGTGAAACAACTCAAAATCCAGAAACCAAGAGTAAAGCATATGCCATCATTTTGTAACATATGTCAACATGGTATACGCTAATAGTGTGGCTGAATCTTACACAAAAAAAGTACTTCTATTTGCTAGTTCACATATATGTGATAAAAGCCACTCTAGCAATCAACTTAAGAAAATTTTTGACCCAAGTAATCATAAAAAGCTTCATTATCTATCCTCATAATCTTCCATGTACAAGCAAATTGAATGGTGTTATCCAGGTAGCATAACACCGAGTTCTGGTATCTCTTGGTGAAGAACAACACTATTGCCATAAAATAATTTCTATTTGGCTCATTTGCCGAAGGCTGTTCAACTATTTAGATTACGACAACCCAATGCAACAAAATATATTAATATGACAATAATAATATACCTTTCTAATTGGCATCACATCATATATTTCATATATTTTATAATGAAACTTAAAATTGACGAGTACATGCACTTAAATAAAGTGATGTAATGAAGATTCGATATTGAAAGAAAATATTTTTAATTTTTGGGTGATCAATTGTTAAAGATAACTCCTACTCTTGTTTCACATCGTATGAATATTAATCAAAGGCATACTTGTTCAATAGGACAATATCCACTTGCTGCAACTGCTTCTTGACTATATCTATGTGTGAAATCTTATCCAGTAATTCAGCATCAACCACAGCAACAGTCATGTCTAAGTGTAGGCCAACTTCTTCCAATTCCGCTACAAACTTGTCTGGTCTTGCCAATCCGGAAGTCTACATAACAAAACCAGATAAGTCGAGTGATGAGATCATGGTTTAATCATGTGTCGAGAAAACTTGAGCTCTTAATAAAAAGGACTTATAAAATAAGATGGTACATAAGGGGAAATGAGAAAATAGAAAACATCATTATATGATGCACTCGCTTATTTTGCTCAGTGAATGTCCATATCCATATCAACAAGATTTAGCACACAGAAAAAGGTTTAACAGAGGACCTCATCAAAATTTCCTTCAACAGAATACAAAACACAAGGATTGAAAAAAATCTCTGCACATGAAAGACGCTCAACTTTTCTTGAAGTGTTGGCTCTGTCATTTTTTGCCAATGATCCATAGTCGATCGGCGGTTCACATGCCCCAAAATATTGAAGACAGCTTGCTTTTGATAAACTGAAATAGCCTAGTTCCTGAAGGATATTACCCAAGGCTATACATAGGTCAAATTCTTGTTGGATTCAGGTAATATCCAAATCCTACCCAATAAAAAATCAGATTCGGACCTAATTTTGTTGATTGAGTTCAGATCTTCTGATTTCTATGATCAATATAGTTCGTACCTAACAATGTCCGTCTTTGGAACGCTGCCTAGATTTTATTTCGAAGTAAATTGCAAAAATAACTTCCATAGAGTATCTGAGTATAAAGTCTAGCAGCAAATCCTCCAATCCTATTAGATTTTCCAAATAACTCATTGCTCTAATTCAATTTTTCTTATAATCTGATATTCTTTTTTATTTTTCACATGTCAGCGTGAAGTGTATAATATCTCAAATTTGTAATTTTTGCTCCTATTAGAGCCTACCAACCTACCTTTTCTTTTGCAAATTGGTGCCAATGTACTAAATTTACATTTTTTTTTGTCCTTCCATTAGTCCCAGATAAGTTGATGGTTTCTTTTTTTTCATTTGAAATTACACAAAGAAAACCTGAACGCCAAAAAAACTGGAGGGCAAATCCTTCAATGTTACTGCAAATGAACACATAAAAGGATTCACACAACCGCCCACCGAAACAACACTGTTTTAATTTACTTGGAGAATGTGAAAATTTTTGTCAAAGTGCACCAACAACTGAAGCAAAAAATAAACCAACAGCTCAAATTAGAAATAAAAACCTCAATTATCAAGCAATCGAAATTATGCTTGCTATCCACGATCCGCTGCAACGATTCCCTGAACGGACCATTCACATCACAGCAAGCACATCCTACAAGGTTCACAAATCCACTTCAAATTCCCCCAAGAAAGAAAAAAATTGAAGTTTTTTTTTTGTTGTTTGGGGAAGGAAATTGAGAATCTTTTACCGTGGGTGAGGGAGACGGTGGCGAGATTGAAGGCGGAGTTGAGGCGATGAGAGTCGAGGAGAAGGGAGTCGACGTCGGAGTCGGCGAACTCGTTGACGAGGACGGCGAGGCGGTGGTCGCCGCGGTTGGCGAGGAGGTGCTTGACGAGGGTCGTCTTCCCACTGCCAAGGAATCCAGTGACAAGGGTGCAGCCCATACGGCCGCCGGCGAGGCCGGAGCGGCGGTTGAAGACGCGGTTCTCGAATGAGACCGACATCTCGTTGCCCTCCATTTTTTTTGCGTTTTTTTGTATTTGTCATTTTTTTTGTTTCTGCATTTTATGTTATAGGGATACTAGTCATAACCTGTGTCACGGTTCATTTAAGATTTCTCCCGCGAAATCTTTGTTTCAATTATTTCCACAGCCAAAATTTAACAGAACAATAAAATAGTGTAAAAATATTTAGCGACATGAACACCTTCGGCGCGGAACAACAAATTCGGTGACGAACAACAAATTTGGTGCATACGCCTTTGCCACGGAACAACAAATTAGCGTAAAAAAATTTAGCGGAACAACAAATTAGCGTAAAAAAAATTAGCGGTCATCTTTGGCACGGATCAACAAATCTCATGGTTTTTAACGCTAATTTGTTGTTCCGCTAAATTGTTTTACGCCGAATTTTTTTACTTTGTTTAATTTAATAGATAATGCTTCTCCACAATATTTCCCAAGACACTTTTAATTTCAAAGTTTAGGTTCCCAAGGCACTTATTCCCCCAAATTTAATCTCCACGATCTTTTCCAAAGCACTTCTAATTTCAAAGTTTATGATCCCAAGGCACTTCCCCCTCTACAATATTTCCCAATACACTTCTAATTTCAAAGTTTTGGTTCCCAAGACACTTTTCCCACCAAAATTCAAGTTTTCCCATTAAAATTTTCACAAAATCCAATCTCAACCATTGATTTACCAGTCACTCTTTATCTTGTCCTAGTCAGCCCTAGAATTCAAAAAACGTTGTCAAATGTATAATAGATGTGCTTGTGCGGCTTGTGCAAACCCGTGCTGCTGTTAACACATGTTCGGTTACAAACAGAGTTTTGGAGGTCTTTGCAATATATTCTATAATTTGTTGTTGATCAACACAACAAATTTCAAGTGAATTCAATACTTTTTGATCATCTATTCATCCATTTCAAAAAGACAGTGCTAACCGATCCAGTTTTTTAGTGGTTTTTTAATGGATGGATGGCGGGTCAAAAAGTGTTAGATTTACTTGAAATTTGGTGTGGTGATCAACAACAAATTGTAAAACACACTGAAAAAAATTTAAACAATTCTTTTTATCTCCTGAAATCGCAGGGAGCACATTAAATTTTCAATTTCATTTAGGACACATCCATATTTCTCTTTATGTTAAGGACAAATTTTCGAAGGACAATTTTTTGAAAAAAATTTAAAAATAATTTGAAAAATCAACCAAAAAAATTAATTAGCAAAATCAATCGAGTTTCGCTACGTCAGCGTTAACTGAGATTTTTTGACGCTGCCTTACTGGGCAAGTGTAGCAAATTTGGTCACACTTACCAAGTACGGCCAAATTGTATTACTGGCAAGAATTTTCATACTAAAGATAAGGGATCGGATGGTATGGCGCTTGGGCGTGGGGGAGACGTCATCTGTTCGAATCTCGGAATTCCCCTTTAAACGAATTTTTTGTTGAAAAAATAAATAACCTAATTGAAGGAGGTTTTCAAGAGTCAACCCCAAAACCTCTCACCCTGCAGCCAAACGATATACCACCCAACCACTTATTTTTTATTAGCTTGGCAAGTGCGGACAAATTTGTTGCACTTGTCAAGTGCGGCCAAGTCAAAAATTCCCAGTTAGCCCTAAGGTGGCGAAACGTGGTCGGTTTTGCTAATTAAATTTTTTTCGGTTGATTTTACAAATTATTTTTAATTTTTAACTTTTTTGCAAAAATTGTCATTTTCGAAAGGACATATTTTTGAAAAAAAAGCTTAAAATTAAAAATAATTAAAACAATCTAGTTAAAAATAATTGAAAAAATTGACCAACTTTTGACATGACAAGTGACGTGGTGCAAAAATGACCGGGGTTCGGAACCTAGCCATTTTGGATTGGTTGTTTTTTAAACTGGCGGGGTTCCAACCCGTCATTTTGGATATCTAAAGCACTAGTTGTGATGCGATTGCATCACTACATTTAATTAATCTAATCTGTACACAAATCGTCACGTGAACAATAAGTCTAATGGTATGGCTTTTACGTGAGAGGTTGAAAGATCTCAAGTTCAGTTCTTGAAATACTTTGTTTTAACAAAAAATTTATTTGAGAGGCATTAGAGGGTATTTTCGAGAATTGAACTCGGTGCTCTTCAAGGGACATTCCCCTATAATACTCCTTAAATAATGTTTGGTTGTTGTGATAGTTTGGGGAGAGGGCTGGTCATCCACTAAGGATCGAGCTGCTTTGGTCATGCGGCCCGACCTTGCCAGACGGGCAAGTCACCGGGTGGTGAGGCTGAATGAGCCGACCTCGTCTGTTTACCACTAATGTCATTTTTGTAGAGCACTGTTGTTAAAGCGCCGACCTTAGATGTTTACTGCTAAGGTCATCTTGTTAAGTTGTGCTTGCCGACTTGAGTCAGTGAGTGCGAGTCTATCTTACATAATTATGCGTGTAGATTGGTCGGTCCGACCTCCCAAGCTACTCTCGGGCTGCCCCGGAGGACCCATGTTGCCTTAAGGTTCGTGTGTGGTGGGCCTCTACTGTCAGGTTCAGCTGGGCCCAGATGTGGTGGGCCCCAACACAAATTATCACTTACAGTTGCACCTACGATCATATGAACCGAGGAATTTTTGAAGCTCCAACTTAGTGTAGCGAGTGGAGGTTCTGGTATATAAGCTGCAAAAGGGAGTCTAATTTCAAGGTTTAAAGTTGATTCATGCCAAGTTGATGGCTGGTACAAAAGATGTAAAGAGAATCTGCAATGAAGGAATATATGAGATATTGATTCATTCTTCTCATTGCACAGTCAACAAAGCGTATAAGCGATGGAGAAGAAATGATAAATCTTGTTGATACGACCCTTCCAAAATGGGCTAAGACAGAACAGGCAGAGCCCGCGATCCGAGCCCACGATCCGAGCCCATGGGCCAGGACGGGATTAGGCCCTGGCCTAAAAGCCCCGCGAAGGCCACGAGCCATGGCGGCCCAACACTGACGTGGAGGGAACCGCTAACCCTTGTAAGTTAAGGTAACCGCTCCCCCAAATTGAGCCACCTTCATTAACATTCAAGAGCTCCATTACGCCCACCTTGATGACCCCTCAAAGGACGATAAAATCGGCGGATGCTTGGGGCAAGATAGAGGGAGGATGAGGAGGGCGTGGGCGGTTCGATCCCTACAAAAGACCCAACGATCGAGAGACGAAGGGACCGAATTATGAATACTCTACACTCAGGTATTCTCCCTCCAACAACCTTGTCTTCCACCTCACAATTCTCCTCCATAGCCCGACCTGCGGATTCATGTGTCGGTCTCTCCGTGAGCCACACTCGATCCCAGCGGTCATCCCTCAGATCATATCTGACGTAGGCATCGGAGGGGACTTGGTTGGAACCGAGGTCTCCCCCAACTAGCTTTCTCGTCTGTGCAGGTTAAGGAGGCTCCACACCACCGAAGCTACCCTTTGGTGCTACATCCACCAGAGCCGAGCGATCCCGACCCCGAGCTCGTTCGCCTCCCCACTCGATGTCACGCCCCGTTTCCCTAATATGGAAGGCGAGACGTGAGGAGGTCCGCTCAGACGTGGAGCTGTGAAGCTGCAGTCTGATAAGCGTCTGTAAAAATTCGAAAAGTAGCAGGTCCTTGCATTGCGACGAAACAACAACAATGATAAAGCAGATAAAAAGAAACATCCACCAGACAACATCCAACAAATATTACAACATCACAGAATAGTCACAAAAGTACAAGTCTGAACAATAGGCCTAAAGCATGGCCAAACAAAACAAAGAGAGATAGGTGCTAACAGCAACTAAGGAAAGGTAACAACTAATTGGAGACTCCAAACGAGTCTAGGACTGGTCACCCGAGTCCTCGAACTCAGCGTCTGCAGGGACCTCGAACTCAGCGTCAAGGAACTGCTCGTCCTCAGCAACCTGCTCTGTCTCAAATCCTGACATGTGTCACCCAAAGAGAGAAGGGCACATGTCAGCAAAAGTCTCCCATGGGAAGGCGGAGAACTTTTGTGCAAGGATATAATAAACTGAAACATCTAACAGTTCTAATATAATGAGGTGATATGACATTTTAAGGATGCAACAATTTTAATATGACATGAAACATGCAATACAAGTAACAAAACACGAAACATTGTCCATTCACTTTGTGCACATGGTTTACGCCTTTTGGCTGAAGCGGCTGTACGGGCACACTTCTACGCTCAAGTGATCGCTTAACCCTACCCCTCCACGTGTATCGAGCGCTGGTTTTCCAACAACACTGTGCTCACTTCTGGATCACGAGCCAGGAAGTGTTTTTCAATATGGCATAGGGTTGTGCCCGCAAAAGCAGGTGCCTAGCCTCAATAGCAATAACATTTGTAGCGTGTGCTACTCAATCACGAAGAACACATGACATGACATGGGATGAGCAGTTAAAGTGCGTACCGTTAATTGAAAGTTAAACATGGCATGGCAGCATGAATGAAAGCAAGTAAAGTGTCGGATCTAGTTTCGTTGTCAAACTAGATCAAATAGGGCGTCTAGACAGCTATCATTTCACTGTCTAGTCTCTTTTACGCTAACAGACAAATTGGCCTAAAAACGTGGCCTAAAACATTTACTGGCAAGTATCACTTGCCTGTTTCTGGTGATATCGGTTGTCGTGGGTTCGCCTCGACGAACGTTACGCTATAGAACGACTGGTTCTCTGTTTCAGTTAATCAATTCACTGAATTAGATATATAGCGAGATAAGTCAAAATATCCAGTTAAACCTTAAAGTGGGTTCACCTAATTTTAGCGGGTTCTCTGACTATGGTGATGTTTTTATATGGTGTTACGCTAACAGGGTACGCCATATTATATATCAGTATTATTATCCCAACATTAGTTAATTATACAACATGGTGAAATCAAATAACATCTTAAGTAATAATCTCACCTACTCCTTCCCACATCAATCATATTTTTACACTCATTCTCTGTGCCATTCTTATGTACAATTAATACCTACTCTAAACAAATTAATACACCTACTACAACCTGCCCCTTTTTATTGTTTTTTTCCTAATAACCAAGGCCGTCAACAACTTTTTATCACTCTTATTCTTTTATTATTGAATACTCCTTCTCTGTTTCTTTCTTTATTACCTAGCATGTCACCCTCCTATTTCGTTCTACTGCTCTCATTTAATACATATCCTAAGGCTAAGGCTGAACCAACTTATTTAATATATTCCTAAGGCTAACACTCCATTCACAGGCTTTCATCATTCTGTTCTTTGTTTGCCACTTTCGTTTTCTTTCTTCTTCTTTTTTGATTTCTATACTTGCAGGTAGCCTAAAATGAAAGGGCTCCTTGCAAAAATCAAAAGAGGAGAGGGGAGCTTACCTTGCGTGCGACGGGGGAAGAGGGCAGGCGGCTCCCAGGGGCGGCGGCCTTGCTCTGGTGGCAGCGCAGGAGCTGGGCACGGTGGCGCGTCTCCAGGCGAAGGTGAGGAGGGCGGGGATCACGGCAGCGGCGGCCTCCGAGCTCAACGGCGGCGGCACGGATTCCGGCGGTGGCTCCAGCTCCACGGCGGCGACTAGGGCTGGGGGTGTTCGGCGGCCGGCGGGTGAGGGCCTAGGGAGGAGAGGAAGGAAGGAAGAAGAAGAATGGAAGAAGAGGGTTCAGATCTGAATGTTGGGTTTGGACTTGATTTGGATCTCAATTCATTTAATCACAGATCTCCTCTCTTGCTATATTGATCTAATTTCTATTTTGAATTGGGAATTGATTTGGGTTTCAGTTTTGGTGTGGGTGTTTGAGGGCTGATTTGTGTTGAGAATTTTGGGAACTGAATTTTGAGTTTGGAAAGGTGAACAGATTTGTTTGCTGGTTTGTATTGGAGAAGTTTTGTTTTGCAGAAGATCGAGGAAGACGATGGTGGTTTTTCCCTGTTGTTGTTGTTGTTGTCGTAGCTGTTATAGGAACAGTGAGGGGAGCATATTGAAGGAGAGATAGCTGGAGGTGGGGGATGGATTGAATAGTGTTGTTGGATCTGAACTGTCCAACGGTGGGAATCAATTGGATAGGTTAATTAGTAACTTGGTTAAGATTAAATTTTAATCAATATTTGGTTAGGGATATTTTAATCAGGGTAATTGGCTAGTGTAATTAATTAGGGTTAATGTTAATTAATCACACCATGAAAATTAAAAGTCACCCGAGACGCGCTCGCGTCGACACACAAAGAACTCGCGCATAACACATCCGGACGATCGAACAAAGATACGGGCACACACAAAAATTACACGCGTAGGAAAAATACTGGCCGTTACACTCGAGGAGGTCGTCGCTTTCCCAAAGCTGCCCTTCGGGATTCCGATGCACAGATCCGCGCATTCCCGACCGAGCAAACGCGCCGCTACCCGATCATGGAGGATGCACGCGTTTCACCCGACCACTTTGGCCTCCAACCCTCGAGACTATCGAACTATGGTGAGAAACACCCTGAAACATCTGGTACCGTCTATGAGAAATCACGAATCTACACCCACGTCAAACAACCACACCAAAGATGATGCGGCCCGCAGTAGGGGGCGCAGGAATACGGCGGCCGCTATGCCAACGTCGGGGCCTGCCAGTGACCACCTTGGAAAGGCCGCAACTGCTCGACGCCTGCCCCAAATCGTAGAGTCGAACACGCCTCGGGCCGCTGCAATGAGCATAGACCATGAGGAAGATGGAGACAACCCTCAGCACATCTCCTTCTCCGAGGAGGACCTGAAGGGGGTAGACTACCGCATGATGACGCACTAGTCGTCTCGGCCCTCATCGACACCGCCCTAGTTTGACGGCTGCTCATGGACACAGGAAGCTCGTGTGACATCCTGTTCTTGTCGACCTTGGAGAAAATGGGGCTGGGTGCTGAAAACCTTGAACCTTGTTTCGGCCCCGTAGTGGGTTTCACAGGACATTCCGCACCCATCTTGGGAATGATCCGCCTTCCCGTTACGCTCGGCGAGCCACCCCACTCAACCACTCTAACCATTGAGTTTATGGCTTTGAGGATCAGATCGGCGTTTAACGGGATAATCAGTCGACCGCTCCTCAATGCGACCGGAGCCGTGGCCTCGACCCTCCATCAGATGGTCAAGTTCCGGACCCCGGGGGGGTCAAGAATATTAACGGCGACTAGGCGAGGCCCAAGACCTGTTATCAATTGCCTGTGGAGGAACGCAATATGGAGCGGTAAGATCTGATGGACCTCCTTGATCGACGGGGTAGCTCGGGAAACTCGAGACCTGCCCCCGTAGAGGAACCAGAGCTCATCCCCGTCACGGGCGTAGACGGAAGGTTCGTGTCCATCGGATCTGAACTTGATCCGACACTGAGGAACGAGTTGATCGGGTGCTTAAAGGCCAACATGGACATCTTCACCTGGTCACCAGACGACATGCCGATCGTGGACCTCAGGTGATCACCCACCGGTTACACGTCGACACCAACTTCAAGCCAATCAGACAGAAAAAGAGGAACTTGGATGGCGAAAAGATGAGGGTTGCAGCTGAGGAGGTGAAACATCTCCTCGAGGCAGGCTTCATCAGAGAAGTCTGGTACCCCGACTGGCTGGCCAATGTTGTAATGGTGAAGAAGTCTAGCGGCAAGTGGCAAATGTGCGTGGACTTCACTGATCTCAACAAGGCCTGCCCTAAGGACAGCTACCTGCTGCCCGCATCAATCATCTTGTAGATAGCGCCTCGGGCTACGAGATGCTCAGCTTCATGGATGCCTACTCCAGGTACAACCAAGTTCAAATGGATCCGGAAGACGAGGAGAAGACATCGTTCATCACTGACCGTGGAACATTCTGCTATAAAAAGATGCCCTTCGGTCTGAAAAATGCAGGGGCGACCTACCAAAGAATGGTCAATGGAGTCTTCGGCTCTCAGATTGGGAGGAATATGGAGGTCTACGTGGACGATATACTGGTCAAATCCAAGGACCCCATCGACCACATCGCCGACCTCCGGGAGACATTCAAACAGTTACGGAGACACAACATTAGACTCAATCCCACGATGTGTACATTCGGGGTGAGGTCTGAGAAATTCCTGGGCTTCATGGTCACCAACTGCGGCATTGAAGCCAACGTGGACAAGATTGAGACTCTGATCAACATGAAAGAGCCAACGACGATCCGAGAGCTGCAAAGGGTGAACGGGCGGATCGCTGCTTTAGGACGCTTCCTATATAAATCGGCTGAGAGATCTCTCCTGTTCTTCAGGATCCTGTGGAAGGCCCTCGTCAAGCCGGTCGGGAAGAGGAAGGCTATTGAATGTGACGAAAGCTGCGATCGGGTGTTCGCCGAGTTGAAGGAATACCTTCGCAACCCCCTGCTCCTCTCTAAGCCCAGAAATGGGGAACCATGAGTCTGTACTTGGCCAGCATCGGAGAGGCAGTAAGCTCCGGGCTGATCAGAGAGGACATCGGGGTGCAAAGACCGGTGTACTACACCAGCCGGATCCTAAGAGCCGCAGAGCAGTGATACAACCCCGTAGAGAAGCTGTTTTATGCCCTCGTCCTCTCGGTGCAGTGACTCCATCCTTACTTCCAAGCGCACACCATCCTGGTCCTAACGGACTCCCAGATCGAGCAAAACCTTAAGAGGTTCGACCGGATGGAGAGGAAGCTGAACTGGGGGGTAGGCCTGAGTGAGTTCGACCTCAGATACAAGCCAAGGATAGCCATCAAGGGACAGGTGCTAGCAGACTTCATTTTCGAATGTATCGTTGATGATGGAGCACGTCCCGATGTGCCAAGCCTAATCAGGTAATGCCTTAAACCCCATCCATCCTTTTGGCTGATACCGTTCCCAGTGATTGAGCAGAGAACCAAATGCATGGGTAGTCCATGTGGACAGGTCAGTGACGAAGGCAGGAAGCAGAGCCGTTATCGTCATCCGTTCCCTCGACGGGAACTCGTTCGAGTACTCCCTTCGTTCGAGTTCCCGGCCCCCAACAACGTGGCCGAATACGAAGCCGCCATCAACTACCTGAAGCTGGCCCGAGCGCTGGGGGCGGAGTCCATACGCCTCCTCAGCGATTCTAGACTCATCATCAGCCAACTACAGGGGGACTACATAGCTCGAGAAGAGGCAATGCAGCGCTACCTAGTGTCATGCCCTATATTGCACTATACGTGTATTCTACTGTACACACGTGAAATTTCTACCTACGATGCATACGTGTGCATAAAATTAGCGTAGATATTGATGTATGTGATGTATTGCAAGGGGAATTAGGCCGTAATACGTGGCTAAGGGAAGTGAATGCGAAGTGTGAAAGCACAGAAGTGTGAAAGACGTCGTCGGTTTAAAACAACAGGAATGTGTTAGACGTGTGTGTGTGATGCATGTATGCACGCATGGATGTGTGTGGATGTGTATAAGGGGAGCCGTGATAGTGTGAAAAGGGGTTGGGGGTCAATGGCAATCCCCGTAAATTTTTAGAAAGGTCAGGGGCAAAACGGTCATTTGGGATTAAATTGATGTGCGTACATACCCAAGTTGTGTGTGTGTAAAGTAATGGCAAACTTGTAAATACTTGAAACATGGGAGAGTATTTTGGTCATTTCCACATGGAATATTCCCTTGGAATATTCTTTTCTTGGAGGATAAGAAAAGAATAAGAAAAGGAGGGAAAAAGAGAGAAAACCCTAGAATTTTCTCTCTTTCTCTCATTCTTTCTTTCACTTTCTCATTTCCCCTCTCTCTCCCTCACCATGGCCGGCCTCCCCATCACCATGGTCGAAATTTTCATGGCAAAAAAAATAAGAAGAAGAAGAGGAAGAGGAAGAGGAAGAGAAAGAGAAGAGAAAGTTAGATTATTGAGGTAGGAATCTCTTGGGATTGGAATTCCAATCAATTTAAAATTTTCTAATTTGTTTTTATAGCATGTTTTATCTAATATTTGATGAATAAAAACAATTTTTACATGATATTGCTCAATTTCACAGCTTTCTCTTTGAAATTCTTAGCAAAGACATCTCTTTTAAAATTTCAGAAACTTTGATGTCTGATTTTCCCTTGTTCCTGATTACTGTAGCTCGAATCATGTTTCGAAAAAAATATGAGCTTGTAGAACTTGAAGTTCTACCCCAAAATCATATAAAATTTGATATAGTTTCAATTCAAAAATTAGGAGAAATAAATACATCTTTACAGGATGTTTGTTTGATTTCCAGCTTGGACACATCTCAGTAAAATTGGCTTAACTACCTGTACACTCCATGGATTTTGTTCATCTTGGTCTTGTTGGAAACTTAAGAAGTTTTTCTAAATGTTCATCTGAGTGCTCTTATGTGAAAATTCTGGCTAGAACATGCTCAAAATTGGCTTTGAACACAGACCCAGAAATCTGTCTCAAAAACAGATTTGACACCCTTCACTAAATAATTCACCATAAATCAAATAATATTTTTGCATGAAAATTTATCTGTAGATCCAAAACTATCATATCTACAAGTTTCATTCAATAAGTTTTGCTAAATTATGTGTATAAATGGATGATATCAGCTACTTTTGATGACATGATGTGCAATTTCTGCTAGCTGAAGCTTTTGCATGGTGATATGATTTGTGTAATATTGTCATTTATACCCCAATTGTCCATGATTATTGTTCTTGAATGTAAATTAGTTTAATGATATGTCTTGTCAATTGATTTGCTAATGTTTTTATGGACGTGCACGTCACGCTCACCACGTGTTCGATGAAATGCCTCAATGAAGGCAACATTCGATAATTTGAAAAACGTGTATGTGTTGGTGTTGGCCTTGAGCCACATTGATGATTGGTAAAGTTAGAGGCTCGAATGGCATGGATACATTGAAATTGTGATTGGATGATGTGTTGTGACAGTGGGCATGTCACGTGAGTGCATGACCCTATATTTGATTATGGACAGTTGAAGTGACATGTGCACATCCATGCCATTGAGACCATTAACGTGTTACTTATGATATTAACTTATAAAATTGAATGATTCGCAGTCCTCTCTAATGAGGGTGAGTTAGCAAAGCCCGGGTTTTAAGTGGGATTTGAGTAAATTGTGTATATAAGGCCTGGACTGAGAAGTTGGGGGAAATGCTATGTGATATGTGATATTTACACCCACTCGCCTTGCCGGGAGTGGAGGGGACATACGGAGGTTGTGTTATTGTGGGAGAGCCTCACTCCTGCCAGGGACGGGGGAGCTGAGAGGCCCGGTGTTATACAGTACCCGTGTCCACTGCAGCGTGTGCTATATTCACCCCAAATTTGGGGTGAAGTCCAGGTCCTGGTATCACACAGTTTACCCAAATTCCAATTAACTCAATTAAGAAATAATAAGATAATATTTGTGTGTTATTTCTACTGCTGGCATCACTTCCCCTTCACCTTTACACGTACTTTGTGTCTCTGTGTCATGCCGCAGGCACTTGTACTTATCGTATTAGATATTGGTTGCTTGAGCCCTCATGTTATTATTATTATTATTGTTGTTGTTGTTATTATTATTATTCGTGCTAACCCCTTTCTTGCAGTAGCTCGTCACTGGACCGCAGGTATGATCCCCTTATTTAATATTTAATTTTCATTATATCACTTAGTTACATTCTCTCTTTTGCTTGGCTTGCCTTGTGATTTGATAACCTTAAAATGTAGTTCCAAACCTAAGTTGGTTCCTACTGGGGCACGCATTGACGTGCTCCCCCCATTTTTCAGGTCAGGACAGCAGAGTCGGTTGTGGCTTGGAGTTGAGTTTCAGGGATAGTGTTGGTGTGAATTGGGGTTGTATTGTGACTGGGATGTCTTGGCAGACTGAGAGCGGTGTATATGTATTAACACACTTGGGCTGTATGTATAAATAAAACATGTTACATATGAAGTGTTATTAATGTTTCATGAGGTTGTTTGATATAACTGTGGAGTTTTACCTGTACTATCCCAGCATGTGCGCAGTGGCCTGCTTGTTCAGTTTCTCCTTTTCCTTTCTTTTCCTCTCTCATCACCCTCACTCTTCAGAATACTTGAAAAAAAAAATTATTACATGCCGGGTATTCTGGGGAACGGGGTGTGACAGTTTTTGGCGGCCCATGCAGGTCACCGCACTGCGATGTGCGTAAGGATAGTACATGTAATGCTTCAGTAGGTGATTGAGATATGTTAGCCCTAAGGTGTGTAGTGACCTTAGTGACCTTAGAGCTTTAAGTGATCCACCGTTGAACCCCTAGTTTTAGGGAGTCCGGGAATGAACTTTCTGCTGTATATTATACCATACATGTATATTGTTGGTATACTCGTGTATATGTAACTGTGTGAACCAGCGTGTATAAGTGCACTGTTGTGCTTAGAGATTTGAACTATACATGTTGCGGTATACTTGTATATTTGAATGGCATGAAGGTTACATGTATCCTGAATGCTTGTAGTGGTATATGGATATGCGTGGGGTGTATATACTAGGTGGGCAAATACTCGAGTGTATGTATATTTCGCCTCCATAAAAGTACATGATACAGATATGTGAGGCAGTCCTGTGATATACTTGTGTGACTCTGAGACATAGGTGATATATACATGTTTATTCGTGGATATATACAGGTGGGTACATATAAGCTAGGGTGGATATATACCTTGTAGAGGTGTGAGTGGGGATATGAACGTATGTGTTCTGAGTGCATGTATGCAGTTTACTGTCTATTAAATTATAGTTGTGTTTCATGTAGAGAATGCACCGATGTGTGCGTATATCTACCCTTGTATGGATAAAGTAGTGGAATGTCCACATTGTCTTTGGGCATATGTAGGAAAGTGCATACGTGTGAACATATGTGTGTTTATATGGGTAGGTGGTGTAAATATAGGTTGGGATATTGGTGTATATATCGCTAGTGTTGCATTGCTAGTGTATAAATTCCTAATGTGTTAAAATTTAAATAACTGTGATTATGTCTATGTACTGCCTATGTGTTTATGTGAATTGGTATATTTTCTTAATTTGGTCTATGGTTGTGGGTTATATTATTGAGTGCAGATAGGTGTTTTGATTTGGCTATACATAGCATGTATGTAGCGATGTAGATAAGTGATAGTTGCATGGGTAGTATGAGCAATACTCCAGGTGTTTGGAGTAGATGTATCCTAAGACGGGTAAGGGTGCTTTAGACCCGTCCACCTAAGTTGAGGCCTTAGCTCTATACTGTGCATATCCTGGGATAGTAATATATGTATGACGTGCAATACATGTAGGATGTGATGGATATAAGGGTTTGAGACCATAGAGTGTGAGTATAAATGGGGTGGATGTGGATTTGCATAATAGTGAGGTTATGGTATATGTATATATGTGTGCATACGCTTATCTGTGAAATGGCGTCTATTAGACCATTTGGATGTATATGTAGTGTCTGTATTTTTATATATGTGGTGGCATGAGGGAGGATTATGTATTGGTATATGAAATACTTGTAAGAATGTAGGTGTGATGTAGCAAGCATAGTGTGATTGTATTTTTGTGTTGTTATTATTGAATGCGTATTGATGTATGTCTTATGGGTAATTATATGTATATTTATGTGAATGATCCCTATTCTAATATACATGTATGAGTATATGAATGTGTACGTATATGGGATGTGACTATCTACTAAATGTGTATGAATATTGATATGCACTTACTTGTGTGTGTACTAGTATACTAGTAAAAGTGCAGATATATCGGATGTTATGAATCTAATGGTATGGGTAGTCACCGACTACCTACTAGTATAATGGAATCGCTTGACTGTATAGGTGTGTAATGGTAGGATATGTATGGTATGTGTATATGAATGTGTGCCCATACATGGGGATGTATGTGCATGGTTGCATGGATCCTAATAGGTATATATACATGTCTGTGTGCGTACCTACTATTAGAATAATAAACGGATGTGTATGAGCGAACATGTATTTGGCTATGTGTAGGCCTAGAGATATATATAGGTTGTTGATATGTATACACCTGGGGGTATATAATGGGTGTATGTATATAATTGGATATGGAGTATCTATGTGGATTATTGTTTGTTACCTATATGTGAATATGTATCATACTTGTATGAATGTGAAGTGTAAGGATGTGTTCATGTATGTGTAATGTGCAGTAGGAGCATATGTAATGATGAGTATATTGGATGAATGAATGAATGAATGAATATATATATATATATATATATATATAAAACATATCCTTGTTTGCTTACCTGCTGATCTATCCTGTATGGTTGTTTATCTAGGTGTATTTAGATGAACCTTAGATAAGTATATACCTATTTGTATGCGTGTATAT
Source organism: Scilla litardierei (assembly GCA_030789695.1). NCBI lineage: Eukaryota > Viridiplantae > Streptophyta > Magnoliopsida > Asparagales > Asparagaceae > Scilla > Scilla litardierei. The sequence continues at coordinate 61,095 of JAULAV010008151.1, read as the reverse complement.
ATATGTGCACTAAAGCTTGTGTGACGTATATAAATGTGCAATTGGATATAAATGCGATAGATATGGAATATAGGTGTATATATGTTTGATAAATGTAGGTGAATGAAACTGTTCGATATGTGTGTATTGGACTGTGTGTAATTGGTTGCATATTTATATGTATACGTGTATATGGGGTGTAGATGGATATTTATAAGTATTTGACGTACAAAAGTAGTTACATATATAGCGTATGGCGGAGAATGTGTTATGTTTGTGCACTATTGTATGCATTGTGTGTGATATATGTGCCTATCTGTGTGAGGCAGTAGGTGCACTGCTATGGATGTGAAGTTAAATTTATTTATAGCATGATTGTGAACCTTAGGTGACACAGTCATGCACGTGTTAGTACGTGCATGTGCATGTATGTGTGGATGTGACTGAATGATGTGTATATAGATACTTATGTGCCTATACATGTGAGTGAGCCTATATGACTAAGTGTTGGGTGTATAGGGATCTGGTGTACGTGCGATGCGACACCGTGAAAGTGACCTTGACTATTAAGAAATAGTGTGTAGATTAATGTGTATTGTTGTGTGTTTGTGCATGTATGTATACGTATATGTAATATTTATATATAATCAGGTAAAATGTAAGTTGTTATACTTGAAGGTATTATGAAGTGGATACGATGTGATGTCGTATGCACATGGATATGAGTAGTGATCTAAATACGTATAATAATACGTGTAGAGACTTATTTATGGTGCGTAATGAGTATGCTAGTGTGTGAAAACATGTGCCTAGCTGTTTACGTGAAAGATATATGTGTATGTAAATGTAATGATGCATATGGTGATAAGGATGTGTTACTAGATGAGTAACTGGATGTATCCGTGCCATGAGTGCGATGTGGATGTGTATGAATGATGGTAAAGCATATAGTGTATATAAGGTGGCATAGATATGTATTCTGGATGGTGCATCGTGGGTAGAAGGACCATCGTACCCAGCATACCCTTGGCGAGACTAACACCCTAGGAAGTCCGAGGACGGACTTTATTTTAAGGTGGGTAGGATGTCATACCCTATATTGCACTATACGTGTATTCTACAGTACACACGTGAAATTTCTACCTACGATGCATACGTGGGCATAAAATTAGCGTAGATATTGATGTATGTGATGTATTGCAAGGGGAATTAGGCCGTAATACGTGGCTAAGGGAAGTGAATGCGAAGTGTGAAAGCAGAGAAGTGTGAAAGACGTCGTCGGTGCAAAACAACAGGAATGTGTTAGACGCGTGTGTGTGATGCATGTATGCACGCATGGATGTGTGTGGATGTGTATAAGGGGAGCCATGCTAGTGTGGAAAGGGGTTGGGGGTCAATGGCAATCCCCGTTGTAACGGCCGCTTTCCGACCGTTTGTAATTTCCTGCGTGCATGTGCTTTATCGTGCACGTATTCTATTTGGCTTTTTCCGAGCACCGGCATATGCGATGCAATATGCCATTGCGATCGTTTCGGGATGTTGGATTTTATTGTAATTATTGGGAACGTCTTTTCACTGCTCGTTTTCTCGCGAAACGACTTTGAACGATAGTGGTGTTTTAGTCACTTGACTCAAAACGCCGTTTCCAATTTTACGTAAAAACTTGATAGGCGTTACGCACGATCAGGCTCCGTAGATCTGTGCGTCTCATCTCCACGATCGCCCCGGTATTTTCGGATTATTTTTCTGACGTCCGGATTGCGAGTTATTGCTCGGATAAGTCTGAACAGTCGATCTCCCCAGATCAGATTCAAAATTCGAATTGGATATCAAATCTGTTTTATATCTCTAAATATCTTAATTATAATTTTCCAAAATCTCATTCTCTATTGTCCTCTAGACCTCCCCCTCTTTCTACACCCTCTAACCCCATATCTCCCCTCTTTTAACTTTAAACCTAGGGGTACATATCAATATTTTATTATTTTAAAACCCTAAATCTCTAACTCTTTCACGTGCCTACCCTAGAGCTAGGGTTTCTTTTGCTCAGCCGCAGCCGCCATACCCAGAAGCCCGAGCCCTTCTTCTCCCTCTCAGATCTCTCTCTCTCTCTCTCAGCTCTCTCTCCCTCTCCCCTCACGGCGCAGCACCCTCGTAGACCGCCTGTCGCCACCGTAAACCGCCTTCCGCGCCGCCGCAGCTCGAACCTCACCACCGGCCTTCTCCCTTCGCCACCGATCTCCGGTAACAACCCCAACAGCCCGCTCCCCCTGTTCCGCCTCGAAACAGAGCCCCCACCGACGACCTCGCATCCAGTTCTCCTCCGGCGACTCGCCCTCCACCGCACACAGCACCCAACGCCGACGTCGGCTTCCTCTTCTCCCCCTCCGCCGCCCTTGCTAGCACCCCGCAACCAACGCCTTCGCCCTACCCCAACCGTCGGCTCCCGTCCTCTGTTTTCGACCCGAAACAGGGCGACCCCGACCGCAGCACTCCTCCCTTCACTTCTCCACGCTAGCCCGCCTCAGTCGCGGCCACCGGCGGCCCGGTTCTCCGGCAGACATCATCCGCACTCCACCGCTTCGCACGGATCCGCCCATCGCCCACGCAAGCCGCCGATCGCCACCTCACCCGTAGGCCTCTTTCTCCGACGCCGCACGCCGCTCACCTCCGCCCCGTACGCCGTTCGTCACCTCCAGTAACCCGGCCTCTGCACTCTCCGACCACGTCCGACCCCTCCACCTCCTCGCTGCCGTCGACCACCGGAAGTCGTTACAACCGCCGCCTCATCTGCAAGCACGCGAGAGGGAGAAATCAAAACGGATCACATATTTCACGCTCCTCTACCGATCGTCTGCACACCCAATTTGCACCACTTCAGGCAAGTACATTTTTTTCAGGTTTTCAAGGTTGCAAGTACTTACCCCTTGCAACATTATTGTTTTCTACAAACTTTACGCAAGTAATTATATATGTTAGCTATAGGTTAATAATAATGGAAATGGGTATGAGTTAGTTCTGTGTAGAAACTTACTTATAAAGATTCGAAGGCTGTGAACACATGGATACGAGGTGGACATAATAATTTTATTGAGTTTTAGACCTTGGTTTAATATCATGACTTCGTTGGCACAGGTAAATCCACGCTACCCGCGGTAGAGGAATCGGAGCAAAGGCGATGCGATACACTGTCGTGTTCGGATCCGACGTCGAACCCTCGCGCGATCGTCAGACCAGGTTGGTACCCTAACTTGTAGCGAACCCACACCATAGCAAACCAAACCCTAAACTAAAACTGGACAACTCAAACTAAATTTACTTTCAGTATCTGTAAAACGCTGCTCACCGTAGGAAGGATCGACAATCGGACAACTTTTCTGTGCACATAGGGTAGTGGTCGATCTAGGTTGAACAAACATCAAAACGTGACTTTGACGAATAGGATAGTCCCGCAACCTAGACACAAACCCTAATAGGACTTGATGGAAAATCGCGACCTGACACTGTCGCCGTGACCTGTTTCAGACGGACGACCGCAGACGAGACGCCTGGACGAGACGCCCCGGACGGACGACACACTCGCCACCGCAGGCAAGTGTACTCACTTGCTCTTTCGGCCGTGCCTAGGCCTTAGACTGTTAGAACTATTAAACTGTGAACAAAGAGAACCGGACGTGAAATGATAGCGTCCGGGACGACCCCTGACGGCTCAGACTTGACGACGAAGTCTGAGCCTGACAACAACAACTGTTGATATTGTAGGGCTATCATGTGTGTGCGTGTGTGTGGACACCCTAGAATAACCTTTCCTGTCTTGTCACGTCATGTCCTGTTTTGCACAGCCTGCGGGCAATAGGGCACTCTCTGAGTGATCCCTTGTACAGATACACAGCCTGTGGGCAATGAGACGCTCACCTAGCAGAGTGAGTGATCTTTGTTACGGAACATCTACGGGAAGCTCGGCACCCACCTAGCAGAGTGAGTGTCCCAGCAGACCGAGAGGATAGAGAAGCTCACCTAGCAGAGTGAGTGGTCCTATACAGTAGTACGGTTTCATCCACGAGGCATTCATCGCTCACCTAGCAGAGTGAGAGATACGCTACCGATCGTGGGGTTGGAGGCACTCACCTAGCAGAGTGAGTGGCCTTCTTTTGTCTTGTCCTGAGTCCTGGGGTTTGGGGTAGGGTTGAGCGTGCGCACGGCAAGAGGGTCTGATCCCCCTCGAACCGTAAGGCGTGAACCCTTCATGACACAATTGTCTTGTCTTGTCCTGTCCTGTCACGTTTCGTCTTGTCACGTTTCTTCTTGTCACGTCTTGTCTTGACACCGGTTAGGCTAGTCCCGTAGTCGGTGGCACACGCTACGACTACTGCTTGTTGCGTTTTACTTTCCTGCTACGTTTTCTTTCTGTTGTCACTCTGTTATAACCCCAGCATGCTAATCAACCAGTAAACCGTTGTTTAATAGTTCGGTGCACTTGCAGTAGAGTCTGACCTCTTTTGTAGACTTTACCTGACGTACAGTTCCCTTCTTTTGGTGCTGTACGTCAGGTGTGGAGCCAGAGTATGCAGAGCCGGAGGACGCAGACCCAGAGTACGTGCCCGAGGAGGACCAGAGCTAGGGATCTTCACGTTGCTGATTCAGAGGTTTCACTGCAGTTTAGTTGGGTGCGTAGCACCGTTTACTTTCTGTTTAGGTTGGGTGCTTGCACCATTAGTTTACTCCAGTTGTTTTGTAGCCGTGTTGGCTTTGTTTAGACTCTCTGTACTTTTCTGGATATCTGTGGAATAAAATGAATGCATCTCTTTTAGTGCTTTTGTTGTTCCGTACTAACCTGCAGGGACCTGTTCCTTCGTCTTGGAGTACCACACAGGCGCTTATTGGGTCCGAGCTTCATAGCTCCGGCCTAAGCGGGCCTTGTCACGTTTCGCTTCTGTCGTTTTGGGAAGCGGGGCGTGACACCCGTAAATTTTTAGAAAGGTCAGGGGCAAAACGATCATTTGGGATTAAATTGCTGTGCGTACATTGTAGGGATCGTCTAACCCTTGCAATACTAACAACAAACACTAGAGGGGGGGGGGGGTGAATAGTGTAATGGCAATAAAATTGTCCAAATAAAATTTAACTTGCAAATGCGGAATTATAAATGCAAGAGGAATTAAAAGGCACAATCATTCCAAACGCAAACACAAAGTTTTTCCCTGGTTCCCCAAACTTGGGTACATCCAGCCACACCAATATTCACTATAATCCCACAAAGAGAAGTGAATACAAATCCCACAAAGGGATACACTCCCACAAAGAGAGAGAGACCTCACCAAGAGGATTTTGCCCTACACAAGGACCCAACCAACCCTACACAAGGGTCAAGACTCCCACCAAGAGAATCACTAACTCCCACTCAGAGAATTAGGGTAGGCCCTACACTAGGACACCAGAACTCCCACAAAGAGAGTTAATTCCCACAAAGAGAATTCCCTAGTCCCACAAGAGACAACCTCCCACAAAGAGAGAAACTCCCACAAAGAGAGAAAGTCCTAATCCCACAAAGAGAAATAGGAAAACAATTTACACCCTGTAAAGTAAATACTCTTACCTATGCCTTGAGATGCTTACTCATGAATGAATGCAAGGCATGGAAGAGGATCTCCAAGTGTTGGAATATGCTTGAGAGCACTTGGATGATTTTCCTTGAGCTGGACTTCAATGCATGAAGAAAGATGAATGCTCAATAGAGGGAAATGAGGGAGCTTGAGAGTGGCTTATTGATCTCTTGAGATTTTCTATAGAGTCAAGAGTTTATCAAATGTTGTCAAGAGTTCTCAAGAATGGCAGCACACTCATATATATAGGAATCCTATATCAAGCCCAAAAAACCCAAAGAAACAGCCAAAAAATCAAATCTGCAACGGCTAGAAATTGGGTGAAAACGACAAGAACAGTCGACTGATGATCATAAGACAGTCGACTGATCAACGGCTAGAAAATATCCAACGGCTATAATCTGAGCCAGGACAGTCGACTGACGAAGTCAATACAGTCGACTGACAAACAGGACAGGCGCTTGTAAATCCTTCAGCAGACGACTGCTGCAGGGGATGGATCGAAACAGAGAGCTGCACTCTTTCTCCAATTCTTCGCACATGCGACTGATAAAAAAACTACAGTCGACTGTCAAATAGTCAGGCGACTGTATATTCTTCATCAGTTGACTACTGTAAAGTATGGAGAGAAGACAGAGAGATGCAGAGATTGCACTTACGCTAGACAGGCGACTGTTGGCCAATATCCAGGTGACTGTAAATATACAGGCGACTGGAAACCGATCGACAGACAACTGTGCGTAAAGCTCAAGTTTGAGTCAATAGAAATGATGACTTGAGCAGTGCATATCAGGCGACTGTAGAAGGATCTACAGGCGACTGGAAATCACCCAGTCGACTGTGTTTCCCTCAACAGGCGACTGACAGAAGGAGTGAACCTATTGGGTTGGATTCTATGATAATCCTAAGGTTCACTAAGATGGTTAAATGCATGTGCATGAATGAGCAAACCATCTAGCAAGGCATTACATCAATCCTAGACTCAAAAGAGAGAGAAAGCAATAAAGTAAATTACATGGATTACAATGCTTTCAAAAGAGTCTAAGTCTTCAATCTTGATGCCTTGATTGCTCTCCATCATCTCCAAGCTTTGGCACTCCTTGAGTCCAAACTTTGGCCCTTCTTCACATGATGTCCATCCTTACACCAAGTGATTAGTCTCCAAGAAAGATATCCTTGAAATAAACTGAGAGACTAAGACATGAGATTCATTAGCAACATCATAATGTTGTGATCATCATCAAAATAAGATTGGTATGAAACACCAATACTCAACAATCTCCCCCTTTTTGATGATGACACACATTATGTAAATCATAAATAATTAAAGCACAAAGCTAATGATCTCCCCTACTTATATGCCCCAATTAAATAATGAGCTACACAAAGGTAAATACTCATAAACCAATAACAACATGGTGACATATAATAGGCATGGGTTACATAAACCAATTGCAAAGAATAAAGGCATGCAAACACAAATGGTTTAACTAAACCCATATATCTCTCCCTATAGAGATATCTCTCCCTATATGCATATGTATATATCTCTCCCCTATAGATATGATCACATAATGCATATATCTCTCCCCCTTGACATCGTCAAAAAGGTGGACATCAAAAACATCCCCCTTTATCATCTTAACCAAGATGTGACAATATGCAAGAAATGAAAGATATGTATGATACCAAATATAAAATTTAGTGGGTATCAATTCACTATCCCATGCTCCCCCTAGATCATAGAAATGGTCAACTTTTGACTTCTAGGATCTAATACCAATTAATTATTGGAGCCATGGGCCATAAGTGTATCAAAGCAATAGATATAGAAAAAAATCAAGCTTCAAAGATACACACGGATATTGCCAAAAAAATGAGATATGAAACAAGTTGGCAATAAACAAGAGGTTTGGTTTGAGACCCAAAATAACCAAATATAAATAATGATCTCAAAACAAAAACATCCGAAATGAGAGTTAAAATATGTCTTAAAATAATTTAAACATATATTATATTAACTCCCCCATTGACATACACATGGATCATGCATGTATGTCAATAAACCCCAAGGTCCCCATTTTCATGAAAAGAAATAAATTTGAAAAATATTTTCAACATCATGAAACACACACAATCAATGGGTATGCTTAAAATAAACATAGAAGCATAATACCCATGCAATATGCAAATGTGTGAGGAACCTAAACATTATGTAACCAAACCCAAGAGGAGTTTGATTTCCTAACATAATCACACGAGGTGATCACATCCCTAACTAGAGAGTTGATGTAACTATCTCTCTCTTGCACACTAGCCTTAGTGGGAGTCCATAATCTCAAGGAATTCCTAGGCAATGGTTTTGCCTTTGCAAGAGGGAAGGATGTGTCATGCTTAGGTGTAGAAACAAGTTTCTTAGCATGTAAAGAATGAGGATTTTGCTTCTTTGCAAGAGGGAAGGATGTGGCATGCTTAGGTGTAGAAACAAGTTTCTTAGCATGCAAAGAATGAGGATTTTGCTTCTTAGCAAAAAATAAAGATTCTTCATTCTTCCTCATCACCTTGTGATCTACATGCTTCTTGTTGGTGTTATTGTTATACAAGAAAGCATGGTGATTCTTCTTAGGTGCTTTAGCAATATTTCTTGAATTTGCACCAAAGAAGAATTAGAGGTGGGTTTGGGAACCACATTTTGAACATAACCCAAACCTCCTCTATGATTTGCCGGATGTTGTTTTTCCAACAAATCGTGGAGTGAATCCCTAGAATACACAAAGCTTATGAGCTTCCGGGACCCCTCTTCACATTTCAACGTAAGTTGTTGAATGTGTGCATCTAAGCTAAGGTTTTGAGCAATGAGATTTTCATTAGAAATGCTCAATTCCTTAACTTGAGAAAGAAGTGTGTCTTTCTCACACGTGTCATAAACATGCCTTTCATCATGAATATTTATACTCGATGATTCTAACTCATGCACCCTACTCATAGCATTATCAAGTTTAGCTTTCATTTTATCATAAGAATCGATGCACTTACTTGCCAAATTGGAGGCCACATTTAGGCGGTATTCAAGCTCCTCATAGGATGGTTTTTCCTCCTCGGCTTCCTCATCACTATCCTCCTCGTTTGAGCTTGACGAAGACTCTTCCCCATTAGCCATAAAACAACTTTCTTCTTTGGAGTTGCGCCATGTCTCTATCTCTTCATCGCTAGAGTTAGATGAAGTTGATGAAGGATCATCAAAGGCAACGAAACACCTTTGATCGTGCTCCTTGTCATCCTCTTCTTCATCATTAGATGTGTCCCCATCAGAATCATCAAATGTGTCAATAAGTCCCTTCTTTTGGTTCTTGACCTCGGACTTGGCTTTCCAATGTTTCTTCCCTTTACCCTTACCGATATCTATGTTGAGTTTGGAAGGGCATTCGGTAGCCACATGACCTATTCCACTGCAGTTGAAACAAACCAACTTGTTAGACCGTGAAACCAACTTTGAAGAAGACACACCTTGATTTTCCTTGAGGAATGCCTTGAAATTCTTGAATTGCTTGGCAAGCTCGATGTAGTCATCGTCACTAAGAACTTCTTCTTCACCACTTGGAGCTTCTTGTTGGAACTTCTTTTTCCACTTGAAAGACTCCTTCTCATTATGCAAAGCAACGCCCTTTTTCTTCTCGGGCATGGTTGATTGGATCTCTTCCTTATGTTGAAGTACCACTTCATGAGATATTTCCAAAGTATGCCAAATACTATTAGCCGATTTGCACATGGAGATGCGATCGAACTCATCCGGAGTGATGGCACAGTGGAGAACACACATAGCCCTAGCATTGACTTTGATCAAGTCCTTCTCCGCTTTAGTTCTCAAGGCCGCGGGAGTAGAAGGCTCCTCGAAGGGTGACTCTGTTATGTCCCAAAGGTCGTGACTCTTTAAGTAGACCATCATCCTGATCTTCCAACTCGGATAGTTGGTTCCGTTGAAGAGCGGGGGTCGAATGGTAGAGAGACCTTCTTCATGAGGCGCGGAAGTAGCGTTGAATGCCATCATTGCAGTATGCTTTAACCTCGCTCTGATACCAATTGTAGGGATCGTCTAACCCTTGCAATACTAACAAAAAACACTAGAGGGGGGGGGGGGGGGGGGTGAATAGTGTAATGGCAATAAAATTGTCCAAATAAAATTTAACTTGCAAATGCGGAATTATAAATGCAAGAGGAATTAAAAGGCACAATCATTCCAAACGCAAACACAAAGTTTTTCCCTGGTTCCCCAAACTTGGGTACATCCAGCCACACCAATATTCACTATAATCCCACAAAGAGAAGTGAATACAAATCCCACAAAGGGATACACTCCCACAAAGAGAGAGACCTCACCAAGAGGATTTTGCCCTACACAAGGACCCAACCAACCCTACACAAGGGTCAAGACTCCCACCAAGAGAATCACTAACTCCCACTCAGAGAATTAGGGTAGGCCCTACACTAGGACACCAGAACTCCCACAAAGAGAGTTAATTCCCACAAAGAGAATTCCCTAGTCACACAAGAGACAACCTCCCACAAAGAGAGAAACTCCCACAAAGAGAGAAAGTCCTAATCCCACAAAGAGAAATAGGAAAACAATTTACACCCTGTAAAGTAAATACTCTTACCTATGCCTTGAGATGCTTACTCATGAATGAATGCAAGGCATGGAAGATGATCTCCAAGTGTTGGAATATGCTTGAGAGCACTTGGATGATTTCCCTTGAGCTGGACTTCAATGCATGAAGAAAGATGAATGCTCAATAGAGGGAAATGAGGGAGCTTGAGAGTGGCTTATTGATCTCTTGAGATTTTCTATAGAGTCAAGAGTTTATCAAATGTTATCAAGAGTTCTCAAGAATGGCAGCACACTCATATATATATGAATCCTATATCAAGCCCGAAAAACCCAAAGAAACAGCCAAAAATCAAATCTGCAACGGCTAGAAACTGGGTGAAAACGACAGGAACAGTCGACTGATGATCATACGACAGTCGACTGATCAACGGCTAGAAAATATCCAACGGCTATAATCTGAGCCAGGACAGTCGACTGACGAAGTCAATACAGTCGACTGACAAACAGGACATGCGCCTGTTGATCACTCCTTATTTTACACCCTTTTCCCGCATGTTTGCATGCCATTTTGATCGCCCAAATCATGTTTTTCACGATATATCGACGATATTGCGATGCTTTTCACGATTTGTTGTTTTTGTCGCATTTCAGGTGATTTGGCGCGATTAGGAGTGATCTCGAGATGCGTGTAATCTAGACGGCCACCGACGACCTCCCCGAGGGGTATTTTGCTGTTGGAGAGGAGCGGAAGAAGAATGGACGTCGCCGGAGCGACGAGGAGGCCAAAACGACCAGTTTGGGCATTTTTTGTGTCACACTCGGCCGAGTGGAGGAGCCACTCGGCCGACCAGCGAGACACTGCTCGGCCGACCCGTTCAGACACGACTTCCATGTGTACTCGGCCGAGCGACGGAGACCACATCGGCCGAGTGACGATACCACGTCCGCCCGAGTGGCGCCCAGACGAAGGCCCTCAAAAAGACCGAAGTTACTGTTTTTCGGCCATCTGAGCTTCAGAAGACCCACTCGGCCGAGTGGCAAATCCCGTCCGCCCGAGTGAAGTGAAGCCATCGGCCGAGTGACGACAACTCACTCGGCCGAGCCACCCCCGAACTGAAGACCCCTGAAGTCCCCGACTTACTGGAAAATTGACAGGGTTTTCACTCGGCCGAGCGACTTTTGTCACTCGGCCGAGTGCGATGCGCTGCTTGTAGCGAAATTTGCGGAAAACAGGCTGTGCAGGGGCGTTTTGGTCAGGATTTTTAGACGATTTTTGGGGCTATTTAAGCTCTGTTTTTACCCTAGTTTTGGGAGCCACCTCTCAGATTTTTTGCAGCTTTTTGAGTCTACTTTTTAGCTTTATTAATTGTGATTGGTGAAGAGAAAAACTTGGATTTTTGTTGGGTTGATTGAAGATCTACATTGGTTTGCACTTCTCTTCCACAAAAACTCTATTTTTATTGTTTATATCATAGTTGTGATGAATTCCATTGTCTATTTCTTTGCCAATTATTGTGCTATTGCTATGATTAGTGAGTAGTCTCCACGTCTTGGGGCGTGGGGATGAACCCTACGAGCCCAATTTCGTATTTGTGTTGAATTGGTAGGAATTGAGCCAGGATTGTTATTAGGGATTAGATTGGGATCGAATTACTACGGATAGCTAGGTATTCACGTCAATAGGGATTTGCAAGAGATTGGATCCCAATTCGATAGGAAGCCCTAGAAATCCGAATTGGGTTGGAGTCGGATTTTCGAAGTATCGGTTTGCAAGAAATTGGACCGATGCTAGGATCTCCGGTTGCAATTCCGTGCCGATACCCGTTTGCAAGAGATTGGACGGGTAGGAACTATCCTAATCTAGATTGTGGACCGAGTTTGCAAGAGATTGGGCTCGGTGCGCAATTGGACGATGATGTTGATCCTAATGCTAGCTTCCCTAGGCTAGGGTTTGCAAGAGATTGGACCCAAACCCAGGATAGCTATAGACCGGCAACAGCGCGAGAGCGTGAGCCTGGTTCCACATTTAGTTGCAACTAGTTCATCCGAATTCTCATCCTAGCGATTTCGATACCGGCAAACCACAATTGTGAAATACGGTGAGTAGTGGGGATTCCCCATTCCCTAGGCGTTCTCTATTTGATTTGATATTTTGCACTTTTGTCTGACGATTGTGACAGGATCGCCCAAGGCAATTATCCCTCTGAATAGCCAGGTTGATTAGGAGCAAGCACGGTCATTCGTCCTCCCTGTGTTCGATACCCGCTCGCCGCTATACCGTGCGCTTGCGGTAAAACTACAACCGTCGCCTCGGGACGTGTACGCCGGGGCGCGACCAAGTTTTTGGCGCCGTTGCCGGGGAGGTGCATTTTGACGGTGCTCGGCACCGACCACCCGGTTATTTCTTCTTACTTTCTTCCTTTACTTCCCTCTCTATCTTATCCTAACTTCATTCGTAGCCCTATTTGCATATTCTCCCCGCATTTCGCATAAGATCTTAACAGGGAGAATGGGGGATGCAACGCCAGCAATAGAACTCAGACGAGAAGACTATGACACCTTCACAGACCTCCTTAAGGAGCTTGTCGACGAGGTCCATGCTACCGGGGCATTTGCTATCAATATCACGGACCCCGACGAACAACTATTTGCTAGCTTTGTGATGGACCAAATCTCCCCGGAAGGAACTATCGGAGGCAATGTCAGAGTTGACGTGGTCGACGACAAATTGTATTTCGAAGACAATAGAGCAAATGTCGAAGAGCACTATGCTCCCGAAGAACCCTTCGAGCAAACCGACATTCCGGGTGTTACACTTTATGACGCTCACTCTTGTTTTTATGAATCGTCTGATGTGTTTTTTGATTCCAGGTACGAACTGGAGCAGAGTGAAGGTTTTGGCGATGCTAGCACTGAATCAGAGGGCGCCTACTTCGATGCCTCATCCTCACTAAGTAGCGAGTCCGACTCGTCACAAGAAAGCATTCCACCTGAAGATGAGCTAAACCAGGATGACAAGGAAGAAGCCGAATTCATGAGAGCTGAAAAGGTGGAAGAAGCAGCGCCACCTCAGGTAGAGCTTAAACAATTACCGCCGAATCTAAGGTATGCCTTTTTGGGTAATAAATTGACTTTTCCGGTGATAGTAAATTCCCACCTCACACAAGATCAACTTGAAAAACTCCTAGACGTCCTTAGGAGCCACAAAGATGTCTTGGGATACACTATCTCCGATCTTAAAGGGATAAGCCCTAGGCTTTGCACGCATCGGATCCATTTGGAGGATACCGAAGCCACCTCCATAGAGCCTCAAAGGCGGTTGAACCCGAACATGAAGGAGGTGGTTAAAAAGGAAATCCTAAAATTGCTTGAAGCCGGTATAATTTATCCTATCTCTGACAGTAGATGGGTTAGCCCCGTCCACGTCGTCCCCAAGAAAGGAGGGATGACTGTCATAAAAAATGACAAAGGTGAGCCAATATCCACGCGCACTGTCACAGGATGGCGAATGTGCATTGACTATAGGAGACTCAATAAAGCCACCCGAAAGGACCATTACCCATTGCCATTCATCGATCAAATGCTTGAACGCCTCGCGAACCATAAATACTTTTGCTATCTAGACGGGTATTCGGGTTTTTTTCCAAATCCCCTTGCACGAAGATGACCAAGAAAAGACAACTTTCACTTGTCCCTATGGCACCTACGCATACCGTAGGATGCCGTTCGGCCTTTGTAATGCTCCCGCCACTTTTCAAAGATGTATGACATCCATATTTTCCGATTATATTGAAAATATTATGGAAGTTTTTATGGATGATTTCTCGGTTTACGGAAGTGAGTTTGACTCTTGCTTGGAAAATCTCACTAAAGTCCTAAAAAGGTGCCAACAAAACAATCTCACTCTCAATTGGGAGAAGTGTCACTTCATGGTCACGGAAGGTATAGTCCTCGGGCATCTTGTTTCCTCAAGAGGAATCGAGGTAGATAAAGCTAAAATTGAGGTAATCGAAAAACTCCCTCCTCCTATTAATGTTAAGGGCATTAGAGGCTTCCTTGGTCACGCGGGGTTTTACCGCCGCTTCATTAAGGATTTCGCCTTGATTGCCAGACCACTTACTTCCTTACTAGCTAAAGATGTTCCTTTTGAATTTTCAGGAGAATGCTTGCAAGCTTTCAACACCTTGAAGGAAGCGCTAGTCTCAGCGCCCATCATTCAACCGCCGGATTGGAGCCTCCCTTTTGAGCTAATGTGCGATGCTAGCGACCAAGCCATTGGAGCAGTATTGGGACAAAGGAAAGATAGGAAGCTTCATGCGATATACTACGCAAGCAAGACATTGGATGACGCGCAGAAAAACTACACAACTACCGAAAAGGAGCTTTTAGCGGTCGTCTATTCCATAGAGAAGTTTCGCTCCTACCTCCTCGGTTCCAAGGTGATTGTCCACACCGACCATGCGGCATTGAAGTATCTTTTAAACAAGAAGGAGGCCAAACCCCGGTTGATTAGGTGGATACTCTTGTTGCAAGAATTCGACCTAGAGATCAGAGATAAGAAGGGTACAGACAATGTCGTGGCAGATCATTTATCCAGGCTCATTCGCGACAAGGAGGATGAGAGCTTACCTATTGACGACACATTTGTTGATGAGAGGCTACATGCGGTAAGGACCGAGGAAGTACCTTGGTACGCGGACTTCGTCAACTACTTGGCGTGCGGAATCAAACCGCATGGGATGTCCACGCAACAAAAGAGGAGATTTATGCATGAGGTCCGTAGCTATTTTTGGGAAGATCCTTACCTTTTCAAGATATGCAAAGATAGTGTCATTCGTAGGTGTGTTTCTAAAGAGGAGGCAACGTCTATCATTTTGCATTGCCACGGTCTACCATGCGGGGGACATCATGCCGCCTCTAAAACAACCGCTAAGATCCTGCAGAGCGGATTCTTCTGGCCCACAATGTTTAAAGACACTCAAGCTTTTGTGAAGGGTTGCGATAGATGTCAACGGACCGGGAATATCTCCAAGCGCAATGAGATGCCGATGAGACCCATCCAGGAGATTGAGCTTTTTGATTGTTGGGGAGTAGACTTCATGGGGCCTTTTCCGTCGAGCAATGGCAACAAGTACATCCTATTGGCCGTTGACTATGTCTCCAAATGGGTGGAAGCTATTGCCACCCCTACTAATGATGCGAGGGTCGTCTCCAAATTCTTCAAGAAAAATATCTTTCCGCGCTTTGGAGTGCCGCGTACCTTGATAAGTGACGGGGGAAGCCATTTCATAGAGAACAAGTTTGAAGCCATGCTAAAGAAGTACGGGGTAAATCATAGAGTTGGAATGGCTTATCACCCCCAGACAAGCGGCCAAGTAGAAGTCTCAAATAGAGAAATCAAGCAAATTCTCGAGAAAACAGTAGATCGGTCTAGAAAGGATTGGTCAATGAAGCTAAACGATGCTCTATGGGCCTATCGCACGGCCTTTCGCACCCCCATCGGTACCACACCGTTCCGCCTAGTTTATGGGAAGGCTTGCCACTTGCCGGTAGAGTTGGAACACCGCGCATATTGGGCCATCAAGACCTTTAACTACGACTATAAGAGTGCGGCGGTGAGGCGACTCTTGGACATCAACGAACTTGATGAAATAAGGAGGGACGCTTATGAGAGCTCGAGAATTTACAAGGAAAGGACCAAGATTTTCCACGATGCCCGCATAACTGTCACGGACTTCAAGGTGGGAGACAAGGTCTTGCTCTACAATTCCCGACTCCGACTATTTCCCGGTAAGTTGAGGTCACGTTGGTCGGGACCTTTCACCATCAAGCACATACAACCGGGAGGAGCTTTCGAGTTGGAAAGCAAGGAAGGTACCACATTCAAAGTAAATGGGCAAAGGCTAAAGCACTATTCCGAGGGGATCCCGACGGGCGAAATCAATAGAGTATATTTGCTTAAAGAGCGGCCGGATGATCTCTCGGACCTCCTTGATGAGGTGATAGAGGAGGCGATTCCTCACTCAATTGGTGCCCTTTTTGATGAAGAATTGGATGAAGGCCCGGATTTAGGCCATGAGGACAATAATAATGATTCCCCCGACTTCTCCGCTGATGAAGATGAAGGCGACGCTGATGTCGCAAGGATTCGAGAGCTCTGCAAGCTCTCGAAATCAAAGTCTCCAAAGAAAGCTCCGCCGGTACGGAAATCGGCATCGCCGGCTAAGCCGTTGACCGGGGCAAATGCTAGCTTGGGGGAGCCTCCCCCCAACACTATTCGAGATAGGAGACCACCGCGGGAGAACGCTTCGCCGCCACGTCCGAATCCAAGCGCGCTCCCCGGAAAGTTTGACGGGTGCATCTCATATGCACCAAACATCCCGCATTGATTGAAAATTATAGGGGGTCGAGCTCACGACCTAAAACGAGCGCTTGTCGGGAGGCAACCCGACGGTTTTTGCTTTATTTTCGCTTTTTCTTTATTTTCGTTTTAGAAATTTTTAGTGTTTTGAGTCATCCGATCAAAAATTTTGTGATAACGGGTCCTATTTTTCTTGACAGGAGAGGAGATAGGTAGATCATCATGAGGAGGTTGAACGAGACGATGAGGAGTGCCCTAAGAAGGCGTTCGACGCTTAGGAGGAGCATGAAATCGACTGGAGGAAGAAAGACGGAGTTTAGAGCCTAACCGAAGACAAACAGCAGAATGCAAGGCTCACTCGGCCGAGTATACTAGTCACTCGGCCGAGTACAGAAGTTCGTCCGGCCGAGCCGCTCACGAACAAGGGAAGTCTGCTGTACCCAACTCTCTGTCCATTTTCCTCATTTCATTATAACTGCTACTCGGCCGAGTATATATATTCACTCGGCCGAGTGAAACAGATACCCTCCTTGGGCGAGTCATGCCGAGTAGCTTGAGTCACTCGGCCGAATGGATTTACTCCACTCGGCCGAGCCTGGCAAGGCCACTCGGCCGAAGCGATATCGGGGAGAAATTTTTATTTGCCTCGCTCGGCCGAGTGATCACGTCACTCGGCCGAGTCGTAACTTTTTAATATAAAGCCAAAGGGGGAGGCGCAGTTTTCGAAAACGAAAAAAAAAAACCCTTTCGCCCGCGCCCCCTCAGCTTCCCCTCGCCCGATCGCGCCTCGCCCAACATCCACTCGCCCGCGCGCGCCGCCGCTCGGCCTGCCACCGCCGGCCGACCGTCGCCGCCACCCGCCCGAGTCGCCGCCGGCAACCCCCGTCTCCGATCACCTCCGGTTCGCTTATTTTCACCATTTTCTTCTCTTTTTGCGTAGTTTTTGAGGATCCGTGTGTCAATCGAACCCCTAACCCGAATCAAGTCACATATCTATCTGTTATACCCCTATTGCTCCATACATTTTGATTATTACTCGCTGATATCGCTTTTCCATGCGCAGGTTGCTTTTTGGAGCTTAGGGGAGCTCAGGGGAGCTTCTACGGGCTGCTCAGGACTTCGTGGAGGCGCGGACTTCGCACGCTCCCACTACTTAGCACTCGCGGCGTGTTTGGGTAAACTCTTTCCACTCTTTGTGCACACGCCGCACTTTTCACTTTTTCGGCGCGCGCTCGGGGCAGATATGCCGCCCCGGACACGGCCGCGGTCGAAGAGAGCTTCCGCCAAGCGGAAGCGGTCGGATGATGCCGGCCCCTCCCACGAGTTGGAGGACTCTCCTCCACCGTCCCCCACACACCCCGCACACCCCGCACAGCCTGCAGGCTCCGCACACCCCGCACAGCCTGCAGCGCACCCACAGCCCGCACAGCCTCTCCCCGCCGATCCACAGCCACCACCACCGGCTCCACTGGTCGGGCCGCTCGGGATTACGTTCCGAGACGACGCACACCGCGCCGTCTTCGAGCGCATCTCCCAGCGCTCGATCGTACCCTCCAGGTTCGCACACCTCGCTGACCTAGGACGCCTGGGGGTACTTGAGGGGATGCTCACGTTGTACGACAACGTGGGCTGGCGAGATTTTTTCCAGGTGTCGGCGGATACTTTTACCCGTCCGACACTTGAGGTTTTGAGTTCGATCGCCCGGACCGATGAGGGATGCTCATTCCGGTTCATGGATCGAGAGTGCCAGGTCACTCTCGATATGATGAGAGCATTTTTCTCTTGGCCCGCAGTCCCCGGAGCCGATCGCGGTTATGGCCCCACACATATCCCTCCACCCTCTTTCGACGCCGGTGCCTTCTGGGCACGTATCACGGGTCTCCACGCCGCCTTTGACCCTAGTAGGGCCAAGGCCTCGGCCATCGTACATCCCTGCCTACGCATTGCCCAGCGCCTCATGGCGACTACCTTTTTGGCCAGATATGAGCCGGGCACGATGTCTACGCCAGAGCTTTACATGCTCTATGCGATGACACGTCCCAGAGCTCTGTCTAGGGATGGAGATGAGCTTGTCCCCGCCGTCGTGATCGATATCGCGGCATGGTACTTAGACCGCATCATTGTATCGGTGGGCGCTCGCTCACCGATATGCTGCGGCGGCCTGATTACCCTGCTGGCTCTTATGACCGGCGAGGATTTCCCCGACGACCTGCGACGCGTTCCGGGCCCCACTTCCTTGTCGATAGACGTTATGGCCCGGATGAAGATGCTGCGTCCGCACGGTGAGCGTCACTGGGTCTGGTTGCACGGCCCCTATGGGGCCGATTACATGATTCTCCCGAGCCCTGCTCGGACCCAGATTGCACCGGCCCACGTTGACTGGCTCCCAGATATGGATGTCCTCATCCCCGCCGCCTACGTGCTCGAGGCCGAGGAGGCCGAGCAGGGCCCCGCCGCCCACGCTGCCCAGGCTGCTCCCGCAGACCCTGCTGCACGACCTGCCGAGCCGCTGCCGCCCCTGTGGCCCCTCAGCCCACACCTGTCGTTTCTACTGCTCCTGACACTTCTGTCCTCACCTCTACCAGTGTCGCGAGTACCCTTGCTGAGCCCACTTCCACCACTGTCACCACTTCCGAGGCTGTCACCACCACTCCCACTTCCACCACTGGCCCCTTGTCTGTCGAGCCTCTTTCTTCTGCCTTCCCCGAGCGCCCGCCGACCGTAGTCGCGTACGGAGAGCCCTCGTTCGTTTCGGTCGTGGAGACCATGGTTAGCATGATCTCCGCTGGGGCTACACCTTTTGGACCACACACTTCTTCCCCAGCGGGAGATTCCTCTGTCTCCACTACCGCCGTCTTCTCCGAGAGCGTCGTGGCGTCTGTCCACACTTCTGTGCCACCGACCTCACTAGCCGCCTCGCAGCCGCTTTTGTACTCTTCTTCCGCTGCCGCTGCCTCCACTTCTCACCGCCCGCCCCGGCCTCACACTGAGGCCCGGCCCACATTTCCTGGCACGGCACCTTTTGTCCCATTCCCTGCTGAGCCCGTTACATACTCCACACGCGTACGCCAGCCTCGCCCTGCACAGCCTAGACCGGTGCGTCCCTCTGCACCACCCCCGCCCGACACTGTACTGCAGAGCATACGTGCTCTTGAGGTGGCGGTGAGTGGTCTTAGAGGAGACCTTCGGACCCTGTCCTCCACCGTCTCTACGATGGCTGGACGCTTTGACCTGATCCCTCAGATCCACTACTGCCTGACACAGATCTTAGAGCGTCTCCCGCGCGTACCCCCACCCACCCAGCAGGTTCCCACACACACTCCCACACACGCTCGACCTGCTTCCACTCCCACGCCCACCCCAGCTCAGCAGCCTACACCACCACCACCACCCCCTCCGCCTCAGGACGGAGACGGCGCGGCACCGCCTTCTTAGGCACTCTTGATGCCTTTATCCATTCCTGACGTTGTGCTGCCCGTCTCTGCTGGGTCCTGATGTTTTTTTTGTCCACCCCCCTCCTCTCACTTATTTTGGGATTATATTTTTGATCATATCTTTTTGTGCACATCATATCATATCTACTAGGGTTTCTCATTTTGATAACATATATATATATCTTTTTGGGAGAGAGGGAGCGTTTTTGGTGCCGTATTTTCATATCACTCCTGTTTGTGCATGCATCATACCCGCATCATATTTTCACTTCTTTATTTTTCCTTTTATTATTTTTTCTTTCCTTCCTTCCCCTCATGCATGCACCCTCACTTGCCCCTCACGTTAATTGTCTCTCTGTGTGCCACACTTTGCACATTGGGGACACTGTGCCGTTTAGCTTGGGGGAGTGAGCTCTCACGTTCTTTTTCGATTTGCCACCTTTATTTTCAGTTTTTCACACCGCTTTTCACTTTTGCACTCATTTTTTCGTTATTTTCCTTTTGTTTTGCCATGCATCACGTTTTCCTTACTTTCCTGTGTGCCGCATTGCATAGTTCTATTTTCCTTTTATCTTTACTTCTTCCTTTTTTCATCTCATGCTAGAGATGAATTTTCTGTGATGATGTCTACGTGGAGTTAGCTTATTCTATATGCATGCTATATTTGTCGTGTCTTAGATTTCATTTCTGATATCATATGCTATGACTCGCTTGCATTTAGAAATAGGAGCCCACACTTTTTCCTCATGAAAATGGATGAAATTTTATTATTAGCTGAGCCTGAATATTCATATGTATGCTATCACAGAAAACACACCAAGATTCACGCATTGAATGCCTATATCTGGAGTACTGACTTCTTTTCCTTTATCACTTCTATATGCATGAATTGTACACTTCACTTCCGGATGATTGAATGATGGTTAGCTATGATATATCTGGATTAGTTAGTTTTTTTTTTGTGATCGAAACTGAGTAGATTAGATTACCCTGCTGAAGTTGTCGTGCATGTCTTATAGAGTGAGCCGAGAGTTATATTTATTTCTTTCTCCACAAATCTTGAACATCATTTCTCTACTTTTAAAATCATTGGTGAATCTCCCCTTAGTGATTCTATTTTATGGCATTTCCCCCGCTATTAATTCCTAGCTCCAAATCTCTTATTCCAAAAAAAAAAATATATAATAAAAGAGAGAAGAACATTCTCGTATATCATTATCTCTCTGTGAATTGGGATCATTGTATATAAAAAAAAAAGAAAAAAAAAGAGAAAAGAGAGAAAAGAGGAAAAATCCTCAATAAAAGATCCCATCTCGCTTACTTTCTTTCTTCTTTCTCTTCTTTGCCTTTGGAGCTATATAAAAATGGGGATGTAAATATTTTTGTGCCACCACGCTTATAGATAAGCTTGGGGGAGGAGATCCATTGATGTGTGAGAGAGCGACTACTTGACATTGCACGACAACCTAGGCTAAGTAATATTCTATACTCGGTGAGATTGTTTCTAGCTTTACGAAATCCAGAAATCTAAGCCTAGCATTCATTTCATGAAACCCATACTTTTCTATTCTCTCTATTCTATGATGTGATACTCTTATACTCCAGATAGAAAGCGTTCAATTGAAAAGTGTGTGATCTGAGACTTGTATACCGCTTTAGATGATTCAGGCGATGTTAATTTTAAAATCATTCCGTTTTTCATGATTATACCGTTGTTCGTGGGTTTTCTATTTTCTACTTGCACTATTCTACTATGATATCAAAATGAGATTCTTTGACATGTATTTCTCACTCGGTGCATGCTATAAGAGTAGGTGAAACCCACGTCCTGAGAAAATGATCTAGCATCCTACCTCTTCTTTCTTTCTTTCTTTATTTTCGTTTGGTTTTCATTCTTCTTCGTTTTTCATTTTTTTTTCCGTTTTTCGCCGTTTTCGTTTTCCGAATCCACCGGGTTCGCTTTTTACTTATCTTCCTCGAGGACGAGTAAGAGGCAAGCTTGGGGGATTTTGATCACTCCTTATTTTACACCCTTTTCCCGCATGTTTGCATGCCATTTTGATCGCCCAAATCATGTTTTTCACGATATATCGACGATATTGCGATGCTTTTCACGATTTGTTGTTTTTGTCGCATTTCAGGTGATTTGGCGCGATTAGGAGTGATCTCGAGATGCGTGTAATCTAGACGGCCACCGACGACCTCCCCGAGGGGTATTTTGCTGTTGGAGAGGAGCGGAAGAAGAATGGACGTCGCCGGAGCGACGAGGAGGCCAAAACGACCAGTTTGGGCATTTTTTGTGTCCCACTCGGCCGAGTGGAGGAGCCACTCGGCCGACCAGCGAGACACTGCTCGGCCGACCCGTTCAGACACGACTTCCATGTGTACTCGGCCGAGCGACGGAGACCACATCGGCCGAGTGACGATACCACGTCCGCCCGAGTGGCGCCCAGACGAAGGCCCTCAAAAAGACCGAAGTTACTGTTTTTCGGCCATCTGAGCTTCAGAAGACCCACTCGGCCGAGTGGCAAATCCCGTCCGCCCGAGTGAAGTGAAGCCATCGGCCGAGTGACGACAACTCACTCGGCCGAGCCACCCCCGAACTGAAGACCCCTGAAGTCCCCGACTTACTGGAAAATTGACAGGGTTTTCACTCGGCCGAGCGACTTTTGTCACTCGGCCGAGTGCGATGCGCTGCTTGTAGCGAAATTTGCGGAAAACAGGCTGTGCAGGGGCGTTTTGGTCAGGATTTTTAGACGATTTTTGGGGCTATTTAAGCTCTGTTTTTACCCTAGTTTTGGGAGCCACCTCTCAGATTTTTTGCAGCTTTTTGAGTCTACTTTTTAGCTTTATTAATTGTGATTGGTGAAGAGAAAAACTTGGATTTTTGTTGGGTTGATTGAAGATCTACATTGGTTTGCACTTCTCTTCCACAAAAACTCTATTTTTATTGTTTATATCATAGTTGTGATGAATTCCATTGTCTATTTCTTTGCCAATTATTGTGCTATTGCTATGATTAGTGAGTAGTCTCCACGTCTTGGGGCGTGGGGATGAACCCTACGAGCCCAATTTCGTATTTGTGTTGAATTGGTAGGAATTGAGCCAGGATTGTTATTAGGGATTAGATTGGGATCGAATTACTACGGATAGCTAGGTATTCACGTCAATAGGGATTTGCAAGAGATTGGATCCCAATTCGATAGGAAGCCCTAGAAATCCGAATTGGGTTGGAGTCGGATTTTCGAAGTATCGGTTTGCAAGAAATTGGACCGATGCTAGGATCTCCGGTTGCAATTCCGTGCCGATACCCGTTTGCAAGAGATTGGACGGGTAGGAACTATCCTAATCTAGATTGTGGACCGAGTTTGCAAGAGATTGGGCTCGGTGCGCAATTGGACGATGATGTTGATCCTAATGCTAGCTTCCCTAGGCTAGGGTTTGCAAGAGATTGGACCCAAACCCAGGATAGCTATAGACCGGCAACAGCGCGAGAGCGTGAGCCTGGTTCCACATTTAGTTGCAACTAGTTCATCCGAATTCTCATCCTAGCGATTTCGATACCGGCAAACCACAATTGTGAAATACGGTGAGTAGTGGGGATTCCCCATTCCATAGGCGTTCTCTATTTGATTTGATATTTTGCACTTTTGTCTGACGATTGTGACAGGATCGCCCAAGGCAATTATCCCTCTGAATAGCCAGGTTGATTAGGAGCAAGCACGGTCATTCGTCCTCCCTGTGTTCGATACCCGCTCGCCGCTATACCGTGCGCTTGCGGTAAAACTACAACCGTCACCTCGGGACGTGTACGCCGGGGCGCGACCACCTGTAAATCCTTCAGCAGACGACTGCTACAGGGGATCGATCGAAACAGAGAGCTGCACTCTTTCTCCAATTCTTCGCACATGCGACTGATAAAAAAACTACAGTCGACTGTCAAATAGTCAGGCGACTGTATATTCTTCATCAGTCGACTACTGTAAAGTATGGAGAGAAGACAGAGAGATGCAGAGATTGCACTTACGCTAGACAGGCGACTGTTGGCCAATATCCAGGTGACTGTAAATATACAGGCGACTGGAAACCGATCGACAGACAACTGTGCGTAAAGCTCAAGTTTGAGTCAATAGAAATGATGACTTGAGCAGTGCATATCAGGCGACTGTAGAAGGATCTACAGGCGACTGGAAATCACCCAGTCGACTGTGTTTCCCTCAACAGGCGACTGACAGAAGGAGTGAACCTATTGGGTTGGATTCTATGATAATCCTAAGGTTCACTAAGATGGTTAAATGCATGTGCATGAATGAGCAAACCATCTAGCAAGGCATTACATCAATCCTAGACTCAAAAGAGAGAGAAAGCAATAAAGTAAATTACATGGATTACAATGCTTTCAAAAGAGTCTAAGTCTTCAATCTTGATGCCTTGATTGCTCTCCATCATCTCCAAGCTTTGGCACTCCTTGAGTCCAAACTTTGGCCCTTCTTCACATGATGTCCATCCTTACACCAAGTGATTAGTCTCCAAGAAAGATATCCTTGAAATAAACTGAGAGACTAAGACATGAGATTCATTAGCAACATCATAATATTGTGATCATCATCAAAATAAGATTGGTATGAAACACCAATACTCAACATACATACCCAAGTTGTGTGTGTGTAAAGTAATGGCAAACTTGTAGATACTTGAAACATGGGAGAGTATTTTGGTCATTTTCACATGGAATATTCCCTTGGAATATTCCTTTCTTGGAGGATAAGAAAAGAATAAGAAAAGGAGGGAAAAAGAGAGAAAACCCTAGAATTTTCTATCTTTCTCTCATTCTTTCTTTCCCTTTCTCATTTCCCCTCTCTCTCCCTCACCATGGCCGGCCTCCCCATCACCATGGCCAAAATTTTCATGGCGAAAAAAAGAAGAGGAGGAGGAGGAGGAGGAGGAGGAGAAAGAGAAGGGAAAGTTAGCTTCTTGAGGTTGGAATCTCTTGGGATTGGAATTCCAATCAATTTAAATTTTTCTAATTTGTTTTTATAGCATGTTTTATCTAATATTTGATGAATAAAAACAATTTTTACATGATATTGCTCAATTTCACAACTTTCTCTTTGAAATTCTTAGCAAAGACATCTCCTTTAAAATTTCAGAAACTTTGATGTCTGATTTTTCCTTGTTCCTGATTACTGTAGCTCGAATCATGTTTCAAAAAACTATGAGCTTGTAGAACTTGAAGTTCTACCCCAAAACATATAAAATTTGATATAGTTTCAATTCAGAAATTAGGAGAAATAAATACATCTTTACAGGATGTCTGTTTGATTTCCAGCTTTGACACATCTCAGTAAACTTGGCTTAACTACCTGTACACTCCATGGATTTTGTTGATCTTTGTCTTGTTGGAAACTTAAGAAGTTTTTCTAAATGTTCAGCTGAGTGCTCCTATGTGAAAATTCTGGCTAGAACATGCTCAAAATTGGCTTTGAACACAGACCCAGAAATCTGTCTGAAAAACAGATTTGACACCATTCACTAAATAATTTACCATAAATCAAATACTTAATATATTTGTATGAAAATATATCTGTAGATCCAGAACTATCATATCTACAAGTTTCATTCAATAAGTTTTGCTAAATTATGTGTATAAATGGATGATATCAGCTACTTTTGATGACATCATGTGCAATTTCTGCTTGCTGAAGCTTTTGCATGGTGATATGATTTGTGTAATATTGTCATTTATACCCCAATTGTACATGATTATTGTTCTTGAATGTAAATCAGTTTAATGATATGTCTTGTCAATTGATTTGCTAATGTTTTTATGGACGTGCACGTCACTCTCACCACGTGTTCGATGAAATGCCTCAATGAAGGCAACATTCGGTAATTTGAAAAACGTGTATGTGTTGGTGTTGGCCTTGAGCCACATTGATAATTGGTAAAGTTAGGAGCTCGAATGGCATGGATACATTGAAATTGTGATTGGATGATGTGTTGTGACAGTGTGCATGTCACGTGAGTGCATGACCCTATATTTGATTATGGACAGTTGAAGTGACATGTGCACATCCATGCCATTGAGACCCCTAACGTGTTACTTATGATATTAACTTATAAAATTGAATGATTCTCAGTCCTCTCTAATGAGGGTGAGTTAGCAAAGCCCGGGTTTTAAGTGGGATTTGAGTAAATTGTGTATATAAGGCCTGGACTGAGAAGTTGGGGGAAATGTTATGTGATATGTGATATTTACACCCACTCGCCTTGCCGGGAGTGGAGGGGACATACGGAGGTTGTGTTATTGTAGGAGAGCCTCACTCCTGCCAGGGACGGGGGAGCTGAGAGGCCCGGTGTTATACAGTACCCGTGTCCACTGCGACGTATGCTATATTCACCCTAAATTTGGGGTGAAGTCCAGGTCCTGGTATCACACGGTTTACCCAAATTCCAATTAACTCAATTAAGAAATAATAAGATAATATTTGTGTGTTATTTCTACTACTGGCATCACTTTCCCTTCCCCTTTGCCCGTACTTTGTGGCTCTGTGTCATGCCTCAGGCACTTGCACTTATCGTATTTGATATTGGTTGCGTGACCCCTTATGTTATTATTATTGTTATTATTATTATTATTATTATTATTATTCGTGCTAACCCCTTTCTTGCAGTAGCTCGTCACTGGACCGCAGGTATGATCCCCTTATTTAATATTTAATTTTCATTATATCACTTAGTTACATTCTCTCTTTTGCTTGGCTTGCCTTGTGATTTGATAACCTTAAAATGGAGTTCCAAACCTAAGTTGGTTCCTACTGGGGCACGCATTGACGTGCTCCCCCCTATTTTTCAGGTCAGGACAGCAGAGTCGGTGGTGGCTTGGAGTTGAGTTTCAGGGATAGTGTTGGTGTGAATTGGGGTTGTATTGTGACTGGGATGTCTTGGCAGACTGAGAGCGGTGTATATGTATTAACACACTTGGGCTGTATGTATAAATGAAACATGTTACATATGAAGTGTTATTAATGTTTCATGAGGTTGTTTGATATATTAACGGGCTGTATGTATAAATGAAACATTTTACATATGAAGTGTTATTAATGTTTCATGAGGTTGTTTGATATAACTGTGGAGTTTTACCTGTACTATCCCAGCATGTGCGCAGTGGCCTGCTTGTTCAGTTTCTCCTTTTCCTTTCTTTTCCTCTCTCATCACCCTCACTCTTCAGAATACTTGGAAAAAAATTTATTACGTGCAGGGTATTCTGGGGAACGGGGCGTGACACCTAGCCTCGGCCAAATCCGAGCTGTCAAAGTTCAAGCACACCGAGACGCTCCATCTAACAAGTTCGAAAAACACTCGCGCAGATGACCTATCAAATCTGACATCTTCCTCCCTCAAGGAGTTGTGTAGCGCCATCTATGTCGAGAGCCTCCGGAACCCCAGCACGAAAGAGGAGGAGCTGATGATCATCGACGCCGAACCTTCCTTGATGGACTCAATCATTCGGTACCTTACCGACGGCGAGGTCCCGACAGACCAAGAAGAGCGTTTGACACTTGAGCAGAAGGCACTCCGATACGTGCTCCATGAAGGTGCGCTGTACAGAAGGCGTTGGACCAAAACCAACGTCCTCCCCTACCTCAAATGCCTAGGACCACTAAAGGCCGACTACGTCATCTGGAAGGTCCACGAAAGGCTGTGCAGGAACCACCATGAGGGCAAGATGATCGCAATGAAGATCCTAAGGCAAGAGTACTATTGGACGACCTTGGTTAACGACTCGGTCGAGTACGTTCGGAAATGCCCAGTGTGCTAAAGGGTTGCGAAGATCAGCTCGACCCCAAACCGAACTTGTACCGATAATCAGCCCCGTCCCCTTTGCCAAGTGGGGGCTCAATATCCTCGGTCCCTTTGATTCTACGAAGGGGCAGAGGAAGCACCTGCTTGTGGCAATAGACTACTTCACCAAGTGGATCGAGGCCGAACCCTTGGCCACCATCACCTGGAAAAAGGCGAAAAGCTTCGTATGGAATCCATCATTTTCCAGTTTGGAATTCCTCGGTCCATCGTCACAGACAATGGGAAACAATTTGACTGCGCAGGGTTTAGAGAGTTCTGCGCGGAATGGAAGATCAAGCTCATGTTCACCTCCGTGGCCCACCCCCAGACCAATGGGATGGCCGAGGCCGCCAACAAGTGCATCCTCGAACTGCTTTCGCAAGAGAGTAAGGGAAGCGCAGGGAGACTGGCCAGAAGAGCTTCCCGGAATACTCTGGGATACTGGTCGGAAGAGCTTCCCAGAATACTCTGGTCATACCGAACAACACACAAAGAGGCCACTGGGGAGTCACTCTTCATGCTTGCGTACGGGGCCGAGGCGGTCGTGCCCATCGAGGTGGGCGAGGAATCACTCCGCCTCCAGCACTTTGACGAAGAAAGGAACTCGGAGAGCCTGAAGATCAACCTAAAGCTCATAGATGAGCGACGTGACCAAGCTCTGGCCTCAGTCGTTCGAATAAAGCAGCGACTGGCTCGCTATTACAACTCCCGGGTCAAAGGGAGGGGCTTCCACCAATGAGACCTGGTCTTGAGGAAGGTGATCTTTAACCAAGAGGTCGAACACAAAGGGAAGCTCGCTACCAAATGGGAGGGGCCTTACGTGATTACTGAGGTCCTCAGCCTAGCCACGTACTGACTCTCAACCCTAGGGGGAAGGCACTCACTCACACCTGGAACGCAAAGCACATGCGTAAATACTGTTGGATCTGGATCCTAGCCTAGAGGGGGGGGGGGGGGTGAATAGGCTTTTAAAAAATAATTCGTGCAACCCACGAATAAGCACACGCAGTTATAGCACAACCAGAGTAAATAAAATACAGACACAGAGTACACAGCAGATTTACCCTGGTTCAGTCGTCCCAACGACCTACTCCAGCCCCCAAAGCAGAACTAGTATTGAATAGCGCAATAAGTACAAAACCACAAGTTAGAGCACGCTCAGAGCACCCTCTACGTCTCTACACTCGCCAGGCTCTCAGTACCCACACACACAGTGTTTTCTCTCACTATCAATCCTAGCAAAGCTTTCTACCAGCTAGTCCCAAACTAGCTGGGTCCCACTTGTCTAGTCCCAACTAGACAAGTTTCAAAATGGTCACCAAAAACAGGTAAAAGTTTCCCCTACAGAGAACGTTACACTAAGACACAAATAAAAGAGTTTAAGGGTTTAGAAATGCTCAGTTTGTGTCCGTGTAGGCGTCTCTGTCAATCAGCACGTCGTCAGCTCCAATCTGACGCAAACGGTGTCTCAATCCGACTCCTGGATGTCAAGATATGCACTGGTCTGTGCATAAAGCAATTTCAGCTCAAGTCTCAAATTGCAGCAGTCTGTGCGCTCAGAAATGCCTTAAAAATAAAGCTGTCGGTGTGTAAAGCAAACTCAGCTCAGCTCTTTTAATCAGAAGTCTGTGCGTCGAGCAACTCTCTTCACCACGTCAGCGAAACGTTATTTCGTTTCGAAATTCTTATACCCTCGATCTCAGCCATCGATTTGATTTTAGTTTCGATCGTGACCGTCGGTTTAAATTTTGCATGCAGCGGCTCGTACCTTCGATCGGAGACAACGGCGGGTGTTCGATGACTTCTCCGAAGATACTTCAGAGCGGCAGGCGTTCGTCTTCGGCTGCGGCAACAGCTCCAACTCGACGGCGATGATGGCGTCTTCATGCTGCGATGGTGTTGGGCAATGCTCCGTCTCACGACGGTGGCAACGGCTTTGTCTCCGGCGGTAGTCTCTTCTTCAACTCGACGACTGTGATGTGCAGATCCCCGGTGAGCGGCTCTGTTTCAAAACAGGGGAGCGACGGCTTTGTCTCCTTCTTCACGGCGTCTTTGTGCAGCGGTGAGTTGTTCCTCGGAGGCGACGACGATGAGCTCTTCTCCGGTGATGGTGTGCTTCGAGCGTCGGTGATTTTTCGATGGTGATCTCCAAGTGCTTTTCGCTTCAACAGCCGCGTCGATGAGCTCTTCGGACGACGGTGGCTTCAGTTGAATGGCAGCGTCGAGAGCACGTTCTTCACGGCGATGGAGAGAACGATCTTCGGTGACGTCCTCTTCTCCGATGATGGCATGATGGCCTTGAGGTTGGAGACGCTTGACAACGTTTTGGGTTGCTCTCGTTAGTTTTGAGAAGTATATGGCGGCTGCGGGAAGAAGTATAGCAATTGGGAAGAATTTGCGTAAGCCCCTCTCTTGGAAATTGTTTGATAGCCGCACGCCCTAATACTTTGTAGCCCCCAAGTCGTTGTATTGCCGCACTATCAATTTTGTGGCTGCCAAAAGTTGTTGCTCAATTTTGTGTTACGGCCGCGCGCAAACATTAGGGTTGAGGGGATGGCTTATATAGAGTATAGGAGATGAATTGTCAAAGATAGGATCCCTAGTATTTAGGAAAGATTTGAGGCCATCTTTGAATGGGAAATCAAGTAGGATTTGAATATGATTTAAAATACGAATTTAGAATTTGATCTCCGTGGCAATTGAGATTGAAAATACAAATTGTGAATTTGAATTTTACTAGGAGTTGGTATTGGCTAAGAAGTTTGTATAGCCATAGTATAAATTCCAATAACCAAATAGGATTTGGCTTCATCTCTTCATGTTGGACCAAGTCCAACTTTGATCCCTATTGGCCAAGTCAAACTTCTTTGTGCACACTCACTCCCTCTCTCCCAATATGCTATACGAATAGCAATTCCGCCAAATATCGAAAGTATATTGTGTAGCCAAGCCTGAAACACACTAAGCACACACATTAGATATCACGACATGTTTGTCATCATCAAACTAAGATCCTAGATCGTTGCTTCCAACAAATACTACCAGTAAATGTATGACCCCTCCTAGATGTTTGTCCTTAAAGGGGGAAAAGTATCTCAAATAAAGGAAATCTCTCTTTGTGCATCTAGACATCTCTCTCATTGTAGGTTAAGCTTGACCGTAAGGCTAGGGCAACTCTCCCAGCAGGTCGATCATTCGACCAACCGTAAGTCTGGGGCAGCTCCCCCAGTAGGCCGATCATCCGACCGACCGTAAGGCTGGGGGTAGCTTCCCCAGTTGGCCAATCAGTCGATCGATCGTAAGCCTGAGGGTAGCTCCGCTAGCTGGTCGACCGACTCGTCGACCGTAAGGCTGGAGGCAACCCCCACAGCAGGCCGATAATTCGATCGACCGTAAGGGTGGGGGCAACTCTCCCAGCAGGCCGATAATTCGATCGACCGTAAGGCTGGGGGCAACTCCCCCAGCAGACCGATCACTCGATCGACCGTAAGTCTGGGGGTAGCTCTCCCAGCTGGCCGACCGACCCGTCGACCATAAGGCTGGGGTCAACTCCCCAACAGGCCGACACCATATCTGCCATAAGGCTGTGATGTGTCCATATTTTACACCTTTTTCATAGCATCATGACATCGCATTCCATGCCATTCTCGCATCCAAATTCCATATTACCCTACGATATCGCATTTCTGACGTTATATTCGAGTTTCGTAGTATTTTATGAGTTTTCAGGGATTTTGGAGCGATTTGGGACCCGATCCGGGTATGGACACATCTGACGTGCCTGTGGGCTCGTTGGCAAAGCTCTACAGAGTTCGCCGTGTTTTGGAAGCCATAGGAGGAGTGGAGGAGAGAGCAGGAGGAAAGGAGAAGCTTCAGGAGCTTCGGCAAAAAATTTCCCAGGTGACTCGACCGAGTAGAGCAGCTGCTCGGTCGAGCAGCTGCAAATGAAGAAGAAGCAGCAGATACGTAGGCTGCTCGGACCGAGCACTCATAGTGCTCGGTAGAGCAGCTATTCATTCTGAAGCCTGACTAATTCTTGCACGGCCCGAGTCGTTCTTTCAGCGACCGAGTCAGCTATCTGCTCGGACCGAGCAGAGCCAACTCGACCCGTGCAGACAGAGTAAAGATTTTGGAGGATGGCGATTTCCTGTCGTGCTCGGTCGAGCAGTACATCTGCTCGGACTGAGTGGATGACCGAGCAACAAACTGCTCGACCGAGTCATCCACTCAGTCGATGATGCTGAAGGCCATTTTGGAAGGATTTTTGGGAGCGGCTATTGCACGATTTGGGGGAATGAAGTCTGGGAGCTGCGACTGTGTCGGGAGCGAATTCATTCTGAGTTTTTTTGATTAGTTTTTTGAGCGGAGATTAGAGAATAATTTTGTTAGATCTAGATTAAAAACTCTTGAATATTGTTGGATCGAAATTGATTGGAAACTTATTTGTTCTTCTCGCGCTCTTGGAATCTTGGTTTTTCTTTGGATCTATTAATCGCTATTTTTCTTTATCTTTCGATGTAAGTTCTCAATCTTTATTTGTCAATTTGTTATGACGTTTTCACCTCTAAAAATTGTATTTTTGTTCGTTAATATTGTCATGAGTGCGTAGTCTTTTCTAGAGTTGATGGGTTAGCCCTAAGATCATAGGGGGAAGGCGCAGATCTGGATCCCTATGTTGAATTAGAAATTTAGGGGAGTAGTTGGGTCGATCCTACCGAATCCCTAGATAACTCGTACTGAGATCATACCCACGGTCTGTGGAATTAATGTGCTTAAGGGGTATCCTTGGGATTCGAATAGGGAAATCGGTGGATCTAACGAAGGCTCGTGACCATGCCCGGCTCGTGCCTTGAGGGGATCCTCCGATGAACTATATCACTACGTTGACGGCTACCGCTATTGCGTCAACGAGAGCCACCAAAATACCTCGTAATTCTAACCCAAGAGAGTGGTATGAATTGGGAGATTAATCCCATAACCCTAATGCAACGTAAGGATTCTATTCCAACGTCGATCCCCGACGATCTTTGCAGTGATCCCTAACGCCCTAGTCTTTTTTATTATTAAAATAACAAAAACACAACAACCAATTCTCTCAACCCGATGGCTATCTCACTTTGAGATATAGAAGTAAACTGAGAACCTAAATACATTGTCACCGTCCCTGTGGGATTCGATATCTTTTATACTACAATTTGACACCGTCCGCTTGCGGATAGAGCCCAAAATTGACACCTAGGGGCCATACCACGCCTGGCGATCGTGACACCGCCAGGGGGAATCTAGGTGTAGGTTTCGGGTGCGTCATGTTTTTGGCGCCGTTGCCGGGGACGGCAATAGTGTTATCTCAGTTTATTTTTATTTTTAGAAGTTTGCTAGCAACTCTAATCATCCCTTATCTCTCCATCATTTTTACTCTTTTATTTATTACCGTGCTAATTATGGTATTTGTCTAGTTGTTTTGGTGCATGAACACTCGTTTCGGGGCATCTACTAGAGAATTGTTATACGATCCCGAGATCGAGAAAACAGCAAGGGCCTTGAGGGCATCCAGCAGAAATCCATCTCGCTCTGTCCAGATGGCAGACAACAATACTCCTCCTCCTCGTTGCACCGGGTCCATCAGGGACCATATGAAGCCGACGTTTGGAAATAACTCATTTATCCTTAGACCGCAATTGGCGGCGGCGAGCTTTGAGCGGAAAACGGGGCTAATAAATTTGATGCATTAGGACCCCTTTCACGGGCATCCTCACGAGAACCCCAACCACCACATTGATGCCTTCCTTGCAAAGTGTGACACTTTCAAGGCGAAGGATGTGAGTGATGATGCTGTTAAGCTGCGGTTTTCCCGTTCACTTTGAGGGATAAAGCCTCGTACTGGCTACGGGCCCATCCTCCCAATCATTTCACCACATGGGAGAAGCTGGCACTTGCCTTCATGGATAAATTCTATCCACCTTTGAAGACAGTACAGATC
The DNA here is from genome assembly GCA_030789695.1 of Scilla litardierei. NCBI lineage: Eukaryota > Viridiplantae > Streptophyta > Magnoliopsida > Asparagales > Asparagaceae > Scilla > Scilla litardierei. Next base: position 27,287 of record JAULAV010008151.1, on the reverse strand, counting down.
CGGGGAGCAATCTCGAATTTCAAACAGCTCCCACAAGAGTCGCTCTATGAGGCATGTGAGAGGTTCAAGGACCTCCAACATCAATGCCCTCATCATGGGATCCAGCCTTGGGATTTGGTGCAGAGTTTTTACAACAGGTTGCAGTCCAGCACCAAGATGATTATAGATGCTACGGCGCAAGGCGCCTTACTTGACAAGTCTCCTGAAGAAGCTATAGACTTGCTGGAGCATATGGCAGCCAACAATCAGCAATGGAGTGAAGAAAGGACCATTGTGACCCGGACCCCCCGAGGTCAATGCTGCCAGCCATTTGGACTCTCACATCGAGACCTTATGAAAACAAGTGGCCAGGATTGAACAGCGCTTGGATTCCATCCCTGCATCCACCAACTCATCTACTTATCATCCTGCAGAGGATTATGCCGATCAGGGTTATATTCCTAGTGAGGCACACTATGATGGTGCTGAATTGTCAGAATCTGTGCAGTATGTCCAGGGAGAGGAACGAAATCAATGGCAACATCCGGCTGCTCGGATTCATCCGGGATTCTCTTATGGGAATCCAAGTGGATGGCTGCAACCTCCATAATTTCAGAGACCGCCACCCCCTCCTCAGCAACAACAGACTCAACAACAGAGCGGGTTTAGGCCAGCTGGGCCTTATCGCCCGCCATGTTATCAATTCAACCGATCGCCTCGGTAGGGCTATGCGCCAAATCCTCCTCGGTCCAATTTGGAGGCTACATTGGAGACCTTTATGAGTGGTCAAGCCCGGTTTAACCAGGACACTTCTACCCAGTTCAAGAGCATAAATACTACACTAGATGAACTGAGAGGCCAGATATCCCAGCTTTTGAAGAACCAAGGAAGGTTGCCCTCGCAACCAGAGACAAACCCAAGCTCCCAAGCGAATGTTTTGGTTTCTGTCACCACACATGTAGGACGGCCGACTGACCCCGTCATGGTCCCGGTTGTAAACAAAGAGAGAGCCATTGTTGAAGAAGCCGTCGATGACGGTGATAAAGAAGAGGCTACTGAAGAGCCTACGAATAATGAGGAGAAGGCAGATCCACCACCCAACACACCTACTACGCCGCCGCCTCCTGTTGATGCTCAAAGAATAAAGCTAGCTGACCTCCCCTGCCATATCCACAGAGGCTAGCCCTGGCTAAGATGGAGAAGAAATACTCCAAATTCACGGAGTTGCTGAAGGGAATCCAGTTGAACATCCCGTTCATGGATGCTATTACGGAGATCCCCATCTATGCCAAGTTTTTAAAGGATCTGATCATAGGGAAAAGGAAGCCTGAAGAAATAAAGCTCATGGAGGACTCCACCTCCGTTATAAAGAATCATCTCCCCTGAAAGCTACCTGATCCGGGGAGCTTCACCATCCCGTGCTCCATCGGAGGGATGCCCTTCAGCCGAGCTTTGATTGATATAGGGGCTAGCATCAGTTTTATGCCCCTCTCTATATTTGAGAGATTACAGACCGGAAGCGAACTAAAGCCAACGAATATGTCCATCCAGCTTGTGGATCATTCAATCACTTACCCAGTGGGCATAGCCAGGGAAATCATTCTCCAGATACCCCCTGGATTATGTGTTTCCGTTGACTTTGTCATTATGAACATGCCCGAGGGAGGGAGCTCCCAGCTATACTCAGCCGCCCCTTCATGGCGACGGTCGGTGTTTTGATCGATGTCCGAGAAGGGACTCTCTCGCTGAATGTGGGGAACATCGAAGCTGAATTCAGGCTGCAGAAGCCAATGAGAGAGCGTGCTCATGAGGAAGGGGCTAGCTATTTGGATCTCCTAGAAGATGAATTTGTTGAAGATTTCACTTCTGAGGGGGCCATGAAGGGCCCAATAAGAACATGAATTGACGATGACGGCGACCCAACCTACTACAAAGCGGTCGTCGCCTACATCCTGTTGAGTATTGGACTTCTCCCTACTTGGTGTTAATTATGAGCAAACATAAATACTTGAGACTAATCCCATATTTTGTAGTTAATCCATTGCCTAAGCTATTTATGAAGATATACTAGCAATGGATGACTCACAAACTACTTTGAAGGCATATGACATGAATTGGTTGATCGTAGATAATGATTGAAGCTCCGTGAAGACTTCAAGCTCATACGATGGAAAGAAGAGATTATTCGTCAGTGTAATTTTCTTTTATCACTTCTAGTATGTAGCTTAGAAGTAGAACTTTGATGGAGCACTCACACACTTCTTCATTCAGTCATAAGACTTCATTAGATCAATTGTCCTTTGATTCCAATTCATTTCTTTATTGATTGTGCTAGGATTGTTTATAACAGTCGACTGCTAAACAGTTTACAGTCGCCTGTCTCAAAAACAGTCGACTGTGTTTTGTTCTACAGTCGCCTATTATGCACAGACTATTACAATATAGTTTTGGGCCTTTTCTGATTATTTCGCATAGGCTACTGATGAATGATTCACAGGCGCCTGTCCTTGTGACAGTCAACTGTGTTTTGTAAATCAGTCGCTTGTATATCCTTTGCCCTAACTATGTTTGATCTGACTTTTACGGCCAGTCGACTAATGCTGTATATACAGTCGACTGTCTCTTGGATCAGTCGACTGTCTATGCTGCAATAGTCGTCTGTCTGTGAGTCATTTCTTTGACTCAGCTCTCTGGAAATTTCTCAGACTTTTGGCAGTCGTCTGTTTTAGGATTTACAATTGCATGTTCTGATTAACAGTCGACTATGTTCCTTGCATCAGTCGTCTGTCCTGTTCTTGTGAGATTTCCAGTATTAGTCTAACTTACCCATCTCTTGGCCAGTCGCCTATCGAACAAATTACAGTCGACTGTTGGTTTAACAGTCGACTGTCCACGTGGTAAGTTACCGTACTGAATTCTCACCCACCCTTGCTGACTATGCAACAGTCGACTGTGGATTGTGCAACAGTCGACTGTTGATTCGGGATATAAATTGCATATTTCCCCCCTAACTACTCCCTTTTTGTGCCAAAGATTAGGCTTAATTGTGCTCTTTTTGGGTATATTTTCATTTCATATCAATTTTAGTGCTTATTCTCATTCTTGGCACAAAATACGGTTTTTATCGTCTTTATTGGCTTCCTATTATTTTTCCTACGCTCCTGCTATTATTGTGATCATATCGCCATTTTTTGGGAATTATTTGAGCGTTGGAATATTTTATATAACATTTTGGAAGTCAATATTGGGATTTTAGTAGTCATTAAATTAATTTTCACATCAAATGGACTAATTTTTGCTTCTTATATTTTTCAGGTACTCCTGTGATTTTTCTGGAATTTCTGGAATTTTTTCAGAATTTTTAGGATTTTCTAGCTATTTTCCGGGATTTATTTGGAGCAATAGAAGCAAGAATGGCGTTTCTGGAATTTTATAAAAGAAAAAAAACAAAAAATGATGAAAAAGCCCTGTGGGCCGGCCCGCTGGCCGGCCCACGTCGCCGCTGCTTCAGTTAAAAAAAACGAATTTAAAAAAAAAACTCAGTGCGGGCCGGCCCAGCGGGCCGGCCCGCTCGTAATTTCTGAAGGGCAGCGACCCGCCCCAATGCGGGGCGGGTTGTATCTCGCGGGCCGGCCCTTCAGGCCGGCCCGTTTTCGTTAATTGGCGCAGCGGGCGCCGTTTTGTGCGGGTAGCGGGCGCGCTGCCCGCATGGTTCCGACCCGATACGGTTTAAATGGGCCTGGGGGTGAAATTTTAGAGGGGGCTGCGATTTTTCGGCGAAGCTGCTGTTTTTGGCGATTTTAGGGTTCTTGAGGGGGTTTTCTTCCCCACTAAGGCTAGGGGTGGAGCTTGGAGGCCATGGAATGTGGAGAAGCTTGGTGGAAGTGCTAGAGTGGAAGGGAAGACTCATTTGGAGAGATCTTTGGTGAAATTCTTCCTCTCCCCCCTTGTATTTTGCACTTCTCATTTTGTAATGAATTGTGATGAATTTGCTATAAATCTCATCTTATTTAGTATGATGGAGTAGTGTAATTGCTTGTGTGGTTGTGTTGTTGATTGTTGTTGATTGTTGTGAATTGAAACCCTAGCACATTTTCATTGTCTAATTTGTGGATGAAACTTTGAGTAGGCTTGTTTATTGGAACCCGAAGGGGAAATCCAAAGAGAGGATCATCCTAGCGGACCCTCTCTTTTGTGTTAATTGTCGATTACTCTTGAGTTTCGTTCATTACTTATTGCACCCCACACGTTCGATGAAATGCCGTATTTTCCGATTGAGCTCCCTTAGCCGGGAGATCAATTGAGTTATCTTAGGGATGATTTTCCACGCCCCGGCCTCATTCACACGCACACCACATGAGCCCTCCTCGTTGCTTACCGATTCGGCTCTCCACCCTTAGTATTTAGGTTAGGATTTATTTTTTTGTTTTCACTACACGTTTCCGACATTTCCGCTGTAATTTAGGTAGTTGTAAAACACTTTAATTTTCTTTATCAATCAAAATTTGTGAATATAGAACGACTTGTCCCTGTGATCCGACCCGGTACTCACCGGTTATTTTTATATTGCATTGACGCTCCTACGCTTGGGAGCGGAAGGCGTGCACTTGCGCGTTTTCCGAGTCAACCAATTGGCGTCGTTGCCGGGGACAACGGTTTTTATTATTAGCAATTTTTGATTGATTTTGAAACTTTTAGTGTGATACTTCTATCTCTTAGTGTGTGTCTTTTTATTTGTTTATTTTCCATTTTTTTGAGTCTTTTTGCTTGTTTATTTTCATTTTCTTGGAATTTTTTTTTAAACAACAACATGGCATCTTCTTCGGATTTTTCGGACTTTGATTTGGAGGATATCCCACTTCCGCCATATTTCCATGGCACGGAGTGGGAGAACCCTCACTTACATATTAAAAATTTTGAAGATTGGATGCATTCATGTCTTGGTGGGAATATCGATGATGATTGCATATATTTTAGATTTTTTTCCCTCTTCTTTACATGACGATGCTAGACTTTGGTTTGATTCATTGTCTCTGGACTCACATTTTACTTGGTTGTCGTTTCAGGCTGAATTTCTCCGAGTATTTTTGCCTATCTTTTTGGAGCAGGTACAGGGGCGGTAGGCCATGGAGCAGTACATAGCGAGCTTTACCCAGTCTGATGGAGAGGCCTACCATCAGGCTTGGCAGAGGTTCACTGATTTGGTGCTTGCGTGCCCACACCAGAGTTTCCACGAGGATCACCTCCTACAGATATTTTATACTGGATTATCGCCATCTGGGCGGGATTTTGTGCAGATGAGCTGCGGGGGAGAATTCTTTGATTATTCGACCGAGGATTCATGGTGTTACCCGAGGGACCTTGCAGAGTGGGAGCAGACTGTGCCATCTGGAGAGCCGTCACTTGGATATGAGGATGATGGACAGTCACTGGTTCCACTTCAGGATGCAGAGCTGCAGGTCTAGTGCCAGCCTGAGGAGCCAGCTGAGGTCTCATTCCAGTGCGACCCTATGGATTATCTAGAGAGACCTGTGAAGAGGGTGCATTGGGGCCAAGTAGAAGAGTTTGAGCATATATATATTGAGGAGTCAGAGGAGACAGATGACGGAGTGCGTGTCGACCACGACGGTGACACGATGCATTTTCATTTTGAGGTTGAGGATGAAGCGGATGTGCATGATGGCCGAGAGTAGATTGAGGACATCATGGAGCCTGAGCCACGATCCACTTCAGAGTTAGCTTCACAGGTCGAGGCGATTGAGTATTTTGGGAGGACGACTGAGATGAGCCATTTCTGGGATGGCGAGGATGATGTGTGCTTGGATTTGCCCGAGACATGTCTACCTTCAGTCCTGTCACAGATGTCACTTCCCTCGCCTCAGGATGCACACTTGCCAGTCATCGAGAAGGTTTGTCAGGAGCAGTTACCAGTTGTGGGGAGTGCTGCAGAGATTGTTGATATTGACGTCGAGGAAGAGGATAGCGACGGGGATTGCGAGATGGCATATATTGAGCCCGAGCTCCCTCCTACTCCAGTTTTCTCTCTGCAGCCACTTCCACCTCCTCTTGAGGCCGTGCATCATTCCGAGCCTAGCATCACATTTCAGGGAAGTTCCCATCTTTCTTTTCCCTCCACCCCCGAATCCAATTATTTAATTCCATATCATGATGATTCGGATTGTCGTCATTTGATTGTAAATTCCTTTATTCATTTCGACGACCCATTTTGGCAAGCTTTTCACTTGGATGGGCGCTCTCGCCCAACTATTTTTGACACGACCTATCTCTCTCATTTTGCAGGAATCCATCATAAGGAGATGCTTGGGGTTGTGTCGCTTGCCATCGATGCCCGCATTGGAGGTAGGGCATTGGACGTGGCGACGCTCGCGGAGGAGCGAAAGGATAGGATCGAGCAGTTGCCACCACAGTTACACATTTTGGATCCGCCATTTGCCACGGTGTGTTCTTTCCATTAGTGTAAATAAATAAAAGTTTTATTTTAGTATTTTCGTATGCTTTTCTTTTTCTTTTCTAGGATCTTTTGTGAGATCTAGTACTCTCCCAACATTGAGGACAATGCTTATTTTAAGTTGGGGGGAGAGTGTTAGAATCTCTAGGATTGTTAGGATTTTGAGCTAAATTTTTTTTTGAGATCCCTCCATGTTTCACCTCATTCCATGAATGTCATTGCATATCATTTTTGGCCTCCTTGTCCTTACGCCATAAGCTTTGTTTAGTCCCTACTTGCTTAATGCCATGCGATTTTTCGGATTATCATTTTGGTATCGATTTCTCGATGTTTGATTGGCACGATTTCATTTCTTTTCCAATTTGGAGTCGAATGTTAATATACCATGTATGAAACTATTTAGATGTTGTGATACTCTCTTTGAGATAGTTTGGGAAAAGTTTGGTGTAAGAGATTTCATGTTTGGGATGAATGGTGTAGTTTTTAATTGGATTGGGAGTGGCCAAATTGTGCATGCTTTGTTTTCCTCTTAGGAGTGGGTGGATGAGTTGCTAATTTGTGTTGGAATGAAAAAGAAAGTTAGTATAAGTGAATGTTTCTTCCTAATCAAATCGAGTAGCCGGTGCCCCACGAAACATTGGGAAGGACGCCAAAGATGAGATTTAGGGGATCATTCCATCCCTTTGCCTATATAGCGTTATCGCGTGTATGTATTGGTGGCCGTGTTTGCATTTATAGCGTTATCGCGTGAATGCAAAACATAAACATGAAAAATCCAAAAACAAAAAGAAAAGAGAAAAAGAAAAGAAAATGAATGAAAAAATGAAAGAATAAGCCACATGAGTGATGCAATCTCATCTCCCACAACTTAGATGAAATTTCTTTTGTTTTGGCCATTTTCATGAAAATTGGAAATTTTGACATCGTGATAATTTCCCGATACGTGTGATACGGTGCTTATTTCCTTACTTTTCTTTGAATTGGATTGAAGAGAGTATCATTTATTGTTTACTTTCATACTTTGGGTATATTGGCTTTGGAATCAATTGGAAATACCATTTTGGGTGTGCCATGAAGATATTGTGGATTTGGTGCATGTTTTTCAATTTAATCCGAATTTTTCGCATATTTTGCTAGGGACTAGCAAAAAGCTAGTTGGGGGGTGTGATTCGGGATATAAATTGCATATTTTCCCCCCTAACTACTCCCTTTTTGTGCCAAAGATTAGGCTTAATTGTGCTCTTTTGGGTATATTTTCATTTCATATCAATTTTAGTGCTTATTCTCATTCTTGGCACAAAATACGGTTTTTATCGTCTTTATTGGCTTCCTATTATTTTTCCTACGCTCCTGCTATTATTGTGATCATATCGCCATTTTTTGGGAATTATTTGAGCGTTAGAATATTTTATATAACATTTTAGAAGTCAATATTGGGTTTTTAGTAGTCATTAAATTAATTTTCACATCAAATGGACTAATTTTTGCTTCTCATATTTTTTAGGTACTCCTGTGATTTTTCTGGAATTTCTGGAATTTTTTCAGAATTTTTAGGATTTTCTAGCTATTTTCCGGGATTTATTTGGAGCAATAGAAGCAAGAATGGCGTTTCTGGAATTTTATAAAAGAAAAAAAAAACAAAAAATGATGAAAAAGCCCTGTGGGCCGGCCCGCTGGCCGGCCCACGTCGCCGCTGCTTCAGTTAAAAAAACGAATTTAAAAAAAAAACTCAGTGCCGGCCCGCCCAGCGGGCCGGCCCGCTCGTAATTTCTGAAGGGCAACGACCCGCCCCAAAGCGGGGCGGGTTGTATCTCGCGGGCCGGCCCTTCAGGCCGGCCCGTTTTCGTTAATTGGCGCAGCGGGCGCCGTTTTGTGCGGGTAGCGGGCGCGCTGCCCGCATGGTTTCGACCCGATACGGTTTAAATGGGCCTGGGGGTGAAATTTTAGAGGGGGCTGCGATTTTTCGGCGAAGCTACTGTTTTTGGCGATTTTAGGGTTCTTGAGGGGGTTTTCTTCCCCACTAAGTCTAGGGGTGGAGCTTGGAGGCCATGGAATGTGGAGAAGCTTGGTGGAAGTGCTAGAGTGGAAGGGCAGACTCATTTGGAGAGATCTTTGGTGAAATTCTTCCTCTCCCCCCTTGTATTTTGCACTTCTCATTTTGTAATGAATTGTGATGAATTTTCTATAAATCTCATCTTATTTAGTATGATGGAGTAGTGTAATTGCTTGTGTGGTTGTGTGGTTGATTGTTGTTGATTGTTGTGAATTGAAACCCTAGCACATTTTCATTGTCTAATTTGTGGATGAAACTTTGAGTAGGCTTGTTTATTGGAACCCGAAGGGGAAATCCAAAGAGAGGATCATCCTAGCGGACCCTCTCTTTTGTGTTAATTGTCGATTACTCTTGAGTTTCGTTCATTACTTATTGCATCCCACACGTTCGATGAAATGCCGTATTTTCCGATTGAGCTCCCTTAACCGGGAGATCAATTGAGTTATCTTAGGGATGATTTTCCATGCCCCGGCCTCATTCACACGCACACCACATGAGCCCTCCTCGTTGCTTACCGATTCGGCTCTCCACCCTTAGTATTTAGGTTAGGATTTATTTTTTTGTTTTCACTACACGTTTCCGACATTTCCGCCGTAATTTAGGTAGTTGTAAAACACTTTAATTTTCTTTATCAATCAAAATTTGTGAATATAGAACGACTTGTCCCTGTGATCCGACCCGGTACTCACCGGTTATTTTTATATTGCATTGACGCTCCTACGCTTGGGAGCGGAAGGCGTGCACTTGCGCGTTTTCCGAGTTAACCAACTGTCGCGAGTTCAGATTCTATCCGTTGAGATTTTCCTCACGGATTCCAATTGGGTTTTTGCCTAAACTGTTTTGTGGATTTGAGAAAACTATAAATAGAGCTTTTACTGTTCCATTGGAAGGTTACTCATTCATTGCAAAAACTCTCAAGCTTTCATTTCCAAAGATCAAAGCTCTCAAATCCAAAGCCATAATTATTTCCAAATCTTGTTCTCTTGCTCTCCAACCTAGAACCAAAAAGTGATCTTCTAGGCAATTGGTGCAGTGAAGAGAAAGGGCTTCTCCTCTCTTCCAAGAGAATTCTTCAACACACATCACACTTCACCTTCAAGTTCTACTTCAAGGCATAGGTGATTGTAAGTGTTGTTTTCATTATTTCATAACTTTCATTATTTGAGTTGTGCTCTCGGTTGTGAGAGTGGTGTGATTGCTCCTAAGTTGTGGGAGTCAAGGACATCGATTGTATTCGATTGCACTTGTAGGGTTGCTACAAGTGGGTTTTAAGGAAACCTCAAGTTAGGGTTCTAACTTGAGTATCCGATGGTATCCGGGTGGTAGTGACGTAGGATTACCGGGAACAAGTCGGGAGTTGACTTGGGTAATCCGAACCCTTGAAACATAATTGTGTTTGCAATTGTTTCTTATTTGGGTTTATTTCTATTTCTGCATTATTTGTTGGATTGCATTTTATTTGGCGTAAATTCCTTTTAAATTTGCATAAACACTATTCAACCCCCCTTTAGTGTTTTCCCCATAGACAGGGTCCTTACAATTGGTATCAGAGCACAAGGTTACATCTATGGCATCCAACAACAACAACGTACCTCCGCCTCCTTCATACAACAATCACGATCGTGATGGAGCGTCCACACTTTTCGAAGGTCAATCTACGGTACATCCTCCACATTTCAATGGTACTAATTTTGGATATTGGAAGTGTAGGATGGAGACATTCCTTAGGAGTGCTTCACTTTGGAGAACTCTCCACAAGGAGTATGTCGAGCCCACCGAAGATGATTTCGAGAAATGGACGACTTCCGAGAAGTCCGCCGAAGTCAACAACGCTAAAGCAATGAATGCTCTTCATTGTGCATTGGACCCGAATGAGTTCAACAAGATATGCACATGTAAGAGTGTATATCAAATTTGGAACCATCTCATCGTTACCCACGAGGGAACGAACAAGGTAAAGCTTTCAAAGTTATATGTTGTCGTACAAAACTTCGATTTGTTTCATATGCAGGATAATGAGACCATTGCATCGATGTACGGACGCTTTACCGACATCACGAATGAATTGGAAGCCTTTGGCCAAATCTACACCGAACCTGAAAAGGTAAGGAAGATCATCATGGGGATGACCTCTAAATGGAAAAGAAGAGCAATTGCCATCGAGGAGGTCAATGACTTGAAGAACTACACCATGGTGAATCTTATCGGGACTCTCGTGTCTTCTGAGGTAAGACGAGAGAACCGATTAAAGATTAGAGCAATGATGAATCCTTCGGATGCCAAGAAGAAAGCCTTGGTATTCAATGCATATTCATCATCCTCCGATAGTGAGGAATCCGAGAACGAGATGGATTTGGGTGAAATGGCCCAAATGGCGAAGAAGTTCCAACGCTTCTTCCGCAAAGGTAAATTTCCCTCAAACAAACGTTTTGAGTCTACTAATGCTACTTCCTCTCTTTGCTATAAGTGTAATAAGACAGGGCACATCAAGAGGGATTGCCCATTGCTAAACAACAAAGAGAAGTGGAAGGCACCGAAGTACCACAAGTCCGATAAGAACAAGAGAGACAAGAAGAAAGGACTTGTAGGTACCTTCGACGACTCAAGTGATGACTCATCAAACGATTCCGATGATGAGAAGGGTGAGAGCGCCCACATGTGTTTCATGGCCCTAGAAGACCCACTCTCTGATGAGAGTGATTCCGACATGGACGACACCGAGATAACAATGGATGAACTTCGCATAGTTAATGAAGAACTATTTGCTAAATACCAATCTTTAATGCTTAAGTATTCTAGCTTAAAGAAATTGAATATTAGCAAGTCATCTATTCCATCCATTATCAACAATGACACCATTGTTGATACTTTAACTCTTGAGAAAGCAAACTTAGCTTCTCAAAATGTCACATTGAGAGATGAGGTGAATTCCCTCAAATCTCAACTAGATCAAACACATCCTAAGGATAATAGTGATCTAGTTACACGTCACACACAATTGGGTTTAAAGAATGATTCTCTTAAAACCCAAGTGCACGAGCTCAAAGCACGGGTGTCCACCTTGGATACCAACCTTTCGTCTTTAAAGGAGAAATATGAGCTCATGTCCTCCCGTATTGTGAGATTCAATAAGGAAAAAGGACAATTGGATGATTTGCTTGCAAACCAATTTCCGGCCACACATCGTGTTGGTCTTGGATTTGTAAAAGCACATGCATCAAATGATCGCACCTCCTATAGTGGTGTCACTATAGATTTTGTGAGGCCTTCCTCTGGTGCATCCACAAGTGGTGTCAAAGACACTATAGGTAGCAAACCTACCAAGAAAGTCACCACGTCACCTTCTCTTCCTTTTGGCAAGAAACCCACTAAGGGTGGAAACCAAAAGCAAGGCCATGCTTACATGTACACTAACACTCATTCACGTAGGAAACCTCATACTTCACAAGTGGATAATCATGACACATTTTATGCTCCGCACCCACGGACACGCACACAACCACACATGAGAAATACTCATGTACGTGCTCCTAAACACCCATATGATCTTACGCATCATTCGTTCATGTATGCTCATCCTCCATATGTCATGCATGATCCATATGCTTCATATAATATGCATGTTCCCAAGTATACATATCATCCTAGAAAGTACAATGCATATCCTCCACCACATCTCTATGATAGAAATCATGTTCCTAAGAAGCATGCACCACATAGAAATCAAACACATATGCATGCAACTAGGAATAGGACTCCCAAGATTTACACTATTTGGGGTCCTAAGAACACTAGTCTTAATGATAGGAATGCTTATGTTGATTCCTATTTTCATGATGTGATTAGAAATAGTAATTATGTTGGGAAGCGGAAGACCACTTGGACTTGGCTTCCAAAGGGCTAATCCCCTTGGACCCAACAAACATTGGGTACCATAAGCTTATGGTATATTATATAGGTACCCAAGAGAAAGAAGAAGAGCAATAAAGGTCAAACTTGCTTTAAAGGGAAAGGGTGGATTCTCGATAGTGGTTGCTCCAAACATATGACGGGAGATCCCTCATTACTCTCCGAGATTAGCATCAAGGATGGTGCAACGGTCACTTCGGAGGTAATCAAAAGGGAACCATCATAGGAGTAGTTATCGTCGGTAATCTTTCCAAACCCTTAATTACTAACGTTTATCTTCTAAGTGGTTTGTGTCACAATCTCATTTCCATTAGTCAACTTTGTGACAAAGGTTACAATGATAACATTGGAGAAGGATTGTGTACTATTGTTGATTGTGATTCAAATTTTTTATTTTTTCCGGTATTAGGCGTAAAAATATTTATTATTTGAACTTGCCTAAAACCGTAGAACATTGCTTAGGTTCTAACACAAGTGAACAATTATTATGGCATCGTCGTTTTGGTCATGTTCACTTCAAACACTTATATAAGTTAGCTAAGCATGATCTAGTCAAAGGTTTTCCTAAGATTGCTTTTAATAAGAAAAAATTTTGTGATTTATGTCAAAGAGGTAAACTAAGTAAATCTTCATTTAAGCTTAAAGAAGGGATTTCTTCTAAGAGGCCCCTAGAACTTCTTCATCTAGATTTATTTGGGCCAACTAGAACTGCTTCTTTAGGTAATGCTCATTATGGATTAGTTGTTGTCGACGACTTTGCTAGATTTACTTGGGTTTCATTCTTAACTAATAAAAATGAAGTTTATGAAGAGTTTACCAAATTTGCAAAGAAGATTCAGAATTTCTTAGGATCCACCATTATCACTATCCGTAGTGATCATGGAGGAGAATTTGAGAATGAATCTTTTACTAAGTTTTGTGATGACACCTAGATAACTCATAATTTTTCCTTCCCTCGGGCACCACCACAAAATGGTGTTGTAGAGAGAAAGAATAGGACTCTTATTGAGTGTGCACGCACTATGCTCCATGATAGTCATCTTGGACTACAATTTTGGGCAGAAGCGGTGCACACGGCATGTTATGTGCTCAATAGGATCCTAGTGAGACCCCGAAAAAACAAAACTTGTTTTGAGTTGTTTTATGATAAAAAGCCTCAAGTAAAATATTTTCGTGTTTTTGGTTCAAAATGTTTTATAAAGAACACATTTGGTAATTTAGACAAATTTGAGTCAAGATCCGTTGAAGGAATTTTTGTTGGATGTTCCACACGTAGCAAAGCCTACCGGATATACAACAAAACTTCTTCAACGATTGAGGAATCTCTTCACGTATATTTTTATGAAGATTTTGATTTTCCTCATGTTGATGATGATAATGTAGATACTCTTTGTGACTCTCTTAATAATGTTAAGATTAATGATTCTATTGTTGAGACTAACACTTCTAACAAAATTGTTGAAGTGGTTCCTAGTGATACAGGTATACACAAAGCTTACTCGACTGTTCGCAATCATCCACATAACCAAATTATTGGAGATATTGGTGTGGGTGTTCGAATGAGATCGAGAATTGAAGAATTCTTTCATTGCGCATTTGTCTCTACCATTGAGCCAAAGAACATCCAAGAAGCTTGTGAGGATAGCTCTTGGATAGTGGCAATGGAAGAAGAACTAATGCAATTCGAGAAAAACGAAGTTTGGGAACTCGTACAACTTCCAAGTGATCACCAAGTCATTGGGACCAAATGGATCTTCAAGAACAAGACGGATGAAAACGAAGTAATCACACGGAACAAAGCAAGGTTAGTAGCTCAAGGCTACCGGCAAGAGGAAGGTATTGATTTCGAAGAATCTTTTACCCCCGTGGCTAGATTAGAAGCTATTAGGTTGCTTTTATTTTTTTGCATCACATAAAAATTTTAAAATATTTCAAATGGATGTTAAAAGATCATTTTTAAATGGGTTTGTCAATGAAGAAGTTTATGTTTCTCAACCTCCCGGTTTTATTCATGAAAAAATTTCCAATCCATGTTTTCAAACTTAAGAAAGCGTTGTACAGGTTGAGACAAGCTCCTAGAGCTTGGTATGGTCGACTTAAGACCTTTCTTTTGAATTTAGGTTTTTAAAATGGGAGAAGTTGATTCTACACTCTTCATTAAAGATTATGAAAATGACATTCTTTTGATTCAAGTTTATGTAGACGATATTATTTTCGGTTCTACTAACTTTAATCTTTGTCAAGAATTTTCCAAGTCTATGAAGGATGAGTTTGAGATGAGCCATATGGGAGAGCTCACCTACTTCCTTGGATTGCAAATTCGACAAATGGAGAATGGCACATTCATACATCAGACAAAGTACACATGGGAGCTTATTAAGCGATTCGGGATGGAATCGTCTTCGAGCAAAAGGACTCCCATGAATATTACTACTCATCTACACAAGGATGAAAGCGGAAAAGATGTAGACGTTCGTCTATATCGAGGTATGATCGGTAGCTTACTCTACTTAACCGCTAGTAGGCCCGATATCATATTTTCTGTTTGCCTTTGTGCTAGATATCAAGCTAGACCTAAGGAGTCACACTTGATTGTGGTTAAACGAATATTTTGTTATCTCAATCAATCTCTAGGTTATGGGTTCCTTTACCCTAAATCTAGCACATATGAGTTAATCTCATATAGTGATGCCGACTTTGCCGGATGCAAGTCCGACAGGAAAATACTAGTGGCACTTGCCATTTCTTAGGAAATTCCTTAGTTTCTTGGTTTTCTAAGAAACAGAATTCGGTGTCATTGTCCACGACTGAAGCGGAATATATTACCGCGAGTCTTGCATGTGCACAAGTTCTTTGGATGAGATACACTCTTATGGACTATGGTGTCAACTGTGATACTTGCTCGATCATGGTTGATAACCAACGTGTCATATGTCTTTCCAAGAATCTAGTACACCACTCCCGTACCAAACACATAGACGTGAGACACCATTTTATAAATGATCATGTAGCTAAGAAGGACATCATCTTAGAGTACATTGAAACCCAAAAACAAATTGCTGATATCTTCACTAAACCTCTTGAAGAAGATTCATTTGTGAGGTTGCGTGGCGAATTGGGAATTATGGGTGAATCTAAAATCTAGAAGCTTAAAACATTCATGTTATAACTGTTTTTGAGCTCATATC
This sequence comes from Scilla litardierei, assembly GCA_030789695.1. Classification (NCBI taxonomy): domain Eukaryota; kingdom Viridiplantae; phylum Streptophyta; class Magnoliopsida; order Asparagales; family Asparagaceae; genus Scilla; species Scilla litardierei. The sequence continues at coordinate 11,689 of JAULAV010008151.1, read as the reverse complement.
ATTTTGTTGCCTATCTTCATGTGCTTTATTATATATATGTGTTTTAAGAAAGGCAATTGTGATTTAATTGATTTCATGAATGTTTGAGATTGATTGTAGCGATTTGTGTTTCAATGGATTTATTGTTTTTACATTATTTTTACGATGTATTTGTGATTAGAGTATAGGTCATAGGGTGAGTGTTCTTATTCTCTGGAATTATATCTCACTGTGCATTTTTGGACCAGGACAGACGACTGTCTTTTCTTCGACAGTCGACTGCCCTACTCTTTCTCCTCAGTCTGAGAATTCGTATCTTTTGCACAGCCGACTGATGACTGTTTTACAGTCGACTGTTATTTTAACAGGCGACTGCATTTTAGTCATCAGGCGACTGTTCTCTCTGTCAACTTTTCTTCAGAGCTCTCTGTCTTATTGATGAACTGTATGGTTTCTCGCCAGTCGACTGATGCGTAACTTACATTCGACTGTCCAACGGACAGGTGACTGCATGTAACTTGCCAGTCGACTGCCCGTCTTTCTAAGCTTTATTTTTATCACCTCATCTAGTTGACCGACTTCTGTTCATCAGTCGACTGTCTGCAGTTGAGACGGTTCAATAGCTTTGATCTGAGCCGTCGATTCATTGATCCAACGGCCCAGATTATTTCCCCAACTTTTATATATTCGACAAATTTGTTCATTTTCCCACATCGACTCTCTCTCCTCCGATTGCAACTTCGTCTTCCCGCTCGATTTTCACTCGATTTCCTGTAGATTCTCGCTAGAATCTTCTTCGTGGCAACTCTACCTCCTTCTTCGCGTGGTTACCCGTGAGCTGCTTGTGATTTGATTAGGTTCTCACCAGATTCGTGCTCTCGACTGCTTGACCTAGCTTTTGATCGATCAAGTAAGCTCATGGCTCTTTTCGATCATCTCTTTCCTAAAGTTTCTCTCGACTTCCTTGATGAGCCGGTTCCTTCACAGTTGCCTGATCCGACTCCCTCCTCGCCTCCTTCTTCTGGAGAACCTCTTCATATCACTGTCGGTGACCCCATCCTCTCTGAGAATGCTGGTGAACACACTTCTCATCCAGCTGATCATCCTCCTCGTGCTCCACCGTCTGTTCCCTTCGAGGATTTTCTTCTTGGTCGGTTGAGTTATCTTGTCTCAGCTCTAGAGAAACTTTCCACTTCTATGGACGAGAAGCTCAACCTGCTGTTGGAGCTTCAGTACAAATCTTTTTTGCGTCATGGTTTTGCCATCCCCGCTGAGCTTCAGGCTCTGTTTGCAAAATCTGAGGACACAGCCCCTACTCGTGTTCCTCCACCTCCAGGCTTTGTTCCTATTTCTTCTGTTGTTCCGACCCCCGTTGCTCAGACTCCTGTTCATGATCGTGCGGAATCTTATGCTGTTCATGCTTCGTCTTCTAAGAGGAAGACTCCAGCTTTTCCTACACGTCGCTCTGCTAGGCTCTTGTTCCGATCTTCTGGTCGCCCGTCAGACCCCTCTGTCATTCTCATCGACTGAGATTGCTATTGTTGCTGTTGTTCACTCACCTGAAGACCTAGATTTTGTTTTGTGTGGTCTGTTTTTGTTTGGGTTGAGTGATTCATCTGCTGATGATGTTCTGTGTCTGGATGATGTTGTTGATATTGACATTATATACGTATGGTGATGTACTTCGATGTTGTCATGATGATGTATTTTTTGTCTTGATCATGATGTATTTTTTTGTGATGGACCTGTAGATGTCCATCCGTTGATGTACTCATCGTTTATATATCTATATATGATGTTGTTATTTATCGTGTGTCACACTATGATGTTGCTGCTTATCTTATCTGTGTGATGTATGTTATGTTGTCTCCATGTATGCTATACTCTCTCTGATGTGCTTTTGAGACAATATATGAATTTAATATTCGACTTTCCATGCTATCTCTGGTATGATGCATTTGTGAAATCTCTTTTGAAACTATTTTTTGTGTGTTCATCTAAAATGTTGATATTGGACTTCAATTCCATTACTCACATGTGTATATGATGTGATTTTATGAGGTTTGATTCTATATATCTTTTTACTCCTTGATTGTTGTTAGTTCGAATTTAGCACTGTTATTGTTGTTATTATTTGCTCCCATCTTTTTGGATAATGCCATAGGGGGAGAGAAATAAACATACAAGATTCATAATGAATGTGCTAAGTATGTTCTAACACTTGAATCTAAGATTGAAGTTGCCTTAGATTCAGGGGGAGTAATATTACAATGAATAGGGATTGTAATTCCTAGATTTTTTGAATTTATATTCATGCATTCCTTACTCATTTGCTTCAATTGATATGTAGGTGCCCTAATATTTGTTGACTAACTTGATTGGCATCTATGTAGGGGGAGTAAGTTTTCATTGCGCATAATTATTTATCTTTTTGTTTATGTTTGTTTGTCATCATCAAAAGGGGGGAGAATGTTGAGTACTGGACTTCTTCCTACTTGGTGTTAATGATGAGCAAACATAAATACTTGTGACTAATCCCCTATTTTGCAGTTAATCCATTGCCTAAGCTATTTATGAAGATCTACTAGCAATGGATGACTCATAAACTACATTGAAGGCAAAGGACATGAATTGGTTGATCGTAGATAATGATTGAAGCTCCGTGAAGACTTCAAGCTCATACGATGGAAGAAGAGATTATTCGTCAGTGTAATTTTCTTTTATCTCTTCTAGTATGTAGCTTAGAAGTAGAACTTTGATGGAGCACTCACACACTTCTTCATTCAGTCATAGGACTTCATTAGATCAATTGTCCTTTGATTCCAATTCATTTCTTTATTGATTGTGCTAGGATTGTTTATAACAGTCGACTGCTAAACAGTTTACAGTCGCCTGTCTCAAAAACAGTCGACTGTGTTTTTTTCTACAGTCGTATGTTATGCACAGACTATTACAATATAGTTTTGGGCCTTCTTTGATTATTTCGCACAGGATACTGATGAATGATTCACAGGCACCTGTCCTTGTGACAGTCGACTGTGTTTTGTAAATCAGTCGCATGTATATCCTTTGCCCTAACTATGTTTGATCTGACTTTTACGGCTAGTCGACTAATGCTGTATATACAGTCGACTGTCTCTTGGATCAGTCGATTGTCTATGCTGCAACGGCCATCTGTTGTGAGTCATTTCTTTGACTCAGATCTCTGGAAATTTCTCAGGCGTTTGACAGTCGTCTGTTTAAGGATTTACAGTCGCCTGTTCTGATTAACAGTCGACTGTATTCCTTGCATCAGTCGTCTGTCCTGTTCTTATGAGATTTCCAGTATTAGTCTAACTTACCCATCTCTTGGACAGTCGCCTGTCGAAGAAATTACAGTCGCCTGTTGGTTTAACAGTCGACTCTCTTTGCTTCATCAGTCGACTGTCCACGTGGTAAGTTAACGTAATGAATTCTCACCTACCCTTACTGACTGTGCAACAGTCGACTGTGGATTGTTCAAGAGTCGACTGTCGCGAGTTCAGATTCTATCCGTTGAGATTTTTCTCACGGATTCCAATTGGGTTTTTGCCTAAACTGTCTTGTGGATTTGAGAAAACTATAAATAGAGCTTTTACTGTTCCATTGGAAGGTTACTCATTCATTGCAAAAATTCTCAAGCTTTCATTTCCAAAGATCAAAGCTCTCAAATCCAAAGCCATAAGTATTTACAAATCTTGTTCTCTTGCTCTCCAACCTAGAACCAAAGAGTGATCTCCTAGGCAATTGGTGCAGTCAAGAGAAAGGGCTTCTCCTCTCTTCCAAGAGAGTTCTTCAACACACATCACACTCCACCTTCAAGTTCTACTTCAAGGCATAGGTGATTGCAAGTGTTGTTTTCATTATTTCATAACTTTCGTTATTTGAGTTGTGCTCTCGGTTGTGAGAGTGGTTTGCTTGCTCCTAAGTTGTGGGAGTCAAGGACATCGATTGTATTCGATTGCACTTGTAGGGTTGCTACAAGTAGGCTTTAAGGAAACCTCAAGTTATGGTTCTAACTTGAGTATCCGGTGGTATACAGGTGGTAGGGACGTAGGATTACCGGGAACAAGTCAGGAGTTGACTTGGGTAATCCGAACCCTTGAAACATAATTATGTTTGCAATTGTTTCTTATTTGGGTTTATTTCTATTTTCGCATTATTTGTTGGATTGTATTTTATTTGGCGTAAATTCCTTTTAAATTTGCATAAACACTATTCAACCCCCCTTCTAGTGTTTTCCCCATAGACAGGGTCCTTACACATCCGAGTGTTGGATGAAGATATTTTGAATCATTTCCCGAATCATGAAGAACCGGAGGCCATAGGCTACTCGAGGGGGGAGCTTGAAATAGGCAGATACCAAACACCGTCGGATTGCATCATCGGAAAGAACGACGCGCAAATTCCACGCGCACCAAACGACAATTGATAAATCAAAGGGAGTCGAGCTCATGACTAAAAAGGAGCGCTTATTAGGAGGCAACCCAATCTCTTAGATTTCGGATTTTCTTTTTCAATTTCTTATTTTCGCTTCATTTATTTGAGAAAACCAAACAAAAACATTGTTTATTTCACGTAAAATTATAAAACCACAAAAATTTGATGAGTTCTTCCCCTGTACAGGTTGAACATGAGGGGGCAGGCAGATCGACATTTTAAAAGGAAGAAAGCTGGAGGAGAGCACCAGATTTGAAGAGAAAACAAAAGAAAATGGAGCAAAAGGAGACACAGCCGACTCGGCCGGGCAGCACAGGGATGAGATAAAGAGCAAAAATATTACTCTGTCTACACGGCCCGAGCAGCATCTGCTCGGTCCGAGCAGACAATGACTCGACCGAGCAGCCTACTGCTCGGTCGAGTATGACAGGCTCTTGAATATTTGGAGAAAACATCACTCTGTCTGTGCGGACCGAGCACACCCTGCTCGGTCCGAGTGATAATCTGCTCGACTGAGCATCATACTGCTCGGCCAGAGTAGATAAGGGAGTGCTCTTAACCATTTTTATTTTCTTGTCCGATCGAGCAGCTTCACTGCTCGATCGAGTCGGTCCACCGTATTATCTTAGGCCCCACTCCCAAACGAGTTGGGTTTTTAATCCAACTCATTTTTATTTTCACCTTAAGCGCTCATAAAAGTTTTTACCCTAAGCTCTAAAAGTTTTTACCCTAAGCTAGCCCAAGCACCCCACTAACCACCCCCTTACTCAATCTCCCTCGTCCTCCGCCCACTCCGTCGCCTGCACCGCCCCTCCGGCCGCCCCACCTCCGGTCAGTCACCCTCTCTCTCTCCGCCCCTCCCTCTCTCTCATTCCCCCCTTTCCCCCTTTCTAATCGACGACGGCCGCCGCCGGTGCCGCCCACCTCAAGCCCCACCCCCATACCCCCTGTCTATTCCCCTCCGCCCCCTCTCTCAATGCATCGCACATAAACCCCCCCCGCCCGCTGCCAGTACCCTAGGCTGCTCCCCCTGCTCGATCGAGCACCCACGGTGCTCAATCGAGCAGCCCGCCTATTCTCGATGCCATCCGCCCACTGAACGAGTACTAGTGCTCGGTCAGAATTTTCAAACAAGCAGCATTGCTCGGACCGAGCAATACATCTGCTTGGTTGAGCAGCCCCAACTCACACATTCAATGCTTTTTCCTTGAGTGTGAAAGGAAAAAGCCTCAGACGAATGGCGTCATCTGATACACTAGGAACCCGAAAAGTAGCGCACTTTACCAAGAACATCTGAATATGATAATACAGATTCTCATTCGCATTCCTATGAAAAGGGTCTTGTTGCATCAGCACAACTAATCATGTCTTCAGCTCAAAGTTTTTATCTGGTGGCAATTCTGGCATGAGCATGGAAGAAGTAGCGGAGTTGTTTAGAGTAAGTCTGTCTCTGATGGAGATAACTCTGATGTTCCTCGGTGTATTGTTCTCAGCCGCCATTTGTCTTCTTGTAAAATATGTCTCTTCTATGCTCTAAGCTTACTTGTGGTTCGCTCGATCTCGGGATCAAATAATGTCAATCTGTCAATAGCCCTTGAGCGTGTGTTCATGCACAGAGAAAGAGAATCTGCAAAAAATGTCAGCACAATATAGGAATAGAAAAGGTAACCAAGTAAAAATAAAATGCCGTCGCCCCTGACAACGGCGTCAAAAACTTGACCGGCTCTGGATGTATACCCAGAAACAATGTAGTTTTACAGCAAGCGCATGGTGAAGTGGTGAGCGGGTATCGAATCATGGGGAGGAATTGTAGGTATTATTTTGGTTACTTAGCGGGGAACAATTTTGGAGGAATATATAGTGTCACAAGCGTATAAAATGTCGGTTGTAAATTCAATCAATAAAAATGTCTAGGGCTAGGGAATCCCCGCTATAGATCTTCAAACATCAATGTGAATATGAACTTCCATATTGCTACTCTTGATTTAGAGTGAAATTGTCGCAACCAAATTGGAAACCAACGCACGCTCTCGCGCTACGCAAGTCTATAATAATCTAAACTAGAACCTCCCTCTCGTGCAAGCCTAGTTCAAACTATTAACATTAAGATCGACAAATATAATTCAATTTCGACTCAAGTTCACTCTCGTGCAATGTGAATTCGAATCTATATCATGTTGGTTCGTACTCGTCTTACAGTCGTACAGACGAATATAATTATAGAAATATAATAAAGATGCTAGCTTTGGTCGATCTCGAGTACCAACTCTAGGGAATCTCGATTATAGATCTAAATCAGATATCTAGGACTTCCTATAAATCAAGATCCTCTCTCGAGTTCTCAAGGTCCAATAGAAATCCCTAGCTATCTGTAGTAAATTAACCATAATCTAACCCTCAAACAAGTTTAGCAATATGTGTTTTCAATAGATTTCACATATCAAACTTTAAATTCATAGGGTTCATCCCTTTTTGCCCTAGAGCAAAGAGACTACTCACAATTCAACATATCAAAGCAATAGAATTGTAAAGGCAATAGAAATCATCATAGACAAGAAATCTAAACAGAAATTAATTATAAATATTAGAAACAAAAGGAGTTTAGACAAACCAATTGTGTTCCAAGCTTCAATCCACAAAGAAAAATCAAGAACTTTGCACTCCAATCCTTAAGCAATAGCAAAATAAAATAAAACTTCTCCATAGAACTCTAACTGTATCGTCCCCTTTTGACTGCTCTCAAAATTACCTATGTATACTAACTCAGAAATATAGAAAAAAGCTGACCAAAATGCCCTCAACCTGAAGTAAACCCTAATTCTCATACTGGGCCAGCGACGCACTTGGCCGAGTGAAACTGTCACTCGGTCGAGTGGCATTTTCTGCAGAAAGTCTTCAAAATCAGCATTTTGTCTTCTCTGGCTTGGTCGAGTGGTCAGCTCACTCGATCGAGTGGCTTTCTCACTCAGTCGAGTGAGATCTCATGCAGACTTCTCCAGAAACAGTGTTCTGCCTCCAACTTTTCTTCTCTCCACTTGGTCAAGTGGGCTTCTCACTCGGTCGAGTGAAAGTTTCACTCAGTCGAGTGCATTTGACATTCTTCTTTGGCTGGGGCTGGGGCATATCTGCTTCACTCGGTCGAGTGGGCTGCGCCACTCGGTCGAGTGGGCTGCGCCACTCGGTCGAGTGGGCTGCGCCACTCGGTCGAGTGGGCTGCGCCACTCGGTCGAGTGGGCTGAGTTTTCATCTTTTTCTTCTTCTTCTCGCTTCCTTCCTTCTTCTCTTCTCCTCCTTTCGCTTCTTGACCTCTTCAAGCATTGTGAACTCCTCGATATCGTCGTCGTTAACGCTCCGGCACACGTATATATATATATTACTAGCTTTAAATTGCTCCTGATTGCTCCATATTTCCTGAAAATCCAACGAAGCATAGAAATAGTAAGATTTGTCATCAAATCGTCATTTAAGCTTTAAATTCGCGATATAAGCAATTGATATGGCATGAAAATATGCAGAAATAAAGTGTAAAATATAAGCATATAAGTGCAAAAAGTTCCAGAGGAAGGCATATTGAAATACAATATCATTACATACATTGTATGGTGGAAAAGGAAAGAAGTCAACGTGACTTATATTCCAACAAGTTATATGATTGTTGATCCCTTGACGACGGGTATTCCAGCAGGTACTTTCATTAAACATGTTGGTTTGATGTGATTTAGAAATATCTAAGTCAAGGAAACTTTCATGAATAATGAAAGGAGACAATCATAAATAATGATTGTACTCGGTTAATAAAATTTGCATACGGAGTATGTGAAATTACATCATGTGCTATATCTCATGGATAGTGGGAATATGACCGACATGCACTTGGCCATTTTAGGCCAAGTGGGAGATGTAAATTGTTATGGCCTGAAATGGTCAAAGATTCCGGTACCCGACCCGATAGTCGGTTGAGGATTTTCCTAACAGAAGGACCGAGTCTCACGTGTCCGTTGAGAGAATCAAGGGTCGGTGGAGGAAATCACGAGGGCGGTTGCATGGGTGGAGGATATGGCGGTGGCTATACATATAGAGAAGAGTGTTTCTCTTCTAAAACATTTGAAACTTCGGCCAAACTCCGGAACCCCTTAAAAACATGTTAGCTTATATTTCTCACACCAATCTAAGCCTTTGAGGCTTTTCGACACTTCATATATTGCGAAGCATGCATAGTACATAATTTAGAAATTTGACCTATACCTAGCAATGATTTGATCCGTTAAATCTTTATAATGGCCGATGAAAGAACACAGCTAAAAGTGCAAATGCGTGTAATGTGATGCTATATATAATTTAAAAGGACGACATTTTAATCCAATTCAAAAGAGCAGGATATAGGTGCCTTGCAAACAAGCTAAAGCTAACCAGTCTTGTCAATGTTAGCTAGCAGAGACATCAATACAATCAATCACATTCAATCGTTGCTAGCATGGATTACGATCAAATGGAAACAAATAATTCTAGCGACTACTTATATGATAAAATGCAAGAAATAAGATTGATTGTTGATGTTGATGATCATGCGATCCATTCCTTATCCTAAAATCCTTTAAATAAGCCTTCACCCCAGTGTTTCTTTAGCAATTGTCATGCTCGTACATTACCCCAAAGAAATAAGAATGATTGTTGATGTTTATGATCTATCTGTTGGCTTTCAAGAACTTCTTTGCGAGCCTTGTAGTTGTTTTTTCGTACAGTGGTAAAGACTCGTTCAGAATCCACATGCAATTGCTCTAATAATACCATTTGTATACCAAATCTTGCAACTAACTTTGAGCCATTGATATCGGTTAGTTTGTTGCCATCATAACCTCTTGACTCTTTTTCTGCTAAAAATGAGTGTTAATAGAAGGCGATTTATATTTTAATACTAGTCACTTATGTTATAAAGAAGGATATATCTTTATTTTAAGAGTGGTCGCTTGCGTTATAAAGGTTGATCCCTTAATTATAGGGGTGATCACTTATGTTATAAGAATGATCACTTATGTTCTAGTAATGATGGCTAGATGTTAATAACTTGTTGGAATATAAAAATGGAATGAGAACTCCAAAAAAACAGTATGTAGCAAAAGATAGTCAATAAAAATTCCAAGGTAGTCAATTTGGCTAAAAAAGATGATATACCAATTTGGAAGGTGATGAGTAGACATTGCATATGGCAATGCAGCTAAAAAGTGACCACTTGTTCAGAGGACATCAAATAGATTTGACATACCTTACCACACATTACGTGACTTATATATGAGACAACATTTTATATAAAATATTCATTCTAGAAATATTCACCGGACAAACATTTACATGTTATATAAATAGGCGCATTTATGCTGATGATAGTTACTCAGTATATAAAATGGGTATCGAGTTATTGTTGATGGCATTTATTACACATTTGATGACTTCTTTTGAATCGTTGTCCTACATGACAGCGTTCTCTCAGTCATATTTTGAGTTATTGACTAGGACGCTGACTAAGATAATGAAAGTGTTTGTATTTTAGAGGGAATAGTTTGAACTGTATTTGGGGGGAACTTTACATTTTGAGCCAGCCTCCCGTTTTCAAGTTGACTGTGACAAACGATTGGCCACATGCGCGCCACCTCATCCCGGTGGGGCCCTGTGGAGGCTGGGTGGAGTTCTGTGCTTGTGTTTGGGGTGGGTTTTTGGTGATTTTGTTTGCGTTTTAGTCCCAGCTTTTTATCCTTTTGCCCCCCCGGCGCTCCTCACACACACCCATGCTTTTTTTTTTGCTTTGGCTCCCGCTTCTCTTCGCATTTGCGCCCAAGCGACGACTGCCTCTGTGCCCTCCGTGCACGGTCAATTTCTAGTACTCTTATAAAGATGGCACAGTTTGGCAATAGAGTTTGTAAAATGAGAATAATTAATATCATATGACAATAGATGCTTAGCCTCATATACCAAGACACAAAAATGGGGAAGTACAAGCCCCACTTGGGCTTGTACTTGTTGTACCGCCCATTTTTTTGTGTCTTGGTATATGAGGCTAAGCCTCTATTATCATACTCATCTTGTAAAATTAGGGTAGTGCTTTAACACGAAACCAATATTCGTATGCAGTGAGTATTTAGCAATATCTATTCTATATTTGATGAAGAATTTGAATTTTGTCCTATTAGGACAAATCTTTGTCCTAGGTGGACAAATAACAAAAGTTGAGATAAGTTTGTTTTTGGGTGGGGAGAACTTAAATTTGGAAGGAAACTTGAAATTTTGAAAAAAACTTGAAATTTAAATTTGGAGGGAAACTTGAAATTTGTATTACTGAACTCAACCATTGCCCCGTGGGCACGTGATAATGCCTAGTAGTCATATATACTGAATCGAAGCGACAATGCTATTTTTAATTTTTTCTTTAATTCATAGAACAATGATACAAACCAAATCTCAAGCAATGAAGCAATCCTCACCTCAAGAACTTCAGTGTTTGTCAACTGGGGTTTCTTCTGCGTCAGGAGAGGAGGCGGGTCCTTTGTTTAACAGCAGGGTTTTTGAAAAATGAACCAAGGCACATGCACACAACATGCTCGAAGAAATCTCCAAATGAACTACTGAGGCGGTTGCGTCTTTTTATTCCACTCTATCCTAGACAATGCTGGCCCAATAGATCCATCAATCGTTGACAAAATGAACTTTTGATTGCAATTTCAGCGTTAATACGAAGTCAATGCTACCATGGAGATTGATTCTTTTTTTGACTATTGGTTCAGATTCCCATTGCTTTATGGATTGGCCGAGGACCACATACCCCTTTGCACTTGGCTTTCAACTTGGGGTTTTTGAAGCCATTCATCTTAGCGCAACACAATGGCGGCTGCTGCAATTTTACTTCCGCTTCTGGAATCATTAATCGAGAAGCTGGGCTCTGCCATCTGGAAGGAGCTGGGATTGCTCTGGGGCCTCAAGGATGATATCAAGAAGCTGCATGGGCTGCTGTCGACCGTCGGTGCTGTTCTTGAAGATGCCGAAACTAGATCAATCGGCGACAGGGCTCTGCGCAAATGGCTTGGGGATCTCAAGGATGCGGCTTTTGATGCTGACGATGTGCTGGACGAGTTCCAAACCGAGGCGCTGCAGAGATTGGCGGACACCCGCGGTACCATGCCAAGGGAGGTGAGTCGATTCTTCTCCTCTGGTAACTCGGTTGCATTTCGATTTAAGATGGCTCGCAAAATGAAAGAAGTGA